>JAEIFN010001075.1:6690000-7077500 GCA_018903675.1 Zaprionus capensis | reverse complement strand
CGACCCGCTGCCCGCTTATATTAACTCAACTAGCAACTGCCCGATCGGTGCATAAATCATTAGCCCTAACGGCGCTTTTTTCGGCCAACATCTTCTACCTTGGCGTTGTTCTTGGGGCTGCATAATTAGCCAGAAGAGTTGCCCAGATTGGCCAAGCGTCTGCGAGACGAGGCCGAGTTCAAAGCACGTCTAATGCCGACTCGACCCATTTAGACGCTGTCCGCTTGGCCTCTTTCGGGCATCCCTCGTGCCCTGCTGGGCTTTCTATTGGCCACGTTGGTGTCCAGAGTTCATTGCCTGAACTCTGGCTTCATTAACATTTTGCCACAATATTTTGAGAATTTCTTTGTTCATCTCTGCTGTTTCGCATATGTAAATTAGTCTCCACGGGAGGGGAAAGAGAGCAGGAGGGCAAGGTAAGGGGGAGCGAGAATCGATCGATCGATCGACCAACAACGATCGCATATAATTTCAGCGAGCTTCTTGCTTGGAGCGTGAAATATTTGACCTGAGCGGGCAGCACATAACTATTTACATACACACATATACATATATGCATGTATATAACTGTAGATACATACATATACACATTACCGATCGGTTTCTATTTACTTGTCCGGGGTTTCAACTGTTTTTCGGCTGTTAATCATCTTTCTGCTTCTGGCTTCGGTTTTGGTTTCGGTTTCTTGTTCTGTTTACCCACGACTTACGGCGCAAATGAATTCCTATAAATCGCGCATAATTGTTATGGCAAATATGAGAAATGTTTCAATAAATCAACAATTGATTTGCGCTCTCTATCACACAGTCTCCCTCCCCCTTGCCCCTTGCCACTTAAGAATTCGGTACTCTAGACATGAAGCTGGGCAAACCAGTTTGGTCAGTCGCCAGTCGCAAGACATTGGCGCCGAGAACTGGTTACATAATTGCCTGTAATGTTCTGAGATTAACTTGAACTACTGATGAAATTATGGCCATAATTTCCCTATAATTTGCCCATAATTTGCTATAATTCTTTGTGACTGATGGGGGAACTAATGAACTACTAAAGTAATGTGCAGCCAGCTACGGTGTTATACGATATTCAGCTAATTGCAGCCATACACCATGCATGCTACGCAATTGCAGTATTTTATGTTAGTATTTTAGTATTTTAGTATATTGTGGTAATACGCAATGTCACATCTCAATTAGTTTTGCCTAAATTTGATGCCAGCACACGCCAATTTGCGGGGCAAACAAAACTCTTTTCGAATTCCAGGAAATGTGATGAAACGACAAGATGGGAGTTATGTGTGTGTGTGTGTGCATGTGTGCGTGTGTGTTTGTGTGCGATCCAGTTGGAAATTGTTGATATTTGACCTACGAATTAGCAGAGAAATCTAGCCGTAAATGCGTCCACTCTCTAACTAGGTCACACTGCTGCTGTCTCCCAGTCCGCCTCCCTTTCCCTGTCTCCATCTCCTCCTCCTCCCCCTGTCTGCCTTGGGCTTATATCAACTGACAGTCAACTTTATTGCAGGCTCAAACACGTTTATTCTCATTGAAACTTTTGGATTTTGATTTTATAAATATAAAAAAAATAACAAAAAAAATGGGGAAAGCACCTGCCTCAACTAATCTACCCGATCCGAGCAGGTTTAGCGGGACTGCTGCTTCTGCTTCTCGCTGTAGGCGCGCAGTGCATCTGCCAGCTCCTTGAGGCTCTGGCCTTGGTCCTTGTTCTCCTGCTGCTTGCGCAACTTCTTGCACATCTTCTTCAGCTTCTTGCGCTCCTTCTTCTGCGACTTGCGCTCCGAGCTGTCGTCATCCTCCTCGGACGAGTTGGAGCTATCGCGCTTCTTGCGCTTCTTCAGCTCGTCACATTTCTGCAGCAGCTGCTGTAGTTCCTCCTCGTTCTCCTTGGCCGATGCAGCTGTGGTGCTGGGTGCTGGTGTCGTGGATGTGGTGGAACTGCTGCTACTGCTGCTCTCGGCTGGGGTCGAGGTTGTTGCCGGCGTGGTGGTGCTGCTGCTGGTGCTGCCAGGTGTCGTGCTTGTTGTTGTGCTTGTTGACTTGGCCTCGTCCGTAGCCTTGGCCTCTGTCGTGCTGCTGCTGCTCTCAGGTGCGCTGGTTGTGCTGCTGCTGCTGCTGCTGGTGCTGTCATCCTTGGCCTGCTCAGTAGTAGTCGAAGTTGTTGCTGGCGTTGTGCTGCTGGTGGAGCTGCTCTCTGCCGCTTGGGGATAGCCACTGCTGGTCCAACAGCAGCAGCTGGCCAGGATTAGCCCAAGAAATAAGATCTCCCTCCGCATTGTCTATGTTAATTTGCCTATGGCGGTTCAATCGACACTAAGCCCAGCGACGCCTAATGCATTTATTTATATATTCACAGCTCTGCGTAGACACGACACCCCGTCCCCCCTCTCCATCGCGATCTCCTCCACCCATCTACAGTGTATAGGCTGCCTCCCTCCCACTCCCATGCGGCGGCGGGGGTAACTGGTTTTCGTTGGGCGAAGCGCGGCTAGTTGTGTACGGCGATTTTTCTTATGCATACGCTACGCGAGAATTGATGGCGTCCATGAGCAAAAACTCTCAACTCTTAACCGGTACTGCATACTAATGACTCGTCTGTCCTATGTTTTCTATACTGTCTCTATTTATTTTTCTCTCTGTTCTTCAGTAAGCACAAAAACCGTGGGCAAGTCCATTAAAAATCTATTAAAATTCTAACACCCAAAACAAAAGCCCACAATACTTAAGACGGGGGTTTTTTAGGGCCTACAAATGCGAGCCTTGAGAGCACGTGACAAGCGGCTTTAGCGAAAGCTTAAGCAAGCTCATAGATTAAGTCAAAGCAGCTTGAAACGCATACCTAAGAGCTTTGAAAGCACAGTGAATTAAGATCAAAAGTGTAAAGTAGAATAGGTTAGACAAAGTCCCCGCTTAAGCTTTGAAATCATTTGCTTAGGGAATAATACAAGCTTTAAACGTAAAGCTTTAATAAACAGAAGCAACTCAAAGCTTTAAAAGCACATTGAAATGGTATTAGCTTAAAGTTGGTCGTAGGAGTATTAGAGCTTTAATTCTAATTTGTAAGTTCATTTCGATTGGATATAATTAGCATAAAGCCTGCGCTTATCGAATTATGATTAATCTAACTAAGCTGCTTATGGCTTTTTAATTGGCTTACAGATGCACTAAGATGTGAAAGCTAAGCTGTGGCCACTCAGCTCACTCTTTCTCTCTATCTCTTTCTATCTCTCCCTCTCTGGCACTTTGTCATTTATCATTTAAGTGTAGAAGCTTTAAAGTTGCTCGAAATGTCGTCGATGTCTGCGGTCACTTGTCTCACTTCGATTGGGGCTGGCGCTGTTCAAGCTTAATGATTTGTTTATATATTTATGAGGCGAGGCGAGTAGAGGTTTCTGTATTATTTACACTGTTATTTTAATGCTTCTCGTATCTCATTCCGTGTTTGCATTTGTGATTAACGATTCGATTCGATTGTTGGCGGCCTCAGATCGCGCGGGCAGGCCATGTTCCAAAATTATACGTATACATAATGCATATATCTGTCCAATTAGGCTACCAAATTTAAATGAATTAAAGAATTATTTTTCCCAGAACTTTTGTCAACTATTTTTGATTCATATGTGGGACGTGACTGGGGCGTGTATACCCTGGAAGTAATTCAAAGTAAGTCAGCACACTTGTGTGTGTGCGGTATCAAACTGTCGATCACATACATACACACACACACACATACATACAAACACAGGCACACACATCTGTTTGTCTCTCTTTCGCGCCTGTGGGTCACTTATATTGCCACTAATTGTTTATCAATTACAATTGTTAATTGTTTAATGCGACTGCAAAGTGATGCGGCATTAATGCAAATTGCAACATTTTTAACATTTGGCAGATTGTGAGTGAGCTGCAGTTGAGCCTGCATATTATCCTACAACCCCTGCAACCCCCCCTCGAGTCCCGACTTCACCCCCCACATGACCCCAACTGGAATTAAAGTTGCGAAGGGGCAGGGCAGTAGCCGCCTATCTCGGACTTGCCCCATGGACATTAAGTTGCTCTTTTGTAGGCGAGCGAGTGTCTCTATGTGTGTGTGTGTGTGTACAAGTAATTGAATAAAAAGCGAAAAACAAATAATTAAAAAAAGGCGTACGTGTAGAAAGGAGAACTGAAAAAAAAGCACATCAGCTTGTCGGAATCCTGATCTGCTCGAAGTTCGTGTGTTGTGCGAGTAGAAGGGGTCGATGTGGTTCAAGAGAGGCTGTGTGGAGTGAGGTGGCAAGCCGTGGGGGAGGGCAGAAGCAGGGGTTGCAGGCCCAGCTCGGTCGTAACCCTTCAGCAAATGCAACAATTTTAATGAAACAGAGAGAATATGTTAATTGCGTGTGAAACCGCTGCGTCGAGTTGCCACTCGCAGCGAGTCGCTTTTATTTATTATTATAATTTTCTCCCCTTTTTTGCAGTTATTTTTTTTTTTGGTTTTTCCCCGTCTCACTACCCCCACCACCCCTATCGTTCGCTCTCTTTTCGCATTTACACAGCGCAAATAATGCAGCGCAGCAAGGTACTCCTACGTCGCTGCACATCTCTGTCTGTGTGTGTGTGTGTGTGTGTGTGTAAGTGCAATAACATGTGTATCTTGCTGCATGTGTATCTGTCTGGCTGTGTGTCTGTGTGTGTGTGTGCGTGCAACTACTTTGACTGCTCGCGCTGTCAGTCGAGCCACATCTAAATGGGAGCAGTTTTTGCAGTTTCGCTGGCTCTGCAAAGTAAATGCAAATCTTTCGCTTCCTCAGCCGAGAGTATTCAAATTATGTTAATTAGACAAATGAATTGTCAGATGGAAGAAACGAGAAAAAAAACCACACTAAGAGCATCTCTTTCTCTCTCCCCTCCTTCATCTGCGCTCTCGCCCTGAAGTGGTGCCAGGCCCTTAGTAAGCCAACGATATCAAGGAACTTGAATGTGTATGTGTGGAAGGGGGGTGTATGTGTGTCCCCTTCTTTTGCAGAGAATTAATTAAATCACTTGTCACTGTTTACTCGGGCAGGTTTCATATTTATTATCGTTGGTTGCGGTGATAAATATTTATTACATTTATTTTTATTTAATTATATTTACTACTTTATTGTTATAGTTATTGCTACAGTTATTAGGACTTTATTTATAATTTGAATTCTAATTTATTCATTATTAATCTTTTGCATTATTATTTTCACTTTTATAATTATTATTTATTATAAGTATTTTTATTACTATTATTATTATTATTATTATTATTATTATTATTATTATTATTATTATTATTATTATTATTATTATTATTATTATTATTATTATTATTATTATTATTTTTATTATTATTATTATTATTATTATTATTATTATTATTATTATTATTATTATTATTATTATTATTATTATTATTATTATTATTATTATTTTTTTTATTTTTTTTTTATTTTAGTTTATTAACTTTCAAATATTTTTATTGTCAAAAATATAACTATTTTAATATATTTTATTATTCATTATTATTAATTTGCAGTACTATTTTCATTTGTATTACTTTTATTTATTTATCATTATAATTAATATTACTGATTTAATTACAATACAACTAACTTGGAATTTTCAATATTATGTTAATTTATTAATTATAATATATTTGTATTTTTATGTTAATTATTGTAATTGTCGTTAGCCAAATGCTCCTTCGCATAATTTAACTGATAATAACTAAATATTTAAGGTATTTTGAGTACAATTGAAAACAGAACAGTTCCTCATGCAAGATAACTTTTTCTGTGTATCTTTGAATCTTTAAAACTTTTTACAGTTGCTTTATCCTGAAGATGTTACAACAGTGAGTTTATTCAGTGTTCAATTTAAATGGTACGTGCTTTTTTTCAAACCTTTGCAGTAACATCTATAGATTATCCTCTTTTATCAACTTATAGGGAACTACTCTACTACATTGGCTTTGCATTAAATAACAGGCTCTGTTGGCTGAGATGTGGTCGGAGTAAGTGCAAATCGATAAAGCGATGCTTGCGCTTTGTTTACGAGTCTAATTGGCAGAGAAATCGAGCATTTATTATATTTAATTATGCCCGGCGAGACTCGAACTGGATGAACCGATTCCGCTAGCCAGTTTGAAGAGTTCTCCCGGCAAGTTCTTTGCGCAATTCAAATTTAAATTGAAATTGAAATTGAATTTGAAATGGGAATTGCTTTTGCGAATGCGATTGAACCTGACTCCGGGAATTCATGTTTACTAAAATGCAGAGACAGGGGGTTGCTCCTTCCGCTTCCTAAACCCTTGCCCACTGTGGCCCACCTGTCTTGGCAACAAATGTCGAGGCTTAATCCAAATTATCATCATAAGCGCTGCACTAATGAGCACAACTCAACATAAACAGCGAACTGCTGACGGAGGACGCAGGACTGTGGATGGAGGACCGAGGACTGAGAACTGAGGACAGACGACTGATAGCTGACGACTGTTGGTTGATGACTGAAGGGCTGACGAGCTGTCGGGCGAGTGGGGCGGGGACTGGGCTAGCTGACATGGCTTGTTGGTAAAGAAGACAAAGTTGGCAGTTTCTTTTTTCAAGTGGCAGCGTTCTACCCCGCCCTCCCCAACCAACCCTCCCTCTACCCATGGCAGCCTTGTCGGGAAGTGCATTTTCATCAACATAATCGCAGCGTAATTCCGCCACAAATAATCTCGCACTTTTCGCCCGCGTGACTTCGACGTGACACTTGGCGCACGCAAATCGCGCATACGCCGCCTGATGCGACCACAGCCAAGGGCTGCAAGCAGCTGAATGTCCTGGTTTTGCCTGTCTGCCTGATTGCCTGCCGTGTGCTAAAAACGAGAGGCCCACAAAATAAAAACAACACTGAAAACTGTGCTAAACTCCTCGTGACTGTGCTAAAAACGAGGCAAGCCGAGCGTTGCAGCATAGGCGCAGGCGCAGGCAGCGACGGCGACGTCGACAGCGACGCTAGCGTCAATGTTTTCGTGTGCTAAGAGCAGCTTAACAGCAGCGCAACAGCGACGCAACAGTCGCTTGACAGCAACTGGGAACAGTTTGTGAGTAGCGCAAGCGAACGAGGCTGCCTACGTTGATGTGAGTGGAAGGGGCAGCGGAGAGTGCAGAGAGAGGGGATAGGGATGAGGAGAGAGGGAGGTGAGTATGTGCTGCTTCCTCTTTTTATTATAATTTTTTGTTGTTTTGGTTTATTTGGCACTCGTGTTGCTGCTCGTGCTTTTTATGCCGCGTGTGTTTTGCTTGTGTTTTCGGTCTTTGCAGCATTTTCGCTTTGATGCGTGTGGCATGTTTAACGGCACTTGATGCGAGCACCAGCACAAGCAACAAGAACAACAACAACTGTTCCGCCGTGATTTGTGCGTTGTCGTCGAAGTCGGAGTCGAAGACGGCGTCGTCAGGTGCGGCGCCTGAAAGCGGGCAATGCATTTCAATTGCTTCGTCGCTCGTTGCACTTCATTAAACCCAACATCGACAGCGGCTGCCAGTGCATTTCGTGTGCTGCCTGTCGCAGTGTGCTCGGCGTGTGCCACGTGACCTTCACACACACACACACACGCACTCACACTAAGGACACATCACGTAGCCGTCACGTAGCGCAGGCATAAAAGCCAAAGCAAACGAATGAGCTCGCTCCAAAATCGTTGGTAGCACACGCACACACACACGCACATACGTGTATAGGCACACTCACACACTCGCATGCTAAACTACTTAAAATCCCGAGATTGTCAGACACATTTCGCAATGGAAAAGGAAACCTCCCCACAAATTGCAGTCGCAGGCAAATCACAAGCAGAGAATTTCAAAAATAACTTTAACAATTTGTATTAAATATTTATCATATTTCGAAAAGAAAAACGACGCTTAAATGACCCGAAATAAATTTCACAAATTTAATTTTAATTATTTAATTCGAGGCAGCGTGGAAAAGTATCTCGAACTGGCAATAGATAAAAATTTGGCAAACTGCCGTTTCGAATTCCGTCTCTCTCTCTCTCGCACTCTCTGTACATCTCCGTCTCTGTCTTTCCCTGGCGATGTCTGCTAGGCAAATCCTTTGCATTTGTCTATTTTAATCAACACAAAGCGAAGGCAAAAAACGAGAAACAGCCAACTGAAGTGTGGCAAATAGATAGGGTCTGAAGAGAGAGAGAGAGAAAGAGAGGAAGATTGCGAGCAAGAGAGAGAGAGAGATGAAGGAAGGGAGACTGGGAAAAGGCAGGAAAAAACAAAATGATTAGGTAATGTAATTTCGCAAACCGTTTGCCGTGCGGCTCCGTTTTTTGGTTATTCTGGCAGGCTCCAGTTTCTCTTTCTCTTTCTCGTCCCATTCCCATTCCCTTTTCCTTTCCCACTACCGTTGCCATTCCATGGCATGCCATTTTTGGCTGTCGTTGACTTCGTCTAACTGTCCAAGCCAAATGTCCATTTCAGCTGTCCATTGTTTTGTCACTTAAAAACACTTCACCTGGCAAAAGCTGCCGAAAAAACAGAACTGAACTGGGCAGAAAAATTATCCATGCCAACGCTTGCCAGCTCACACACGCGCCTCTTTCCCTTACCCTCTCTCCCCTCTCTCACGGTCACTTTATGCCACTCTCTCTCAAGTTATTTGCAGCATACTTATGGGCAGTTGACAAAACTGTGTGTGGCAGCTATTTCACGGTTGAATAGTCAAGCGCAGCAATCTTGGCCAGGACTCAGCCACTTATTGGAGTCCGGAAAGTGTGGCAATGCCAGGTTGCAGAGATTGGAGAGAGGGATGGAGATTGAGAAGAGGGGTGGGGGTCGACAGGTGCCACCCGCATGTTTTGAGTTTAGTTTGAAAAGTAATCGAATGTTATAATTTCCATTAAACTGATTTCCCATGAGAAATGCAAGCCAAACAAGCCAGGCCAAGCCACACCGAGTCGCGTCGAGTCGAAGCACAAGCGCAGGCAAAAGCCGAAGCCGAAGCCGGGGCCAAAGCCAACCAGTGTGGGGCAACAAACGTTGCAATCTTGATAAGTGTGGGAGCTGCCTGGAGCTGCGCCTGGATGCTGTGCAGTAGTGTGGGCAGGAGGAGGCTCGTCTCCCCCGTTCCCGCCCGTGTGACACTAATGTACTGCGCGCCAGCTCAAAGGAATCGCAATCGAAAGGCAGCCAGGCAGCCCAGTTAATGGTGACATGCATAAAAAGCTGCCCCAGCCAGTGCTCTCCACGGGCCCCATGCAACTGGTCAGGGACTGCACTCTCCCCTCGCCACTCTCTCCTGCATCGTCTCGCAAATGAAATATAAATTAAATTAAATTCCAGAAGCGCAAGACGCTTGCCCAGCACATGCATAAATCAACAGTTCAAAGTGCAGGCCAAATGTCATGTCGGGCTCTCTCGATATTCGTCGATGGTTTTTGCAGGGCATCAAAAGAACAACAACAACAACAACAGCAACAAGCAGCGCACAGAACGCACAGCATGCATTGCATACTTTTAGGCGACGGCGATCAACTGGGACCAGAGCAGCAACAGCAGCGGCAACAACTGTTCCCACTGGAACAGCTGGCAGAGCGAAGCGCACAAATCGGAAGTCAGCACGATTTATTGTAATAGATAAATAATTACGAAATTCTAATTCATTTATTTGAAATAGTTTGAAATACATTTTAAAATACCACCTCGATTTTTTAACGTTTATTTGCGCTGAATATTTTAATCGATAACTGCAATGCAACCTGCGTTGCCAGCTATCTGAAAGTGTCAATTAAGAGCGCTAGTCCCCACCCAAGTACTCAGAGTGTATCAGTTTTTGTGGATCGTCGCTGTGCACATGGTTGAGTTTATGCGAAAATAAACAAACCAAGCTGAGAAAGCTACGATCGAGTGCAATATCGACAATAAGATACCCCTCAGTCAGTCAATTCCCTGAGTAAATCGCTGGAGAGGTAAATTTAAACTATGCAAAGCAGTGTCTTGAATAATTTGTATCTAATAGAGCAATTCAATTGCAATTTAGATTATATGTTTGCCCATGTTTGTATTATATTCTATTATTATTATTTTTAAATTCTAAATTATATGTTCTAACTAACCATTATATTAAACATGGCGTTGCAAACTGACAAAGTTCTTATGTTATTAAATTAGATTGGCGCGTTGATACGGACAGATAGACTGAGGAAGAGCCAAGTCTCTTAGTTCCCGCCTCCTTCATTTGCGCAACATTAGTAAACCCGTTGTTGACCACTGTCAATAGACAAGGAGTATAGAAGTTTGATGGACAAATAAAATAGCAGTGGGGTAGCAGCAACGACGCGTATCGTATGTCTTGTCGCGCTGTTCCCAGTTCCGCTGCACACTGACCACCAGTTGAGGCTACGAGCGCCGCTTGCCAAATGCAGAAGGAGTCGGGTAAGCTGTCACCTGCGTCTTATGCAAATCACAGTTGGGAACGCCAACAACAACAACGACAACAACAGACAGCAATAGCAACAACTAAGTGGGGAGGGGAAACACAAACAAACAACTGGCAATAATTTGCACATTTCCGTTACAAATAAAAACCTATTCACTTGGCTAATATGGCCGCAGCGATTCATCCGGTGCTGGCTGCGTTTCAACTCCAACTCCAACTCCGCTCTGCAGGTGCTTCAAAACTTTCCGCACGCAATGCAATAATTTGCCCAACGCCCGAGCTAAACTCAACGGTCAACAACGATGCCCTGCAATGTGGCTGAGCGGGGTATATCGATGGCACTGCTCAGTTGGTGTACAAGGTGAATAAGTGAAGGAGGAACATATCGAACATCGAATTAAAGGTACTTTAGGTAACTATTCCCAGTGGGATTAACTGCTCTGCACTGAGCTTCATTCCTTCTAAATTATGTATTCATATTTCCTTTGCAATATGCGAATTCGATTTTTGTTTAGCGCATCTGATGCGGCGACTCGTTTCACAATACGTTGCCCACCTTGCCCCGCCCAGCAAACGCATTTGTTTATATGTCAGTTAGTCAGTCAGTTGGACATTCAAAAACAGACAGAGGGACAAGGGGACAGAGGGAGTGAATGAGAGAGAGAGAGAGAGAGAGAGAGAGAGAGAGAGAGAGAGAGAAGACTGGCTGCATTTGCAAGTCGTTAAATGCTTTTGTTGCTCCGCATTCTCTCTGCGCTCACTTGCAGCTGCAACACACTTTTCGCTGCCAGTTATTGTTGTTGTAGTTGCTGTTGCTGTTGCTGTTGTTAGTGTCGTGTTGCTGTTGTGCTGGTGCTGTTGCTGTTGCTGTTGTGCTGTTGCTGTTTGTTTCGTGTCGCTGGCATTGTCAATGCTTCGACTTCCTTCCGCTTTGGCTAACAAATTTGCGTCGTGCATGCAGGCCAGGCAAACATAATCATCATTATTGCTGCAATCAGCATATTTGGCAGGCTTAAAGTGCTCCCCTGGTGTCGCCCCACAGTCTTCCCCCTTCTCCTTGTCCGTGCTTCCCTTCTGCAGCTATTCTTATACTGTTCATCCTCTGCAGCAAGAGAGTGCAGGAAGAGAGTGAGGCAAGGAAGAGAGGCAGGAGAAAAAACAGCGGCACACGGAAGTATTGTAAATTTTATGCCCCGCGCTGACGTTGGCTACACTTACGGCAACAACAACTACAACAACAACAACAACAACAACGAGCAGGTACGCCATAGTTGCCGCCATAGTTGTGGTTATGCTTAATATCCGTCATTAAAATTGTTGTTTGTGCGCTGCAACGTGCCCTGCTCGCCACACTGCTCAGCTGGCAACAGCAACAACACTAACTGCAGCAACAATAGCAACTGCAGCAACAACATCGGGGTGGCAACCCTTAAGTGCGTGGGTGCCACATTGACTACTCCGCGTGCCGTGGCCGCTTAGGCGCATCCTGCTACTCAGCTGACTTTGAGTCGCCCCTCAGCTTGGGCGCTGTCTCTCTCCCTTCCCTTCCCTACACACACACACGTTCATGTGTGCAGTATGCAAATATCGTATGTTTGGTCGGCTGCGGCGCCGCGCGGTGCATTGCACGATAAGAATCCATTGGGCAAAAATTAATTAGTCAATTTGCATGAAATTTATGTACAAAGCGCGAACAAACGAAACGAATTTTGATGTATTAGCCACACATGCAGCACCAGCAGACACCCAGTGTGTACTCAGCTACCTCAGGTGCCTCAGGTGCCTCAAGAGTGCCTGTAAGAGAGGCTTGCCTGGCCAACTTAGGCCTCTAGATGAAACTGTGTGAGCAAGTCTGCAAGTGGGACGGACTAACTGGAACACGGTCTTGGGCACAGCTCGGCTACATGTCTTATATGTATATATTTATGTATTATATATATAATTAGTAAGAGTCATGTGTGCCATAGCTACTACCCAGAAGTTTTCTTGCTTGCCCACAAAATTTAGAAGAGGGCGTGAATTTATTTTAAAACGAGCTTTGTTTTTTGTGCCAGAATAAGACATATCATCGCCAAATTTGGCAACCCTGTCTCATATACGAGTTCTTGCTGTCAATACTGGAAGATTGCTAATGTCAGGGCTGCTTTTATTTGACAGGTCCGTGGGGCACATTATAATTCTACAACCTGCCTAATTATATATAAATGTGAATACGTTGTTTTCTTTGGCCCCAGCCCTTTCCAGATTTAAATGGTGTTGATAGCAGGGACCGTAACGGTTATAATTTATATTAAAAAATTTAAAAATAAGAGTTATAAACTAATTTTTTCATTTAAAAATAATTTTTGATTATTATTTTCGATTTTTAAAAATAAAAATCAATTAATAACTTTTATATTTGATTTTTATAATAAAAATGATGATTTTTATTTCTTATTCTTATAATAAAAATCAATTCATAACTCTTACTTATCGCTTTTATTTTAAAAATAAAATATAAAAGTTATAAATCGATTTTTATTTTTAAAAATCAAATATAAAAATTGAAAAACAATTTTTAAATTAAAAATTGGAAGGTAGGATTTTTCCCACATTTTTCAGAGACTTTTAAGAGCTTTGATTTTTTTAATCCTATAATTATAATTTACGTTCCCTGGTTGACAGTGCCGACCTTATACACATTATACTCATGACACATGAACTGTCAGAGCGCAGTAGGCTGTGCGCTGGCATAAGTCATCGAGAATCGAACTGATACAACGTCGTATCACAGTCTCATAAAAAGCATAGAGAAAAAAAGAACTCGCAGAGTAAGTGCAAAAAAAAGTAAAGTAAGAAAAGCGGGGGACGGGTTTGAGGGTTGGGCTGGGGTTAAGGCCACTTTTTGGAGGCGATAGTAACTAATGCAATGCTGTACTGCTCTCGCCCTGGTAGAACATGGCTATGCACTGGGACGTTAAGTGTGACGGATGCGGAAAGATGAACTTGGTCTACTATCGCTATAAGTGTCTGCGTTGCGCCAACTATGACCTGTGCGACGTGTGCTACGAGAACAAGGTGGAGACGGGCCGACACAGCAACAGTCACCCGTTCCAATGCTTGTTGGATCGTGCCGCTCGAGAGCTGTTCTTCAGCGGCGAGGAGATACCCGATCTGTGTGCCGACAGCTTCACCTGCCCGTTCTGCGGCAAAATGGGGCACACAGTCAAGGAGCTGGTGAAGCATGTGCAGGCCAAGCATCGCGGCGACACCACGCCCGTGATCTGCCCCCTCTGTATTGCTGTGCCCTCGGCCAGCTCGGTGCGCCTCAGCAATCTTGTAAGCCATGTCTCGCTGATGCACGGCATGGGCATTCTACGCTTTGGCGGCGGTGCCGGAGCCGGAGCCGGAGCCGGGAGCAGTCAATTGCGTAACGCTGGCTTCGAGCTGCCAGCCCTGGCACGTGGCCATGGACGAGGACAGGTCACTGCCCATGTCACTGGCACACCCAGTGGCAGCCCAAGCGCCGGCGCCGGGGCAGCAGCAGCAATTCATGGACATCGCAACCGCAGTCCGCCGCCGGAAGCAGCTCGCACCAGTTACGGCGGCTTTCAATGGCCACCACGCGGACATAATTTGGGAAGCAGCGCCTCTCAGGAGGAGGAATTCTACTCGGAGTCGTGGCTGCCAGAGCAGAGTTCGCTGAGCGGCAGCATGCACACCATGCGCGATACTGATCTCGATCTGGGCAACGTGGCCGGCAACGAGCATGGATCGCCGCAGCTGCGTCGAGCAACTCCGCTGGTGCTGCTGCAGCAGGACTATCAGCCACAGCGCCAGAGTCCTAGCCGCGCAGAGCCACCGCAAGGCCTCGAAGAGGACTTTAGTGACATCGAAACCGACGATGCTGCTGCACACGAGCCGACCTCATCCATATAGTGGGGGTCAAGGGGTTGGGGGAACCGACTGCCATCATAGATTGCAAGTCGCTTCTAGTTCAAAATTCATGTCTTCTCTCGTCGGCAGCCAGCAATTAACCGGATGGTAGTAACATCTACTATACACATACATATTTAATCGAAAGCGATTGTACAACTGGAACATATATACAGATGATATTGGGAGGAGCGTAGGCGGGAATATAGAAAGGTTTTGCAAGTGTAAAGCGGATTACTCATGGATCCTTTTGCAGGGGAATACTTTACATAAATGTCATATAATACACACATACATAGATACATAGCCCCGATAACATACCAAATAAATGCTTAATAAATGATTCAGGTGACCTTTGTTTAGAAGGAGAAGAGGTGCTGGGTAGGCTAAGCTTGATTTTTATTACTCCAAGGCGATAATTGGTTCTAGGTCTGCTAGATTGTATAGAAGTCGAGCCTAATTTAGTTAAGAGTGCTGTGCAGTGTTGTAGGGACTCAACCTATTTTAATCTCTTCTTCAGCAGAAGATATGACGTTTATATAGAAGAATGAGGCTGAGCCTATTATATAGAGTATTGGCACTGTGGATTATAACATAAATATCTATAAATGAGAAATTTAGGTTGGTTGCTGCAGACCTAACCCATTTACGAATCTCTTTCAGTGGCAGATTACTTTGAGGTTTCTGCACATTCCCTGCGTTACTTATACCCCATGAATACCTTATCTATATGCCATTAGCATCAGATTATTTAGAGGTATTCACGGAATGGGGATGACCGTACTATCGGTGTTTTTTAGTGATTTTGCCACAGTTGCTTTTCGTACGCTCGACTGAAAACTAATTACAAAAGTAAGCGCCGCATTCGGGAAACTTTCAAATGCGCTTTCGCCCTCGTCTCCCTCAACTCTCCTTTGCTCTCTCCATCTCTCTCTCTCTCTCTGTCTTCCTTCTTGCTGTGCCTTATAAGCAGGTGACTGAAAGTATGCTCTGTCTCCGGCCAGGGAAGTGTTGCCTCCCCAATGTCTCCGTAACTGTAATCGGCTTAGAGGTGAAACCTTTTGTCATTATAAAAGGATTTCAAGCTTGACAAAATTTCCATTTGTTGCGATTTGGCCCCAGCACACACACACACACACACACTCAGGTAGAAAGGAAAATACACTCACACACACAGAGAGGTACAGTGGGGCCAGCTTAGTTAACTTTTAGCTGGCAGCATAGTCGGCTCTTTGATTCTGTTCAAAGAAATTAAGATTCAAAAACCGATACGATGTTTGTTCCCAGGCCCAATTATAAACCGGTCCTCGGCTCTCGGTCCTCGATGCTCGGTTAAAGAGGCCTAAGCTAGGGGCCGGCACTCGTTGCTCGAGGTTAGCCCCTCAGGTGGGGCCGCCTGCGTCTGTCAGTGGGAGATAAATTGCCAATCGAACTAGATAAAATCAGCTGTGTAAATAGTGGAAAGGCGCAGATAGGCCACGTTGTACCTTCCCCCCCGCACACACACACACACACACCCTCTAACTATACCAAACTCGAGCGAACCACATCAAATCAAATCAAATCACAGCAGAGCAGAACAAAACAAAACAAAGCTGGAGCCGATGTCGATGCCGTTGCCGTTGCCGCTGCCCTGTAGGAGCTGTAGGTGGAACACAGGTCTACGCGCACGACCACCTCCACCTCCACCTCCTGCCAGCTGGCTTTGATCTGTGCGCTGCGTGCGTGGCTGATGGGCTGCCAGATACATAGGCTGGCTGCTAGACAGGGATACAGACCAGGTGAATGGGCAGGCAGGTGGCCGAGGAGGGGACACAGCTGCCTGCAGGTCGTTATAGCTAATGAGTATTACGAGTCATGCAGACAGGCCAAGTACTGCGAAAGGGTTGCCCGCTCGAGAGTTCTGCGTGCCGTCGAGTGGGCAATCGTGCGTGTCGTGTCATGTCGTGTCACGGCACAGCATTTGCTGTAAGTGCAAAGCGTATTTTGGTTCGTGTCACGCAGTGAGGAAACTAAAGTAAGTGTCGTGTCACGCGTGAGTCTGTTGGCGTGAGTATTACGTTTAATGTTATTTAGTTAACCTATTGCCATATTACATGTAGTTAACCCGATTATAGATTGTTACTAAGCTGCAATAGATCATTAATGTCGTGTCACGCGTGAGTCTGTTGGCGTGATTATTTAGCTTGCATCTGGTGTCACATTTTAAGTTTACTTCCAGCTGTAAACTATTGAAGTCAACTAAGACTGTTTTAAGGCCCGTGTCACGCGTGAGTATCTTTGCGTGAGTATTACGTTTAATGTTAGTTAGTTAACCTATTGCCTTATTACATGTAGTTAACACGATTATAGATTGTTACTAAGCTGCAATAGGTCAGTAATGTCGTGTCACGCGTGTCTCAGTTCACATGATTGTCGTGCTCAGTTGGGTTTCGTCTTGGCTTGCAGTCAACCGTGCTCATGTTGCTCATCCCCAAGCACTTTCATCTCCATCACGTGCTCATCTCTGATTCAACCCGACGCACTCCCTGTACCCCCTCACCCCCTGCACCCCCTGCTGCTGGCACTTGCAATGTTACGCATTGATATGACAATAAAAACGAACGACTTTGGTTTTGGATTTTGCGACTTTGCCTTTATGTCTCCGCTCGCCCCCTCCCGCTGTCCACTCTCCACTCTTTGCACTCCTTCCACTTTCCACTTGGCATTCTCCACTTGCCACGCCCTTTGGGTACGCTTCACTATGGTCAGCTCCCCCTTCAGCCCAGCCGGCGAACGCTTGCACAATTTTTAATCATGGCATAGACCTGCTGGCAGCAGCAGCAGCAGCAGCTCCTGATCCCGTCCTGGTCCTGGTCCAGGTCCTGGCCGTTGCCGTGGTCTGCCGTGGACATTGTTTGTGCCAGCGACACACATAAACATGCATGCCCAGTCTCTGGCTGCGACTCGGGCTGCCGCCTCAACTCAGCTCTATCTGGCTCAGGCTGCGGCTCGGGCTGCCATTGGTAAAGGGTTGTCACAACGGGGTAGGCGAAGGGGCTGGGTCAGGGAGGGAAGGTAAGCCTGACCGGTTTATTGTTGCCGTTCGTTGTATGGCTTTTAGTCCTTTATCTTGTTTCTAACTCATTGGATCGCAAAAACGGTCTCGTGTTCACCTTAATTGGGGTAAACATAAGTTCTGATTGCCCGCCAGGGCGGCCGCTTTTGTATCGCCGCCGCCTGCGCACAACCCTAGTGCGATTCCGACTCCTACTTCTTCTCTGGCTCCGACTGAAGCCCGAGTTCAGGCTGAGCATACCAAAGAGTTGAGCCAGCGACATTTTGCCGGCGTACTTTCAATTCCACTCCTGCCCCTTCTTATGTTTTTTCTCGTTTTTTGGTTATTCTTTTCAGCTTCTTTTCAGCTTCTTTTTAGCTTCTTTTTCAATCTGCTCAGCGCGTCTTCTATCGCTTGGAAGGAGCGAGATTGGCAATCCCCAAAGTCGCAAGTCGCTAGTCGAAGACGACAACACTGCGAACATATCCAATTAGATGGGGCAGTCAGACAGCAAGGCAGTTTGAGAGAGTTGTCCCAGTCCCTGTCCCTGTCCCTGTCCTTCTCCCTCTCCCCCTCCCCTGTCCTGCTCCATTGTTGGTGGTAGAGATCACAAAAGCGAGATAAAAATTGTTGAACGTGTAATTTTTATTTATTGCATACAATTTTTAGAACAAATGACAGACAAAAGGTTGCCGAAAGCGGCAGGCGAGCCTGGGCGGGGTGGGGTCGGAGGTTTTGGCGGGTCGAAAGGCTTGCCTACTTTTGCGCGCGCGCTACGTAATGTATGCAAGCTCGCACTGCGTGTGCCTGTCTGCCTGTGTGTGTGTGTGTGTGTCGGGTGTGTGTCTGCGAGTGTCTGTATGAAAATTAAATGTTCTACTTCAAAAGCTAAGCGCATTGAGGGCGGAGGGGGACGAGAGGAAACGGCAGCCACAGACCGCAGTGCCTAAGCGACGAACCCCCTCAAAAACCGAATTGAAAAAGCGTTTAGGCTATTGTGTGCCTGCCTGTGTGCCTGCGATGTGTGTGTCTGTATATGTGTGTGTGTGTGTGTGTGTTTAGCTGCGAGTGAGGGCAACTAAATGATGGGGAAACTATAAAAATTTACATAACAATAATAAAAGCAAAGGCAAAAACGGCGCCGGAGCCAAAGAAACGAAAGACATTTATTCATTTCTGTTTTGAAATTAGCATAAAAGTAAAACTCGCTCGCTCGCACAGACACAGACATAGCACACACGCACACAGACTTACAAATATTTACATATGTATATGGGAGCACAGGGGGGCGGAGCAAGGGTGCGTGGGGACTGGGACTAAGGCTACGCACAATCAAAGCGTCGACTTCGGCTTTGGCTTTGGCTTCCCCGTCGTTTGATAAGCGTGAAAAACGTGCAAATTTTAATAAAAGCAAATGAGCCGCAAAATCATACAAAGCAGCAGCAGCAGCAACAACAAATAACAAAGCAGAGGGAGCAGTGACAACAAAGAGCAGCAGCGGCAGCAGCAAATCAGCGAAAAAGTATGCTACACTTTCTGTCTGCTAATGTCTCAACTTTGTCACGATGATTGTACACCCTCACACACGCATAGGGAGTGAAAGAGAGAGAGAGAGAGAGAGAGAAAGGTAGAGGACACCCACACTTGCACAATGTAAGACAATGCGGTTTAGTGCTGTAATGTGTGCCACATTTGTCGACTGCTTTGCCGCGCGTCCCCCACACAAGACGAATGAAGAAACAAGTATGCGAATGTGACACTCACACAGACACACTCGCACACACTTACACAGACGCACTGATACACGTCTATGCGCTTAGGTGTGCCTTAGGCTAATGGCAATTGTCAACTGTTTAGCTGCCCTATTCATCAGCATAATTCACCATCAACCCCACTGTGCACAATGGAATTCAACTTCAATTAAAGTGACAAAACTGCAATTAAAATTAACTGCGCCTTATAGTAATATATTTTATGTAAGTAATACATATATGTATGTGTGTGCATACAAACTCCAGATGAAGTCCCTTTTCATTATATCTTTTATCTTGCAGAGGTTTTAGCGGAGCTCTGTTAGGGTTATTTGATGAAAGCAGTAGTGACATCTACTACATGTCTAATGTTTTATTTTACAGTTTCATATTGTAATAGATTTAGATAACATAGCATGTGAAGTAAATACATATTGTATTAACATAACTATCGTATAGAATAACAGCTGTTTGATATCGATCTATTGTAAAGAAAAGCAACCATGTATAATATCGATATATCGAATGCAATGTACGAAAAATGAAAGCTAGCAATAAAGAAGAAGCGTCGTTACTAAAAAAAACTAAAAATTGTTGCATTCTGCGAATCGGCTGTGTTCATTTCGCGTGTCGATAGACGTATATCGATGAACACAGCTGCCCTGGTATGAACGACATCTGCTAACGGAGCAAGCAGTGCGAGCCTGAGCGAGACCTTGGGTCTGTTAACAACCAGATCGGTCGCTGACCCAAGGTTCCCGTTTTGGCAAGCGCCGTTTGAACCGTCGGCAGATGCCCGAAGGCCCAGGCATATGACCGCCAGCATCTCTTTCAAGGGCGGCCGACTCCGCAGTAGAAATCGAGCGAGCGGTCGGCGCAGTCAATTCTGCAAAACAAATATGTGCGTGTGGTAGAGTCATTATTTAAAGTTTTTATTTTTATTTATAAATTATAATTTTGTGTGTGTACAAACGCAGCGATCTCTGGACCTCTCGGCTCAACACCTACCTGCTTACTCTGGTGAGTCCGGTCCATATAGGGATCCGCCAGGGCCCATATCGTCCCACCAATCCGGCCACGACTCCCGTACCACGGCTGACTGGTGCCACGCCAGCAGCCGTAAATTTTTCCGGTCCGCCAGAGCCCTAGCGCGAGCAGCACGCACAAAATCCTGCATCATTTTCGCCAGCAGGCCAGATCCACTGCAGCAGCAGCCACAAACATCAGCACACCATCTCAGCTGCCGCAGGCCCGTCTCAGTTGACTGCAGACATATGTATATTCTCCTGCCTGGCGCCACGTCCATGACCTAAAAATAAACATAATGTCCCATTAGTTATAGTTCTCTAGATTTAAATTGTTATTAGTTTTAAGAGTTTGCGTTAGTTAGTTTGTTTTGCATGTTAGGTCCACGTGGGTAGGAATGATGATAGGAATAGGAAATTATAAATAAATGTAAAAGAATATAGAAGAACTGAATTGTTAGTTACCTTTTCTAGGGGAGATGGGGCGGCCTTAGTTGGCCAGGAACGGGCTTGCCGACTTGGGTGATGCTCCGAAACTCCAGAGCAGGAGCATCACATGGTTGTGTGGGTGCGCGGTGACTTGGCTGTCACCAATGGCTGTTGTTGTCGTCTTATTTGTCCCTTGTAGAGTAGTCTGTGCCTGTAAACAAATTAAAATGTGTTAGAATATATGTATTTTGGGCATTTTGGTTTGTTTACCTTTTGTCAGTGATGCGTCTTTTGTGTAAATACCGATGATTATCGATATTTTGGTGCGGACTGCAGGGCTGGAGGAAAAACCCCTCCCCAAGTGCTGCTGAGCTAGCTGGCGCGGCCCTACCGACAAAAAGCAGTCCGTAACAAAATAAAGATTATATTGCCTTCTACAAAATATAAATAAATAAGAACTAAAATAAAGATTATATTTCCTACTACAATATTCTTCAGTACTTATTATATTTCCACTTTTTAACGATTCTTTGTTTGCAGGAAACCTTGTACATTTACCAAGTCTTTTCTTTTCTTTTCGATTGCTATACGAATTATCGATAACACTTCTTGCATTAACTTTTTATGGTTGCATTTCCATCCATACCTAAGCAAATGCTTATGCAGCTCTTTAAGGGACATTCTCTTCTCTGAACTCACTCTGGCATATTATTTCACCAAATTTCGTTCGATTTTGTGTATGTGCGTGTGTGTGTGTGTGTGTTTGCTCTTCTTAGTGTGTCGGTTCGTTCTCAGCGCTGAGGTGTAACCCAACTTTTTCCCAATTACTTAACTATTCAATCGCATTCCAGGGTGTCCATTCGCATTTCCAATTTGCCTGCAGTTTCCCCGGTTTTCCCGTTTCACATCTCCGACTTCGGCTGCCATCTCATTTCACTTCCGCTTTCCTACGCTCTCTTTTTATCTGTCTATCTATATATCTTTCTATCTCGCTCTCGCCTGCCTTTAGCCGCTCAATAAATTTCATGGCAGTTGTTGCTCCGTCGTTGTTGGCCCCTAAACAGCTCCGACGGCAGCTGTTGTGCTTTGTGTCCTGTTTAAAAATATGTTGCATGTGTTTCCTCTTTGCTTCTCTTCTCTTCTCTCTGTTGTGTTTTCTACTCTGTGTTTTTGTTGCTCTTTCAGCTGCTATTGCTGCCGCTGGCCACGATGTCAAGGGCACAAACTAACCCAAAATAAGGCGAGCCCGGACCTGGTGTTACGGGCGGTGAAGGGAGCGCGGTGAGCAACTTTTGGTGGACACACACGCACCTTTTTTCACTGCTTTTTTTTGTGTTGTTCTCTTTTTATTTATTATTTTTTATCCCCCTTTCGGCTGTTACAGTTGTTGTTGTTAACCCGCACACGGAGCTGGACTGGAAATGCTGCCTCGCAGTCTTTCTCTGTGTGCTTTGCGGCAAGTTGTTAAATGGCACTGACACTTGTCCCCACTACCACTCCTCCCCTCCCCCGCACCTGCTGCCCCGCCCATTTATAAATATTTATATGCTCTGCATGGCTGTGTGTGTGAGTGTGCGTCGGTATATTTTTTCAGAGCTGTCCTTCAGCTCATAATCCTTTTTTATTGCAAATGACCACGCTAACTCGATGCTCCGCAGCGGTAAAGGTGAGCAGGGCGAGTTGGAGGGCGTGGGGGGAGCAGTCAGAGTGGAGGTCAGGCTATGGCGGTCCTAGAGGGGGCAGGTAGGAGGTGCGCCAGGTCGTCAGCTCATAAGGCTCATCAACAAGTTCATTTTACGGTCAATTCATTAAAAAAGTTTTTCACTTTTTTGACCATTTTTATTACAATATTTAGTTTGTCACATCGTGTGTTAGTATGTGTGTGTGTCTCGGTATGTGTGTGCATGTATGCGTGTTTGTGTGTGGGCGTGTGACCCTCATTTGCTGACATTTAGTGGCAGTTTTCAACAACAATGTCAACGTCCATGCGTCATGCTAAGCATTCTGCTTGCCAGAGAAGGAGAGTGAGAAAGAGAGAGAGACAGGGAACGGCACAGGGACAGGGCGTGGGAGAGGGAGAGGGGTAGGGAGGGAGCGCATTATGTATATAATAATTTTTTTGTGTTTTGCCTTTTTATTTATTTATTTAATTTACGCCTGTCCTCCTTTTTTTGCCCCGTTTATTTATTTTATTTGTTTGTGTGCTGTGTTGGCTTTAATTTTATGATTATTGTTCCATTCTCTTTTCTCTCTTTTCTCTCTTTTGCCTCAACCAAGCTCTCGCCCCTCTTCTCTCCCTCTGTTTTGGTTTTTCTGGTTTTTTTGGTTGGTCGCTTTTGTTCATTTCTTAAGTGGCGCTTTATAATGTTGACAGTTTTATTGGGGCGCAAAATGTTGGTCATTTCGGGGCTCTGAATGTGCCTGGAACAGGGCATGGCCACAGGCTCTGGCAATGGCAATGGCAATGGCAGTGGACGAACAGCCCAAGAGGACCCTCCATAACCCCCTTTTCTTCAACTCCGCCCCCTGTAGCGTGTAATTTGTAAGTCAACCTTTGTCTAGCAACTCTTTTGCATGCTTCATAACTTTTAGGACTCCCCTCCTCCTCCTCCTCCTGCTCCCTCATTTTAATCACTCAATATGGCTAGAGCTGAGTTCTTCCTCTGCTTTAGGTAGTGTGATAATCGTGGAACAGGGCGGCGATCTTCTCCAGTGAAGCAGCTTGCAAAGGAGTGAAGTCACAATTCAAATTGATGTCTTTTTATACCCTTCCATCAACGTCTTACATTAATTGACATAGATTGACAACTATTTCATATTTCCTTTTTACTTCATGAACTAAACAAGGTCACCCTTACCTGGGTACCTGGTCACTCTGGTTTCCAGGGCAATGAACTGGCTGACGAACAAGCTAGGTCGTCTGCCTCGTTGCTTAGCCCGAACCCTTTTGCAATGTGGACTGGTCTACCGTCTTATTCCTGGGCTAAATATACGATACTGGCTTTTCAGACCAAGGATGCGGCAGGCTAAAGAGCTTACTAACCCTCTGGTCAAGCGGAAAACCAGTCTGCTCTCTAGAAGGGATCTCCCTCGCCTTGTTGACTACCTTGGTGGATCTTCATCTAGCTAAAATGCCTCTATCTTTAGATGTGGAGTGTAGACTCTGCTCAGAAGACGACGACACTACCAAGCACATTCTCTGTGGCCGCCCACTCTTGGTATGTACGAGGAGGAGGCATCTGCACAGGGAAACCGCAGTCCCAGCTCAGATTGCTAAATCTTCGACGAAAGATTTGTTATGTTTCATTAGGGAAGCAGACCAACTTTTGACAGGCCAAGGAGGGATCTTCAGGTACAAAAGCCCGCACTTTTTCTCCCCTTTATTAATAATAATAATGAAAACTTCATGATTTGAACTTGTTTTGTTCTTTTTTATAATTCATCGATTATTTCGTTGGTCTATCGTGAATTGGCGATCTGAAGAGAGTTTGTTGATTTTCTAACTGTCTATAATTTACTTAAGGGCACACACATACACACAGCCAGTGCGAAAGAGAGACAGAGCAGATCGAGCAATGGTCAATTGAAAATTCTATCTAAATCAATAAATGTAGCAGCATCGCTAAGTCAATGAGTAGCATAAGGCTTAGGGGAAACAGCAGCCCCAACGCGCAAGGAGAAGGGCAAGGAGAGAGAGTTCTCTCTCTGGAGAAAGGGCAGGAGAGTGGCGGGGGAGGGGGACTGGTTGCACTATCCGGTTTCATTGCATTTGCTCGCAGTTAAAAGATAAATGCTCCGACAGAAACTTGTACTTGGCCACAGAGAAATCCCAGCGACGGCAGTTGCTTAAAACTTTGCAGTCAAGTGGGGGCGGGGGGTAGCAGGTTAAGGAGGACGCAAAGGGCCCGTGTGCACCATCCCTTGCATCCACCTGCAGGCCTAGCCGCACCTGAGCTGCCGCTCTGCAGTCATTTTCCGGACCGAAAGTGCAGGCAAACTTTAACAAGCAGCTAATGTGAGTCGGCTCAAGGGGCGTGCCAGCTATCATATGTGTGCGTGCTTGTGTGTGTGGGTGTGCGAGTGTTTGTGCCCAAACTTGTAGTTATAGTTGTGGTCGTCATCGTTGCTGTTGTTGCCGGTCGTGCGTGCCTGCACTTCGAGTCAGTTGCAACTTTCTGCCATACATCACCGCAACGTTGTAAAATGTTGTTGAATATTTTTCTATTATTGAAACGCCGATAACGCCGTCCGCCCACGCCGCTGTCTAGGCCTAGACCCGTCTCTCCTCTTCCCCTTCCCCTGCCATCTCCCTTGCTGCGCTTTGATTTTCACTGCAGTTGAGCAGCTCACACAATTTTCTTTTTAATTTTACAAAATGCCTAGCGACGTCAACGTCGCTGTCGCTGTCGCTGTCGACGCCTGCCGGATGTTTAGTGCTCCCGCCATGCCGTGAAAACTTGTACATGCCGCCTCCCTTTGTCCCTTTGCCTACCCCGTTGCCGGCTCAACCTCAACTTGCAGTCGGGTCTGTCGTGTATTATTATTTTATTTCATTTATTTCCACCTTTCTTGCTTGCAAATTTGTTGCTCTGTCTAGCAAGCACAGCAGCGGGGCTAAGCTGCACGCGAAGATACCCTGTAGATGCCCTGTAGATGCTCTGTAGATACCCTAAGTTCAGGCAGAGTCTGCACTGCACTTGATTATGTTTGAGGTGTGAGGTGTGTACTAGTCGGGCATACCCGTTACACCGAGTGCACAACGAGTCTCCAGCAACAATATAAATACAATGAGTTTTATGACTTTCCCGTGTTTCGAGATTTTATTGGTGCAGCACGCATCCAACCGCCTCTCTCCTTCCCCCCTCTCCCTCTCTCTCTGTCTCCGTCTCTCTCTGTCCATCTTCCTGTCCAGTTTGGCCGGCAAGTTCCACAGAAAGTTGCAGTTAATGGCTCAAGCCGGCGAATTCTGTTAATAAGTTAAGCGATAGAGAACAGAGAAGGGTCTGGAGAGGAGAGTGGAAGGGGGAAAGGAAGAGGGGAAACTGCTTTGTTTATCCCGTTGAGCAGATGATTTAGTTGAAGAAGCTGCTCGGCAATTTCCTGGCTTACTTGACCCGCCTTGCTGCCTTGCCTTGCCTTGCCCTTCCCGCCTTGCCATCGACATGTGGCACCGCCTTTTGGCCGAAAGTTGAATGAAAGTTTTTCCCTTTCTTTGCACAGAATTCACTTTGCACTTGCAAACTCTTTGATTCACGTTCGTGCGGCACGCAGGGACGTAACGACAGCCTGCAAAAGGCGCAAGCGAAAAAAATTTGATGGCTGTCATTAATTTTGTGCAGTTTGCAGTTGCGCTGTGGGCTGCGACTGCTGCTGCTGCTGCTGATGTGGCGCACGGGGCGTATGAGTGGGCTGCGCCGTGGAGTGGCTCACTCACTCGCCGGCTTAGCATATTAATTACAAAACCTAAAGACATCGGACAGACGAAACCACAGTCCGACTTGGCGTTCAACTTGCCACTTGCCACTTGCCATTTGCCATTTGCCACTTGCCACTTGACACTCAAAGGGCGCGCGTCCACATCTGGCGAGTGTCACTTGAGTGGGCTGTCGCCTGTCGGCGACTTTGTGGCTGCCATTGGAGGCGAAATCAAACATGCTCGGTAATTATAAGCAGAGCACTCTGACGCCTGTCACCATCAATGTCCAGAAACAGCAGATGACGAAGGCGGAGGCAATGGAGGCGACGGAGATGCAGACGGAGGCGAATCTGCTGTGGCTCAACTTATTTGTTTGCGCTGGCTTTGACGTGCTGCCAGCTGACTGAGGGACTGCCCGATTGACTGACTGACTGACTGACTGACTGCTTGAGTGAGTGAGTGACTGACTGAGCCTGCCTGCGCGGCCGCCTGAAGTTGATTAATGAGCAGCGCGCGCGTCGCGGCCATCGATTCATTTGTTCTGCGGCTTGACGTAATGCGACACAGGCGAGCGTCGCATACAAAGCAAAGGCAGCAGCGACAAATGAAAAACCGCTGAGAAAAACAAGCCAAAATGAAGACAGAGACAATGATAACGATAACGAGACATCAAACAGCAGACGATGGAGATACAAGAAGCAGACGTTGCCACACTATAAACACTTATCGGCTCGACTGAGCTGGACTATTTAATGCTCTGGCAACTCAACCCTGACCACTGCCCCAATCTGCGCTGCTCTCTGCACACATCTGTCTTGCATTCCCGGGGGAGCACTTGAGTGGCAGAGAGGCATGAGATACATTTGTATCTGACGAAGTTCATTGAATGAAGATCTTTATCCGACAGAGCAAAGTCCGCAAGTATATCACGGCAGATCTTTAAGTTCAACAACAACAAACAGAGGAACTGATACTTTCTCACTCTTTCACTATCTCCTTCTCTCTCTCTCTCTCTGCACAAGACTTTAGCTAATTGAGGATGGATCCACTGGACAGCCTGAGCTGCAGCCGAGGGCACTTGGTGCGCTCAACTAACTTTGAGTGTGCAACGTCTCCTTGTGTCTGTGTGTGTGTGTGCGTGGCCAAGGGAGCGTGGGTGGGGAGGGGAGGTAAGGAGGCTGTATTTGTTGGTTGAAATGCGGCAAAACATGTTATGTCCTTGCTCGAGTTGTTTGCCACCTGCTGTGGCGTTCTCAACGTCGTCGCATTTCAACATTTTGCCGCAAGCCAATAGAGGCAGTTGGGGAGAGGCAAGACTAAGAGACAGTGGGTGTGCGTGTCTGTGTGTGCGAGTGTATTTGCCTTGGCAACTTCACGCTGAGGTTTCGTTTTAATAAGTTTAACAAGTTTCTTGGCATAATTTGCGGCCACGACTTGACGGCAAAGTCGTGAGAAATGCGCAACGCGAGACGCGAAACCAAACGAAATGCGTTGCATAAGCCGCGGCGGAGGCAACACAGCCGAGTGCAGTGCAATGAATGTTGTTGCTGCTGTTGTTGCTGCTCCGTTGCTACTGCTGCTGCTGCTGTTGCTGCTCCTCGGCCCAGTCAGCATCGGCAGCAGCAACGGCGTCTGCAACAGGTTTAGCCAAACATTCACATGGCTGGCAAGAACTCACGTTGCCAGCAACGTTCCGACCCCCTCCCGCCCATTGTTCCTGGCGCGCTTTGATATACGATGCCAGCGACGTTTACGCAGCCAGCCGTGCACAGTGGAGCAAATGTCATTTGCAAGGAGGCGAATTTATTTAATTTCTGTTAGGTGAAAGGTGATTATGTGCAGACAGTGGACACTCAATTAGGTGAACTGCTTTGAATGATGAGCTTGCTTATGCCAGATGAGTATAGGGTTCATAAGGAACACATATATTCCCAACCTAGTTATTAAGCTTACTTGTCTTTTATTACTAACCTCAAATTTATTGTCAACATGATTTACTTTGTCAATATTTAATAAAACTTTGAATCAAAATACAGTAGGGGCGGAAAGAGGGAGTGTCCCTTCAAGTGTCCGCTTGAGAGAGTTGCCCAGTTCAGATAGGTGCCCAGTGGAGAGAGGTGTCCGCTTGAGAAAATTGCCTAGTTAAGGGAGTTGCTTACTTCAGAGAGATGTTCGCTTGAGAGAGGTGTGCGCTTGAGATAGGTGTCCGCTTGACAGAGATTCCCAGTTAAGAGAGGTGCTCAGTTCAGAGAGGTGCGCCGTTGAGAGAAGTGTCCGCTTAAGAGAGGTGTCCGCTTGTGAGAGGTGTCCGCTTGTGAGAGGTGTCCGCTTGTGAGAGGTGTCCGCTTGAGAGATGTGTCTATTTATTTTAATTTGTCATTGAATTTCTGTATAGTTCTTTATTTAATTGGCAACAGCTGCCAAGGCACCTCACCAACTTACTAAATTATTTGCTAGCATTTTGAAGTGCTTATTCCACTGTACCAAAGTTGCCATTTTCTAATTTAGGTGCCCGGAACTGCTGAGAAATTCCACGCGGCAACATACTTTTGTTCTTATCAGCAACGCTTTGAAGTTGCCCACCTCAGGCCCGATCTCGAACTGGCTCTGCCACGCCCCCATCCCCCATCCCGCACCTCCAACTCTCGCACTCCCTCTCTCACACTGGGTGGCCCCGGGTCTGTGCTTGCCCGCGCTATAATTCAATTAAATTGGCAGCCAGAATAGGGAAGGCTTTAAGACTTTAAGTGGACGTCGCTGTGGCGCAGGGTGCTGGTCGAGAATCAGGGTGCCGGGCACCGGTAAACGGTGACACAGCTTGGAAGTGCCTTTCCAGCAACAGTTGGACAAGAGTAGGTGGGGGTACGTGGGCAGGGATGAAGAGAATTGCTGCAGGCTGCTTGAATTTACATGCAAACAATGACATGCATAAACAAGTAACAAACGATGATAACGACGCCGTATCCCCTCCCTGCCCTTCTCACTGAGTAGGCCAAGTGGGAGGCCTGACTGAGCCCGAGGCTGGGCGGGCAGGCGGACGGACGGGCAGCTGCGCCCTGGGCACGGTCATCACGTTTATGCATATGGCCATAGATCTGCTCGGACACATCAACAACATGGCGCTTATCGGACGCCCCGCCGCACTCGGACGCACAGATTAGTTGGATGACGGATGGCAATGCCAACAGTCACGATGCGGCCGAGGAGCGAGTGTAAGCAGAGGGGCAGCAAGGGAATGGAGCGGAGGGAGGGGAGTGGAGACGCATTCGAGCAGACAGTGCCAGCTGCAGCTGCATTGTTCTCGGGCGTTATTGCAGCTTACCCAGGCGGCACCTTTTGCCAAGCTCCCTGCTGCCTGCCCTCCCACAGCTCAGGAGTACATAAAGAGCCTGCTCGACACCAGGCAGCAGGGGACTGCCAAAAAGGTAATGGAACAGTTAATCGGACTGCAAATATCGTCCCAAATATGACAATATGAAAGGCCACTAGTCGCTACTCACATTTGTCGCTGCTTCAATGAAATGAGACTATGAAATAAACTTGTACGAGTATATTCAAATATACCCTATATCAATAAATTGAATAAGTTTAACCTCTTGCAGTTAAGATAATTTGTATACCCTTCGACCATTGAAAATGGTCAAAAAAGGGTATACTAACTTTATGCAAATGTATCTAACAGGCAGAAGGAGGCGTGGCAGACCCCATAAAGTATATATATTCTTGCTCAGGATCACAATCCAAGGCGATTGAGCCATGTCTGTCTGTCTGTCTGTTCGTCTGTCCGTCTGTCCGTCTGTCTGTATGAACGCACAGATCTCAGCTATTATAAAAGCTAGAGTTACCAAATTTAGCAGGAAGACTCCTGTGTACTATAAGCTGATCAAGTTTATTTCAAATGTTAGGTGCCACGCCCACCAGCCCCATAAATCAATAATTTAAATTTTCAACTCAATTTGTAAGCGCTGTATAAAAGCTACAACTTTCTGACTTTAACATATACTAAGCTCAATGAATTATCTACGTATTCTCCAAATTGCAATCCGATCAGACAATAACCACAGAAGTTATATAAGAAAGTATGAGCATAAATCCAAATGCTTCTGTCAGCTAACAAGAGGCGGGCGCCATCTGTCGGAAATATTTGTAAAGCATGTGCATACGAGTATGTATATGTGTATGAATTTAACAAATTCGAAGTTAACTTCCCCAAGTTGTGGCCTCTATTAGATTCAACCTTTGTTCCTGATTATATTTTGCTTTCTAAATTTTCTAGAAAAACAGGTACTCTTGCTTTTTGCTCTCAAATATGTTTTCGAATCAAGGTACCTTGACTTTTTCTATCACACACACGGCTAAGGGCATATTTTATCATATATTTTTATAAAACCAACAGAAAATCATCAGAAAAACTTAAAAAATATTATGTTCTTTTTGTACATTATTATATTCCAAATTTTAACCATGGCGGTTTCAGGTATAGATAAAGTAATTGTTACTAAGATTTTAGTGTTGGATGAAAATCCGGCTGCATTCTCAAATCCGTACAAGTTTAAGGTGGAATACACATGCAATGAACACGTGGAACATAAAATTGAATTTAAAGTAGTGTATGTAGGATGCACTCTGGACGATGATTATAATCAGGATTTGGACACAATTTTTATTCGACCTGTTACAGCCGGTTGTCATGTATTCGAAATTGAGTGCGAGCCGCCGGAAATTGAATTGATACCAGAGAACGATCTAACTGGCCAGACGTTCATCTTCATAATTGCCAAGTTTCGTCGCCAGGAGTTCTTCCGATTAACTTACCATGTCAATGTCAAATATAACAACCACGACAAATTAATGCGTCATATTGACACTCGCGAAGTCCACTTTGCACGGTCCGTCATCAACTGGGACGATGAATTTTTAATAAATGGTATTAATCCACTTAGCAAAACGTGTGTGAAGGTTCAGGGCCTACTAAAAAATAGAAAACCAGTAAGAAAACCAACAGTCGCGCAGCACGCGACAGTGGAATACCCTTCGACCTATGTTCGAAGGGTATCCCACTGTCTGGTTGATATTGATTTAATTCCCGAAAACTCGGAAATTCTTCATTCGTTAAGTAATTTAATTTCATGTACTCACATTGCACTTGTCTCTGACTTTGTTTCAGCGCATTATGCGACACTTGATCGCCTTTTTCGAGCCATCCGATTAACTTTTAGAGGTTTAGAGGTGTTTCAAAGTTAGATATTTTATAATTTTTTATGAAAATTGAAATATTTTTAGGAAACTTTAAATAATATAATAATTTTGAATAAAACCAAAGCTGTACTGCTTCCTAGACAGGCGAAGCTGTTCTGACTATATTTCTAGTAGATATTGTGCTTGTTGTTTTTTTTTCGATATACGTACAATCGAAAATTGTTTTGATATATGTACAATCGAAAATTGACAGTATTGGTTAGCGCTGCTATTTTTTTAAAACAACCCTTATTTTGCTTTTGTTAGTGTTGAAAATATTTGTAGACTTTCGATATGATTGTAAGTATAGTTAAGTATTTTATTATTTCTGTGGGGAAGATGTACGGCGACCTTGAAGATCTATTATTGTACCTCCTTCTGCGATTATATCTCCCTGTTCAGTTTATTTATTCTAAGCAAATCCATCTCCATGTTTACTTGATTTTTATACCCTGCGACCATTGAAAATGGTCAAAAAAGGGTATACTAACTTTGTGCAAATGTATGTAACAGGCATAAGGAGGCGTGGGAGACCCCATAAAGTATATATATTCTTGCTCAGGATCACAATCCGAGGCGATTGAGCCATGTCTGTCTGTCTGTCTGTCTGTCCGTCTGTCCGTCTGTCTGTATGAACGCACAGATCTCAGCTTTTATAAAAGCTAGAGTTACCAAATTTAGCAGGAAGACTCCTGTGTACTATAAGCTGATCAAGTTTATTTCAAATGTTAGGTGCCACGCCCACCAGCCCCATAAATCAATAATTTAAATTTTGAACTCAATTTGTAAGCGCTGTATAAAAGCTACAACTTTCTGACTTTAACATATACTAAGCTGAATGAATTATCTACGTATTCTCCACATTGCAATCCGATCAGACAATAATCACAGAAGTTATTTAAGAAAGTATGTGCATAAAACCAAATGCTTCTGTCAGCTAGCAAGAGAGGCGGGCGAGCGCGCAGCGCGAGCGCCATCGGTCGGGATTAATTTCAATGCATGTGCATATGCATATGTTTATAAATTTAACAAATTAAACTACTCGGGAACACAGGTCGAATGGTATCCCACTGTCGCGTTTTTCGCGACTGTTGCTCTCGTTTTATTTATATTTTATTTTTTATTTAATTAGTTTATAGTCGGACTATGGTCAGTCGACTGTTTAAAAGTAAAAAAACAATTAATAGTTATAATTAATAATTTTAAGTTAAAAGTAAAATCTAAACTGTGAGAAAAGAAAGAAAAGTATTTGCAAATTTTTTGAAAATTTCACGCTATTTTCGAATTTCACTCTATTTGTGTTGCATTCTTGCAGGCAGCCCACTAAAGTTATTTCTTCATTTCGTAACCAAATTCTCAGAAATAACTTGGAGGATAAAAATGACTGTTCACATTCGAAAAAACAGTTCTAGCTTTGAAAACACGCTTGCAATGCGATTTTATCGACTTACTTGTAAAAATAAGACCAAATTTGGCAGTTTTAGCTCTAATAGTCACTTATGAGAGATAGTTTCGCATACGTATACACAGATGGACAGACGGAGAGTCGGACATATCGGCTTTAATCATGTAGTAGTGCTAAACCATCTTAAGAATTCCGTCGAATGTTCATAAAATACTCATTTCAGCTTTGAAGTTATGGGTCTTAATTGATTGTAAAATATTTAATATGTAGATATTAAGTTTCTCTGTTTTAGAGAGCACCTCTTCAGCATTTCCAAGAGGCATTGAGTTCTTGAAGTTCTTCAAAAGAAATGGAAAGATAGCGCTGCGCCAAAGCACTACCGTATGGCGCTACATAAGGTTACCCCATGAGGAGCAGCGCACTTGGGTCAAGGCAATCAAGATTCGCATTCCTCACCTTCGAGTGCAATTGAATTCAATTAGAGCAGCTCGCAAGTTATTCACGAGTTGCGTGCGAACATTGCGAGGATGTGATGAGTGTGGCGAGCAAGGGGCGGGGGGGCTGGTTGGCCGCTTAGTCGAGTGGGCGTGGTGCAGCGCAGCACAGCATGTGGGAAGATGGAAACGTTTTGATGAAAAACCGCAACGTGCTGTGAAATTTAAATATGCACAATGCACAGTTTTGGGCGAAATATGCAAACAATGCGCACAGTGGGCGACGCAAGTGGGCAAACACACACACACAGCAAAGGGAGGTGTGTGTGTGAGCGGGGGCAGGGGATAGGCAGGCGGGTGTTGCAGGTGCTGAATGGGGCATAACGCAATGTTTTTCGCATTAGACAGCGCCGTTCTGCTTGTTGTTGCTGTTGTTGTAATTTTCAAATCAATTGGCAAACAAAACAACAAAAGCGTAAACACAAACAGCCGTTTGCCAGTGTCGTTGTGTGTGTGCGTGTGTGTAAGTTGTGCTTTGGCGGCATTTACTTGGTGCAGTAACATAAATTACCACAGCGGCGACCACAGGCGACCAGCAACTGCAGCACGCCAGCAACAACTATGGCACAACAACAGCAACAACAGCAACATGTGCAGCAACAACAGCAACATGTGCAGCAACATGAGCAGAGACAACGGTAACATAATAAACGGGGCACGGCTCGCCAAGCGGATCCGGCACCGGGCAGAGGAGTCGGAGCTGGAGCTGAGAGCGGGAACTGGCGCCATTGCCGGAGCAGGGAGAGCGGACACCGCAGACGGAACGTCCCTGCCGCGACCGTTGCAACGTTTGTGGCCTGCAAATTATTTACTTAATTGCCAACGAATGTGTCTAATGAGCCAAATTGCGATGCCAATGAACGTGAATGCGAATGTGAATGTGAATGTGAATGTGAGTGCGGGTCAGAGGAACGTGACTTTGGGAGGAATGTCCGGTGAAGGGTGTTAGTAAGCTGAGTAGAAGAGTGAGAACAGAGGAGTGGAAAGAGAGGGAAGAACGCTCAGGGATCCTCTAAAGAGAGAGCAAGAAAAAGCTTCGCACTTTCGCTTATCAATGCCTTGAGCAGGAGTTAATTTACAATGAGATCTGTACACCTTCAAGTATATCTAGAATATCTACACATTATCATATGGTTGAAAGAAGGCGACAGATTTGAGTCTACAGCAAGCCATAGCTACTTATGATTACTCGTAAGTAGTCTCTAGATATTGATTAGAGTATAAAGGTGAATTAAAGATCCGTAATTACATAAAAAACGAGAACGTAGGTTACCTTCAATATGCCGAAGGTTCTATACCCTTGCAGGTTCTTATATCCTCCGATTGTTCCAATGGTTCATAATTGAATGATATTGCAGATATTCAATACAATGTCTCACTTTGATTGCCACTGATTGGTTAAGTTATTTCTCAACTCAAAACTTGTTTTTATACAAACACCTTCATTTCAGCCGATTGTTCCTATGGCTGCTATATGTTATAGTAGTCCGATTTGGTTGACATTTAATACGAGCATTATATATATAGAAAAAATGCGATGATGTAAATTTGGTTGCAATATCTTAACAAATAAGAAATATCGATAGTTTGTATGACAGCTATACGATATATCGGTTCGATCCAGCTCATTCCGACTTGTATACAGCGTGCAGCAATAAGAAGCATGTGTGCCAAGTTGCATCAAGCAGATGGATGGACGGACAAACATGGCTAGATGGACTGCTCAGGTGATGCTGATTCAGAATGTATATTCTTTATAGAGCTGGAGATGTCGCCCAATGTGCGTTGCAAACTCCTGGTCAAAATGAATACACCCTCTGCAAGAGTTTAAATGCAGTACAGATAACTAGAATTAGGCCCACAAGTTTAGGTTGAATGGAAAATTCCTTAAACAGTTTTATAAAACATTTCCATGGATTAACCCAAGTATCAAAGCTTGTCAAACCATATTTGGACTAGCTCTTATTATATACCTAAAACTATCATAGTTTTTTTGTACTATTGATCATTGACTGCTCTTATATGTAAATATTATATATCATTATACACTGCTTGACGGAAAGAGAAGAGCAACTTAGGGAGAGCATTTGTGGTGCGTTGTCCACAAAAATCTACGCTAGAATTTGCCTTCTCACAGTCGTAGTCGCTGTTGTTGTTGCTTTTCTTGTTGCTGTTAAAACTGTTGTTGTTGCTGTTGTTGGTCTTCTTGTTGCTGTTGTTGTTGCTATTGTTGCTGCTACTGATGTTGCCGCTGCTCTTGGTCAGCTGGAAATAATTTCCGGTAGACAATGAAATGGAATTGGATGACGAAGGACGTTGAAATTGGCGTGTTTGCATATATCGCTAGAGGGCGTTGTATGAGGCGTGTAGGTGTGTGTGTGTGTGTGTATTGTTTGGGCGCCACACATGTGTTGCTGTGGGCGTGGCATATTGAACATTAGCTAAAATTCAAGTGAGCCGCAACGAATCGAGTTGAATCGCAACGAATCGAATCGAATTTTCAGCGTACCTAAGGCCTGCCAGGCTTGTCAGTGTGTGTGTGTGTGAGAGTGTGACCATGTGTGTGTGTGTGTGTGTGTGTAAGGGGGGGCGCAGCATTTTGCGGCGTGTTTGTGCAGTGACAGCAACAGCGACAAAGTTGATTTATCAGTTTGGTGGCCATTAATCATCGCAGCGACAAGTTGGACAGCCAACGGACCAGCTGGGGTCAACAATGTTGTTGGTAACGCTTCGGCCGAGCCTGGACAGGCCAGGACAGGCTTGGACAGGACGGCACAGGATAACGTAGCACACAGCGAGACATAGAGAGAGAGAGAGAGAGAGAGAGAGGACTTGGGCCAGAAATGTCGCTTACGCTTCAGCGCGCCGAGCAATTTCTTTATTGTTGTTTTGCCCCAGATGAAGCGGCAGCTGCAGAGACAGAAAGGGAGAGAGAGTGGGGAAAGAGGCAGACAGAGGGAGAGAGAAAGGGGAGAGAACGCTTTAAATACGAGTATTAGCCAGTGCCGCCTAATAACCCACAGGACGACAATGTGCGACAGGATGGCCATGGCAAGTGGCTTTACGTCAGGTGATACACGCTGCCTCCACACCCCCCTCTCTTCTCCCTGCTGGCACCTTCTACCTGCGCATTCAGTGGCCGCCAGCTGGATTCGATTTGTTTTGCATTAGAGCCTCGTAAGGAGCTGAGCTGAGCGGGGCCAGCATCGACTGAAATTTCTTGGCTGCATTTCAATTCACAGCACATAAACCGACAAATCGCCGTTGGTGAAAGTTTTGCACAGCTCTCCCTCTCTCTCTTTCTCTCCTCATGCCGCAGCCCATCTCTGTTCCTTCGCCTGCTCCTCTTGCTTCCTTTCAAACCGTCGCCGGCGCTCGTTGTGGGGCGATTTATCTGGGCAGCGCAGGTGACACGCAGTGCAAAATGTGCAAAATTGCTGGCCATATATATTGGCCGGAGTCATTAGAGAGCAGCAGCAGGAGCACGAGCAGCAGTTTGGGGCGATAAATGTTAAACGGCCAAATCGATGGCAACACATGCGCTGCCTTCCACTCTCCACTCTCCGAGCTGGAGCCGGAGTCGAAGAGCAAAGTCCGGAGACAGAGCTAAGTGCGCGCTGTCTTTAAAGGCTCAGCTTAAGTCCACCTACCTCCCTCTCTTTTACCCCCCCCCCCATTTTTCTCTTTGGCCAAGTGAATGCAAACAAGTCTGCGAAAGGCTTTGCAGGATTTGGCCATGGCTTGTGTGAGTCCGACGACTGAGTCAAAAGCCCGGTTAAGGCCAATTAATTCGAGTCAATAACCAAAGAATGGCAACAACCAAAGCCACGTGATAAAGTCAGCCATGCCAGGCGAGATACACACGTGCTCTCGATATACGAGAAAGATGAATACCCTATATATACCCTATGCAGACAAGAGGCTTAGTTTCTTTCGACCGATCTGCATTAAATAGTGATCCCACTGTGGGGTAATTTAGAGAGTAAGGAGGGAATACCTTAGTGAACATGTTTGGAACATGAAGTACAAATATAAAATGCCTTATTTTTTTCTTCTTTAGCAGTGAATACTCTGCACTTTTAGTTTTAGTCTGGTTTTCTTGTTTTGGCTAATTTATTTTTTTAAAATAAACAATCTGCCACAAAGACTCATCAGTTCTGTCTAAGATGGTGCCTGACCACATCCAATGCGGGGGTTTCCTCGCCAAAGTCGTTGATGACAACCACAGAGCAGCCGCACACCTTGCGTGGCTTGCCCTCCTTGTCGATCTTGCACAGGCCAGACCATTCACCCAACTTCTTGTGCGAGTCCACACGGATCAGGGGAATGTGATGTTCGTTGCACAGGGCAGTGACCAACTTCTTGTAGTTGGGATCATCGAACGATTCGGCCAGAATGCAGAGGACTGCCTGACGCTTGTCCAGAGCCTTGCAGGCCTGATGGATGCCGTGAACGAGTCCATCGGCGATCAGCGACTTCTTGAGCACTTCTTGCAGTGCGCTGTTTAAGTCCATGCCAGCGCCATGAACGGGCGCAGCAGAGGGCACATCAACATCAATGTCAGACATGTTTAAGTAGTTGAGCCAACCGGAAAGAAAAATAACTGCGAGCTGAGAACTATGAACTCTGCTATGAAAACCTCTCGAGTAATGCCGGATAAAGTTGTTTGCTTCTGAAAGTATACAAAACGTATATTTGGGAAACTGAATAATTCAATTTATGTTGAGTTACTTCGCACTGCAATTCAGATTTATATTTGACACCTTAATGAATGTAGTTCAATTTCAGGGTAGCTATTTTTTTATTATCGGAAAAGTCGATAAAACGAAGCTGATTTGCAACACTATAGTGAGGAGCGCCACATTCAGTGCTGTCAATTTATATCGTGTTGTAATCGGCAAATGCTAAATGAATTGTTTGGCATTATTTTAGCTTTTTAAAAACATCTGTAACTTTATGTATTTTTATGCTTTACGATTCCATTCTAAATACTTTTGTGATATTTTTCCATTTGAGTGGCAACAAAACATTAAAAGGCCTCGTTTTAAACTATAAAAACAGTTTAATCGATTAATATACCATCACTAACGGGCTATTTCCCAATCAGTTTTACGAATTAAGCTATTTTCCTATCAAGTCTGGCTTATTGTATTGTTGTATCTAGTTTCTGTTAATACAAGTAGCTTCACACAATCAGTCTTATTATACCCTCGTATATTAATTTTGGCCAGGAGTTTGCAAGACATCTCCGAGCCCATAAATATATTCTGAATCAGCCTCACCAGGGAAGTCGGTCTAGCCATGTTTATCTGTCCGTCTGCACGTCCCTCCGTCTGTCTGTTGCAACACAATCTTTCGTTCTTGTTCTATATTATCTTAATACAACTCAGATTTTAATAGAATTTGGCTTTTGTTTGCTCAAAAATTCTGGCAGCTCTCTTCACTGTGGCAAATGGCAGTCCTTACGTTTTTTAGCTACCATACAAATGTTTGGCTGTTTCTAGCTGTTTTGAAGGGTTATAAGCTATATGATGACCCGAAGGCAGCACTGCTCACATTTTGAAAAATTTCGCATGCATCTGTAGAAATCGCACTACTTTATTATTAAACTAAAGCATTTACATATTTCTAATGCGTAAATTATAAGCAAGACAATTCAGTGAATGGGCGTGTTAGCGTCTATGTATGCTTAGCGTCTACTTTTGTAACGGCGAATATCGTTCGCGGAATTATCGTCTGCTTACGACGGTGCCGGGTTGCCAGATCGGGCTCATATCGCTGAGGCTGCGTCGCCACACATCAATACTTTAAATAAAATCTTTTCTCCTTTTTACTCTTAAGTTCCTTATTTTATATATATTATATTATTATTATATATGTACAATAAGCGTGGCTTTCGACCTGCATTTGTTAATAACATTTTAGCTGACTCAAGGTCAATATCGGTTCGATTTCTGCATCATAGCTTATCTAGTCGATATTTTTAACTAAGTGCAACTGCAATCAGGAATTCTCACAGAAGAATTCAATGCAGTATTAAGTCCAAACACAACAAAGAGACAAGCTTGGTTTATTGAATTGGTTTCCACCTCGGCACCACTACGAGTAGAATTCCCAACGAGTTCAAGCAGTGTGGAGATGAAACTGCCTTCGATCACCAAGTTTGTCAGCGATGAATGCTGATGATCGAAGTTGGCTACTTCGTGAAACAATTGTACATTCAAGCCCGCTCCTTGTCTCTTGACAAGTGTTCTTGTTGTGTTTGGCAAAAAAAAAATATCGACTAGATAAGCTATGATGCAGAAATCGAACCGATATTGACCTTGAGTCAGCTAAAATGTTATTATTATATACATATATATTATTTTATACTTGTGTGTTAATAAATATGTTCAAGTGTTGGCAGCACTGGTCACATTTTGCAAAGTTCCGCACCCAGCAATGCTTTAAATTAGGGTTGCCGAAAAATTTTAAAATATCGTATCGATGATTTTTTCGATATTAAAAAAATGTCAATTTGATATAATATAAATCATTTTAAAATATCGATATATCAGATATTTCCGATATTAAATTAAATTAATTAAATTTTACTTTAATTCCAACAAAAAAGTCCGTCCCACGATAAAAAGATGTATGTACATATATTTTTAATGTGGGACACTAGGTTAGTGGAGTTCCCGCTTGTTTTAATAGTTTTTGCGCATATTTTGCACTTAGCAGTGCCGTTTTTAATATCAGAGTAATTTTCTTTTATTTACATGACGCTCATTTTCGTGGTTCGCGGTCGCTTTTTCCAATGCAAATGTAACCAACGCAAAAGTATCAAATACATCCCAAAAAAATATCGCATATTTAATATATCGCCAAAACCAATATCGCGATATAAATATATCGATTTGAAAAAATATTATTCGATATATTGATATTTCGATATTTTTCCGGCATCCCTACTTTAAATAAAATCTTTTCTTCTTTTTGTTCTTAAGTTCCTTATTTTATATATATTATATTATTATATTTCATATTATTATTATACATATATTATTATATACTTGTGTGTTAATAAATAAGTTCAAGTATTGGCAGCACTGGTCACATTTTGAAAAATTTCGCACGCTGCATGTACATATATTATATTATATATTATATTATTATTTTATATATATTATTTTATACTTGTGTGTTAATAAATAAGTTCAAGTGTTGGCAGCACTGGTCCCATTTTGCGAAGTTCCGCATGCAGCAATACTTTAAATAAAATCATTTATAATTTTCGTTCTTAAGTTCCTTATGTTATATATATTATATTATTATATATTATATTATTATATTTCATATTATTATTATACATATATTATTTTATACTTGTGTGTTAATTAATAAGTTCAAGAATTGGCAGCACTGGTCACTTTTTGCGAAGTTCCGCATGCAGTAATACTTTAAATAAAATCATTTCAAATTTTCGTTCTTAAGTTCCTTATGTTATATATATAATATTATTATATATTATACTATTTTATATTATATTATTATATATTATATTATTATTATATATATATTATTTAATACTTGTGTGTTAATAAATAACTTGCCGAAAATTTTTAAAATATCGTATCGATGATTTTTTCGATATTAAAAAAATGTCAATTTGATATAATATATATCATTTTAAAATATCGATATATCAGATATTTCCGATATTTTTAAATTTTTCTTTAATTCCAACAAATATTTGTAAATAACAAATTACATTTATTTTTAAATTCATTTTTGACTTATTCTAATTAATATTAATAAGATCAAAATAGAAGCATTATGTGTGTAATTTACACAAAATAAAAATATTTTCATTTTCATTTAAAACTTACTTAAATGCTTAATTTTGATAATATTTCAACACTTCGATTTTAATGATTTTAAAAATACACGCTGCGTGATGTGAGAATCTGTCATACGACTACGTGTGTCACATACAATCCCAAATATCCCAAAAAAATATCGCGCATTTGATATATCGCCAAAACCAATATCGCGATATAAATATATCGATTTGAAAAATATTATTCGATATATTGATATTTCGATATATTTCCGGCATCCCTATAAATAAGTTCAAAGAGAAAGAACTATTCTATTGCAAAGACGTGTTATAATAGGAGCCTGAACAGTCTCTATAACTCAAAACTATCTTATGATATGCATATTAATTTAAGGTAAGCTGTTAAGATATGCAAGATCTAAGTTCGCTAAGGTACCGGACGAGTTCCTCTTCACCATAAACTGCTGGCAAATTTATCGATTGCCTTATCGATTGTTAAATGACATTTTGAAGTCACGAAATGTTTGCCAAAGTAATAAGTGATAAATATGTTTACAGACATACACACAGAACTGAGCAGAGACTCCGGCACACTCTTCCACGTTTCACCTTTCACCTCTGCTCTGGTAGGTCAGCTCAATGCACAGTTGCTGCGATATCTGCTCTTATTATTGTGTGTTATACACGCACAATCGCATCGAAAAAGATTGGGCAAATCATTCATTCGCTGTGCACGAGTTAATTGCTCGCGTCAATTGTTTGAGCAGACGCGGCCAATTACCCAGCTATCCCTAGCCAGCCTGCTACGAAATTTGAGCTATCGCATACCTGGCAACGCTCGCCAGGGACAGGCGGACACGCCTTATCGCCCACTGCATTTGCCCGAGTTGGCTCAAGTTGCGCCTCGGCGAGCGCGCGTTTGGGGCGCTGTTTGTGTTGTGTCTGGGCATAAATAGCATATGGCTGTGGTTATCTCCTTGCTGCGAGTTCCACTGGGAGTGTGCCAGTGCGTGTGTGTGCGTGTGTGGGTGTGTGTATGTGTGTGCGGCGTGCTGTGCGTGCTGTGGCGAACGTGTTTGCACAGCGCTTTGCTAAACGCACGAAATGCAAAGATTGAAGTGGCACAGCAAGCCAAACACACACACACACACACATATATATGTGTACTGTGTGTGCTTGTGTGTGTGAGTGAGCGTGGTGTAATTTCAGCTAATTGTTTAATCAATATTCGTTTGCAACTGCGAACATAGTTCAATTACTTTTATGACGCGTCAGTTGGAAAGGTGTGTGGGAGAGAGGTGAAAGGGAACATGTGATTGGAAGAGGGAGAGGGGGCGAGGACTACCAGGGGCAGATCACTCGCTTGGGCAAGCGCTACGTTGATCCTTCTGCCAATCTTTGCTGAGCTGCAATTTTCCACATCTCTTCAAGCTGTTTGCAAATGCTTCCGCCCCCCTCTCTCCCTCTGCTGTTGTTGTTGTTATTGTTGCTGTAGTTATCACTGTTGTTGTTGTTGTAGTTGGGGGTTTTTTGTTGATGATGCCGGAAGCTTTGGTCAAGCTAAGCCGCTTAAAATTGCTGGCCGCGTCAAATTGCCGCCATCAACGCAGCTTTGCGCCTCCTCCCGTCAACCTTAGCCCTCCCCGGCAGCAGGTCGTCCCCTCCCCCCGTTTCCCTTCTGCAACCACTACAAACTTGAGTTAGATGTCAATTCGGCAACAATCGTTCCAGCTGCCCCTGCTCCTCCTCCTGCCCCCTGCGAATGTGATCAGAGAAAAACCCAATTAAAAAGTTTGCATTTTTATGCCGCCGCCCAATGGAGGACACTAAAATTGCTACAGAATAACGAGATTTTGTGCCAGATTGGCAGGCCCAAGCTGGCCAGACGGGGGACTTGGGAGTGGAGAGTGTGGGGGTTAGGCAAAAGTAAATGGGCTCTGTGAAAAGCGTGCGGAAAACTGTTTGTCAAATAATTTTTCACAGCATTTTCCCAACACGAAGAAGCGAAAGCAAACGCAAAAGAAATGGCAGAAGAAAGGCACAGAAAAAACACCAAGCTGGGAAGAAAAAATGCTGATGCGACAAGCTAAAGGGCACAGCAGGCAGCGGAAAGGTGGGCGGGCGTGTGGCAGTAGGCGTGGCCAGTCGAACGAAACATAAATACGGAAAATGCGAGTAAATGGAAATGTGACATTTACGCGTTTTGCGAGCTTAGATCGAGTTAATACCACGGCACGTAGCACCGACTCCCTCCACAACGGGCATAGCAATTAGAAAGGGAGACAGAGAAGGAGGGGGCAGAGAGAGGGAGGAAGATGGAGATAGAGGGAGCGAGAGAGCAGTTGCCAGCAGCTGTCGCAGCAACAGCGAAAACATTTTCAAGTTACTTTTCGAATTTTAATTATTTCTGTCGCCAGTTACCATCTCTCTCTCTCTCCCTCCTCTCTTCCCTCTTTCGCTCCCTCTCGTTGCCAGCTGTACCCCTATCTGGCAGCGTCTCTCTGTGCTTTATTTTTACATTTTAATTAAAACGCAATTTGCACTTACTTAGAAAATCATTTCGTTTCGCTGCGTATTTATCTTTTGGCTTTTGGTTTTGGCTTTGAGCTCGCCTTGTCTCTCTGTTGTCGTTGTTGTTGTTATTTATCTGTCTGTTTGTTTGTCTGTCCGACAGTTGACCAGTTGTCAGTTGTCGTTCAAGCTGAGTTGGAGCAGTTCATCATTTTGCCAGCAAAACAGAAGTCACGCAGATCAAAATCAAAGAACAGCGCGAAAATGAAGGAGGGAACTGGATGAGGGAGAGAGGCAGAGGGAGGTATAGAGCCAGGGGCATTGAGAGAGGAGAAGGGAAGGAGAAAGGGGAAAGTGGGGGATTGGCGAAATCGAGCACTGCTCAAAGCAATAATCACAAAAGCCAACAACAATTTAATCGACACAACTTTGCAGCTATTCCGAAATAGTCGATATTGTTCCCTCTATACCCCGCATCCCCCCCTCCCACTCGACACCCTCGTTCTAGGGCAGAGCTAATTGTTCGTTTGCCAAAATTATGACAATGGTCTCGGACTGGTCGATGGCACAAAACCAGCGAGCCCGACTGAATAATTAATATCGAGCAAGTGGCGGACAACTTCCAACAATATCTACTGCCAGGCATAGACACTGCCCTCACCCCTCGCCTCTTCCCCTTCTCCTCCCCTCTTTGTCTATCTCTCCCTCTCTTTGTCTGTTGTCGCAGCGAGCATAATAAAATATATTTTATCATTGATCTGTACAACAGCGAGCAAACATAAACAGGCCGATGGCAAACACGGCCAACGCACAAAATGACCGAATTATGAGCTAGACAGGAGAAGAGGGGCAGGGAGACGGCGTGGAGGGGGAGAAGGGGGCAACTCTGGCAGAGATAACTTTGTGCTATGAGCCATTGGAGAGCGCATTTGGCCGGAGTGCGAAAGCTGCTTGAAAATTAAATAAAACTCGTGTGAAAATTGCAGCAAAAGTATGGAAAAGAATCGTATTCGAAATGACTCAAATGAATAAATTTAAAAGGCGAACAGGAAAGGGTTCAAAGGTCAGTAAGGCATGAATCTACGAATGCAAAACTTAAGATACTTCAGCAGAGGCTGTAGCTGAATGTTGCTTGCATATCTTGTAGAGGGCGAAATGAAGTGAAATTGTGACAGATGCAAGTTCAACTTGGGTTAGTATTTAGCTAAAGCAACAGACTGATTAATTTCCAGACTATTAGAACAGCTTGCAACTCTAAAAATTCCATTCATTGTCGATTAGATACAAACAAGAGAGAAAAGTTGTACGCATAAATTGATATTCCCTTATGAAGTGATAATAATTTTATCCAAAGTTATGAGTTATGAAAGGTCAAGGTAGAATGTAGACATTCACACACACACACACATGTTCACATACATACATGCACACACACATACATACACTGTACACATCTATGATTATTATATATTTGTTTGCTGAAAATCATGAAATATTTTAAAGTGATTAAAGTCGTTGCGACTCCTTAAAGCGGTTCAATTAAAGTGTAATTTTTATCAATTTAGAAGGAAAAGACACACACTCTGAGCTGCGGCGTTATGGGGCACTGTGAAATATAGTAATATATCAGATTTGTCATAATTTGGGCACCCCCCACTAAGCGCACAATGTCACGACGTTGATTATAAAGTATTTTTTCCTGCGCTTATGCTTTGCTCTCCTTCGCATCCTCTGGCCACGCCCCCCGCTTGTGACTGCTAATGATAATGAGGCAGAAAAATAATGCTCTGTCAAGGCAAGAGCGGGAGGTGGAGGGGTAGGTGTCGCCCAGTCTGTGGCTTCGCCATGCAAATGAAAAGTTAAAGTCAAATTATGATCCGGGGGAAGCTGTCGGTGTCGACGTCAAGTGCATCATCCACTCTTGATTTTCACACCTTCGTTTGCACAACGAACATAACCCAAGGCAACAACAGCAGCAACAACAGCAGCTGCAACAGCAGCAACAAGAATTGCGACAAACCGCTTGAATTTGGGATCAGTTTTACAACGGCCGCTGCAGGGAAAGCAGTGTGAGGAGAGAGAAAAGGAAGGGAAGGGGGGGGGGCGGGATAGTAGGGGAATGGGAATGGAGAGGAAGAGGTGCCACAGCAAGTGGCTCGGCGCTGGAAAGCAATTTAATTAAAATATGCATGTCCCCCACGTGGCTAGGGCGGTTGAGGTAGAGCGGCCTGTCTGTCTGTTGGTCTGTCTGTCTGCTGGCCTGTCTGTCTGTCTGTTTCTGTATATCTGCCTGCTGGTTGCTGCTGTTGGTGGGGGCAGCTGCCCAATAACAACAGCAACAGCAGCAGCAGCAACAACAGCACCAACAATAACAACGGGGCGAGCAACAAACAACAATTGTCGTCGTCAGCAGTTGACAAAAGTGGGCAAAGATGCCAAATTGAAACATTTGCACTGACAGTTGCCCACAGCCCATAACAGTGACACGCCCCGCTACCGCTCCACCTTCAGCTCATCTACGTTACAGCCACGCCCTTCGCCAGCTGCCCCTGCTATTGCCACTGCTGCTGCCCACGCTCGGGCGCGTCAAAAGCGATGTTGATGTTGTCATTGCCATAAAACTTCTTGCCACTTGCTCTACATTCCGAGCTGACTCATCCTCTCTCTCTCCCCCTCTCTCTTTTCCACAGTCTCTGCTACTCTGCTCTCTTCCCTCTCAGTCCTGTTCCCTGCCCGCACATCGCTCTATCCGTGCCTGGCTTGAAGCTCCGCTTGTCGCTATCTCTTTGCCGGTTTGTTTTTGCGTTTTTAATTTCGCTTTGTGACAATTTTTTGCAATTGTCAACTGTCTCGCGCCCCCACTTGCCGCCCCCTTTCCCCTTTCCATTCCCCTTCCCACCTTCTCTCTTTGTCTCTCTCTGCTCCGCCCCTGTCTCTGCAATTCTTTTTCGCGCTGCCATTTGATAAGTTTGACAGCGGCTACTCTACATCTTTGTCTGCCTGCTTGTCCCCTCTCCCTCTCCCTCACCCTGTCTCTTTCACTATCTCTGGCCTTCTCTCTCTTCCTCGCACACTCTGTCTCTGTCTCGTGCTTGCTGTGTGCAAATAAGCAGCGTCAGGGCGTCAAACTGAAAATAAATGAGCCAAAACGTGCAGACTGAAGCTGCGGGTTGCAGAAACTCAGCTGCGCTAAGGACAAACGAAGGCGCACTTGGGGTGTGGCAGTGGGAGGCGTGGCAAGGATGGCTGGACAGCTGGAAGATGGTGGCTGGTGGCGGCAAGTGTTGGGCTGCTGCCTGCCTGCCTGGTTGGATAGCTGGGGATATTGTTGCTGAAGTGAAAACAAATTAACTATCTCACGCTGAGTTTTTATGCTGCAGTTGTCCTCGCTGTCACCGGGACAAACAAAGGAGGACGCGACGCTAGGCGCAGGCAAACACTTCAAGTCCCCCGAGCTGAGCGAGCTGAGGCAACTTTGTTGTGGTTACCCTAACCAGGAGCGAGGTAAGTTCGTCACAAGACTGCTTTCGCTCTTAGCTGGCGAGTCATGAGATTGGCAGACATGTGTAGCATACTTTTGGGTGGCGCTGTTAAATGTATTGCGAATACGCAGGGTGAACAGCTCGTTTTATGCAGTTAACACTGATAACTCCAACTGATTTCAGTCGTATATATATATTTTTTTTTTTTAATTTATTTATTAATAGTCCAACTATGGTCAGTCGACTGTTTAAAAGTAAAAAACAATTAATAATTATACTTTAAATTTTAAATTGATATATTAAACTAAGAATAATTTTAAGTTAAAAGTAAGATCTTAACTGTGAAAAAAGGAAATTAATTGAATTGAATTAAAACTGGGATAAAAAAGAAAGAGCCGATCAAACATTTGTTGCAGAGGATTGGGGATAACCCAGGAAAACCCAATCAGATCAGGAGAGTAAGTGTTAGTAAGCAAAGACTAATCAAAATAGAATATAATACATATATAGCACTAAAGCATTTCTTGATTTTGAGATTTCAAATCTGTCATAGGTATAAAGATATATCAAGCAACTCTTTCCAAACTCTTCTTTGTTTAGCGCATCTCGTAGTCGACTTGGCTACTTTTCCGTCTTTCACTTTCATTTTGTTGTCTTTGGCAATTCGCTTCGTGCGCTTCATTCGCTTCATTCATTGGTGCTGCTGGTGCTGCTGATGCTGTCGTCGCGCTGTCGGCGTAGTTGATGCCGTCGTTTGTTGTCATCGTCTTTGGCTTTTATTTGTGTAACAATTTCGCTTTATGGGACACTGTTCTGGAGTTGGTCAACACAACTTGGTCCTTGTACCGATGATTTCTCCTGTCTCCCTCTTTCTTTCTCTTTCCCTCTTTGTCCGTCTGCCTCTGCCTTGCACCTGTTGATGAGCTGTAAATGAGAGAAGAACGTTTTTATGAACGCGTTTTATGCTAATGCTGCCTGCCCTGCCCTGCCTTGCCGTGTGGCATTAACTGTCGAAGCCCGCGTCGAATATGAAGCATACGCACCGTGTGACAACTTTCGATCATCAGTGGCAAGTTAGCAAGGGGCAACTACTCCAGCTGCAGTTCCATATTCATCTACATCTCCGTCAACAGCTACCACTCCCAACAAGCTGTCCGCTCGTTCAATTTCTTACTATCTATCTCCGTCTCAGTCTCCGCTGTCTCTCCTTCTCTGTCTGCCACTTGGGTTGACTCGCTAAGCCAGTTGGCAGCAGTCGCCATAACTTAGAAACGCAAACAAGCTGAATTTGCTGACGAGCCAAGTTATTCGAAGGGCGACGCCTGGCATGGGGCGGGGAGGGGGTTTGGTGGGTGTCGGCAGTAAGCAGCTCCTTGTCGTCGTCTGAAACTGCTCGCCCCTCCCAGCCCTCCTCTCACTGGGCGACCTCTGGTGCTGCTCCTTTGGCTTGCACTATGCTGGCTGTTACATTTCAATTGAAAGGATTTACATTTTGTTGTTATGTTTCAGCATTTTTGTTTTACAGTTAGGTCGCTTGTCGAGGGTCGTGCCCCACACAACAACAGCAACAACAACAACAACACAAGCAGAGCAAGTTGAGGGGCAACCCAAGCGAGCTAGCAAATTTTATAATGCCACGCACGGAGCTGGCGCCGCCCGAGAAGACACGTCATAATTGTGTGGTTTGGCAACATAACGGGACACTCTGAGCCACTGCCTCGAGTGTGTTCTCTCACTTGCCCCCTCCCCTCTGCCACACTTCCCCCACTTTCTCCCTCTCCCTCTTGCGAGTGTGTCAACATCTCTGGCTGCCGCACTGTGATTGTGAATGTCACATTTTAAATAATACAAATAACGCATTCACTCTTCCTAATAGTGCTGCCTGAGTGTGCAAGTGTGTGAGTGAGAACGTGAGCGTGTGTGAGTGCATGTTAGTAAGTACTTATGATTTGTTATACCATTCACAAGTGAGAGCGATTTACATGCAAGATTCACAAATTGTGCTTGCATTTGTAAGGTGTAAAGTGATGATTTGGCGAATAAAATAAATGGTGAATACACTCATGTGTACACCCATGAATGCACTCATGACTATAGACACCTAAAGAAATGTAATGATTTGGCAAAAGGAAATAAATGGTGAATATACTCATGAGTACACTCATAAATACATTCATGAGTACACCCATGAATGCACTCATGAGTATAGACACCTAAAGAAACGTAATGATTTGGCAAAAAAAACAAATGGTGAATACACTCATGAGTACACTCATAAATACACTCATGAATACACCCATGAATGCACCTGTGAGTATTGACACCTTAAGAAATGTTATAATTTGGCAAAAGAAAATAAATGGTGAATACACTTATAAGAACACCCATAAGTGCACTCATGAGTACACCCATGGGTACAGCCATGAATTCATGTACATATGTGAATTAATTAATATGTCAATTAATTGTGAATAGATTGCTATGAATACACCCTTTATACTCAAATCTATTCACGACTACTTTTGAATAGACATGAATTGGAGAACCCGTTGCAACCCTGTAGTAAACAGTTATTTAATGTACTGCACCGTGTATGCACTCACTGTACAGTAGCAAATAAAATATATTCACTTGCATTCATTCACTCATAACTCATTCGAGCCATAAAATATGATGTTACTTCCATGTGGCATGTAAGGCCACGAGCTTAACTTACACACACTCACACACTGCGGCACACCCACACTCACACACACACCTGGAAACTGCTGCACACTCAGGTGTGTCGTGCTGGCACTCATTCTATTCACTTAGGTATTCAAACGACCGCGTGCTAAACGACCTTTTAATTGTCATGTGTCTTTGGTGCGCTGCGCACCACAGCGAGTTAACTGCGGCGCCATCTAGCGGCCATAGCACACACACACACACACACACACACAATTGTCGAATATTCACCACAAGCGGAAGAGTCAAAAGGGGGTGGGGGGGGTATGTAGAACTCAGAAATAAACTCATTTTAAATACTTTCAACAACAATTTGTCATAATTTGGCTCATTTCGCTGGCAACACACGATGCGGCGGCTTTTGTCATTGCAACAAGGGGCTCCGCCAGGCAAAAGTTTTGCGTTCGCTGGGCGTGGCAGCGCCTTCAGAAGCCGTCCCGTTCCCAACCTTCTCCTCCCTCTCCCCTTTCTCATGCATTGCATCGCATTGTGTGTTAAGTTCTTAAGCGCTGCCAAAAACTTCGAGCCGAGGCAGGCGAAGCGCTCAAAAAGTGCCTCCTATGCAGTTACACTTGCCCCGGGCCAGGCAAGAGTAGTAGCAAAGTGGGCGTGGCAGGGTGCAGTGCGAGGGGAGGTGTCATTTGATACTTTATTACGTGCACAAACACGACATGAAGGCAGCAGCGACTGCGCTCTGCTTTTTTTGGGGCTCTTTGCATAATTTTCTAAAGCGAAGCAACAAATGAGCTGAGCGTACATAGAGTGGGTGAGGTAAACGAGAGGGGCGGGGGAGGGTGTGGGGCTGTTGGGCAACACTGTTAGAGCTGCCTTTTGTTGCAATGTATCGAACCGGCGGCAGTGGCAGCTTCGTTGCAGATAGTTGCATAAGAGCTCGTCAAAGTGACGATGGGGCAGGAGGGAGGGGCAGCTTCGGGGGATGGCAGTGCTCTGTGTGTAGCAGACAATGGGGGAGGGGGCGTATGTGTGTGGGTGTTGGTGGGCTGAGCCTGTCTTCAAAAATTACATTCAAGTTACTAAAATTACAATACAAAATTGAAATATCTCATTTCAACATGCAGCTGAAGCAATTTTTCATGCGTATTAAATAGCGCCGGAGGGGGGTGCAGAATGGGTGCAAAAAGGAGCTGCAATTACGGCAGAGTCATGTGAGACAGACAGCGACAGAGAGAGAGAGAGACAGCGACACTGACAAAGGGAGAGAGGGAGGGCAAGAGAGACAGACTGGCAGACAGACGAGACTGACAGGCAGAGCAGGGACAGCAGATAGCGAAGCCGCAAAAGGGATATGTTTGTGTGGCATGCAGCAGAGGGAGAGGCACAAGGAGAGAGAGGGGGGGGCTGCGTGTGTGTGGGGTGAGGTGGGCATGGCTAAGGAAAGTCAGCCGGGAACTGGCAGCTAACGAGCGAGCCGCCTGCCGACAACAAGGCAGACTAAACTTTGCGAAATTTATCAACGAGTTCTTCGAGTGTGTGTGTGTGTGTGCACGCGTGTGTGTGCTTTTGCATTTATGAAAATGTAATAATAACAAAAGACGCAATGCAGACGCGGCACCAGCAGCAGCAGCGACGGCGGCAGCAAACTCAAAACAAACACGAGGAGAGACACCAAACAAGCAGACAAGCCAAAGGATTGTCTATGGCCAACGAGACGTAGCCGCAACTGGTAAGAGTGAGTAAGAGGGGCAAATGTGCGGGAGTGGCAGAGAGGCACAGGGAGCAATAGAGAGAGAGAGAGAGGGAACACAAAGTCTGCAGGAGCTGGTGGAGATGTGCAGCATAAGTAGTCGCAGATAGGCAAACACATGCCGCAGAGCATGCAAAATGTAATTGTATCTAGTGTGTGTGCATGGGTGTGTGTGTGTGTGAGAGAGAGAGAGAGTGTGTGTGTGCATGCGTGTGTGCATCATGAGTGCCTGAGCAAAATTTGTAAATTTGCAAGTGAACACAAAAAAGAAGAAATTGTCAAAACAAATTATCATCAAATGATCATCAGAAGTAGCACGATGAAGGCAGACGCAACAAAAGAGCACACAAGTAACTGGCACACACACACACACACACATACAGACACAGACTCACACATGGTGCATATGCCACTGATACCGCTATAATTGAGTGAAGCCAATGAGGTGACAAAGGAAAAAGGAACAAAACGCAACTTGTTCAACTGGTTGTGGCAGAAAGACACAGAGGGGGAAAGAAGATAGGGAGAAAGGGTGCTCCTATTGTTATGGCCATTTTGTGCTTGAAACAATTATAAAGCACAAACAAAAGAGACAACAAATTCAATTCGAATATGGAGGAGAAGAAACAAGGAGAGACAACAAAAACAAATGAAATACAAATCATTGTTAATGATATGATAGCTTAGAATCAAGTATAAGACATACGTATTGCTTATCCGAGTAAACAATATATATATGCATTTGTTATTTATATAAATTATAAAGATTTCTCTAATGACAAGAAAACTAAGATTCACCCGCCTTCAATCGATTATAGATTGAATATACGATTGAATGTCGAATGAAGGGAAAATAAATGTTGATAATTTCATTATTTGCAAGTTGTGAGTCTCCAATGTTGAACCAGTCGCATCGGGACTCACCTGTTTCAGCTCCAGCCCCCATAACATTTCTCCCTCCTCTTCCTGCCCGAGCGAATAAAACTTCAATTAGCAGCGCAAATCAAAGTCTGAGCCCCGCTAATACCGTCAGACAACGGCGGACAGGCAAAAACCCGAAACTGAAACAGAAGCTGAAATAGAACCAGTAACAGAACCAGAACCAGAAACCAAATCCGAATCCAAATCAGAAGCTAAAAACCCAAGCAACGCTCAAGTGGCCGACAAAATAAAAAACATTGACTGGTCCCTTGTTGGCTCAACTTGTCCCGAAAACAGCAACAACAACAACAACAACAGAATAGAAGAAAAACAATGTATAAAAAACTGAAATAGCATCGGAAAAAATGAAAGCAAGTTGAGGGAAAAGTTAAAGCCGCGTGTCCAGCGACGATGCGGGACGTTAAATTGATAGAGAACCCGGCATAAACAACGGAATTGTTGTTGCCCAGCTAATGGTTGATTGCGAGGTGGGGGAGTTGGTGGTAGTGGAGAGTAGGCCGACAGACAGGGGGAATGGGGGCTGGGGCAGAACACAGTGTGCTGCGATTTTTTGCCTTTGATAGAAAAACAATTTTTCTACTCCATTTCACGCGTTCAAGGCAGCCTCAGCAGCACAAACAGCGGAGCAGGGCTTAGCATAAAATTGTTGTAACCGAGCACCGAGCAGTGCAGAGGGGGAACAGGGGGGGCGGGGCGCTCGTCAGCGTAAAGATGCCACCAGAACGATAAGCGTTCGAAATGAAATAACAATAAAAAACAATTTTTTCTATATCGAAAAGAGCTAACCCAAAAGCGCGCAACGTCTGTCTCGCCCTCCCCCTGTCTCCCTCTGCCCCTCCTCCCCCCTATCACTCTCTCTGTCTCTATCAGTGTCATCTTTTTCTATCTGGCGAAAGTTTTGCTGTATGTGACCCAGTTGTGTTGTTGTGGCTGTTACCTTCTTGCAATGTAGTTTTCTAGTTTTGATTTGCAAATTGCGTTGAGGAATCAGAAATTCATCATGGAGAATTGAGAACTTACCTCGATTATCGCCCATCATTAGATATAGATATGAAGATATAGCTAAAGTTAATGTTTGCTTCGCATTTTTGTCCAAGCGAAAAGTTATTTGGTGATTTCTCACACAGAGCTGCGCTTTGTTCTTGTGCTTCTTCTTCGTTCTGGGCGTTTGCTAAAAGCTTTTGTCAACACTGGCCACCAGCTGGGACAAGTTTCGCTTTGTTTGTTATCTGTTTAATGACTAATTCGAATAACGACTAATGAATAACGAATATCGTGGCTAAACGAGTCTCGTGCGATCTTCAGATCTCGAGAGTGACCTACAGTGAGTGCGTTGACGTCCAGTGGGGGTAGTCCGCAGTAGTTCCAACTCTTGGAAGTCGCACCACGAGGTCAAACGATCCCCATATTCTCTATGAATATCCCCATCGAATTCAATTCGATTTCGATTCAAATTCGATTCTTCTTGATTGAATTTGCGATATTGTTCTTTGAGTTTGATTTGAATTCAATTTGGAACGGTGTTAAGTGCGGCCTTTCTCTGGATCTGATCTATCGCTGGATTCGATTTCTAATTCAGACAAGAAAAAATCCCCGTTCCAAGGTGGGCCCCAACAATGGAAAACAGCAAAGACGTCAACACGTTCGCCACATTGGGGAAGCAGTTAGATGATCGTCAAAAAAGCACATTGATAATGTTCCCATCTATTGTACAAATGTGCGCTGAGGTTGCAGAGGGTATATCGGTTTTCTTGTTGTATATGTCGAAAATCTTGAGATGAAGAGAAAGATTTCATTTGTTAATCATCTTTCAGATAATCTTGTTTGCTTTTCAACTTTGGTTATTCGTTTATCTTTTCTGTTTGAAGCAAATCTTCAAATTTATAGAGAGATAAGGGTATTCTAGCTGTAAGCTAAACGAAGTTTAATGTTACAGGTAAAATAAGACAGTTTTGACATCACTAGGAATATGTATTATTAGGCTCAATAGTTACGACGTTATATTTGTCTATATGAACGCCTTGTTCTAAGAGACTAAACAAAATAGAGCTACAAAAAGTGATATATTTATTTATTATTACTTCACTCAGATAAATATTATTTCAGAATTCAGCCACAACTCTTTTCGTTCCTTTAAATTGGGAAATAACGAATTGCAAGCTAGAACATGTGATTATCTGTTAGGAAATGATTTAGTGGGGTAAACTTTCTGCTCAGCAATTTAAAGTTCTTTCCTTTCCCCATATTCATTTCTTATTATTATTTTGTATAGCGTATCTAATCGTCGATATGAGAAACTCGTCATTGCTCTTGGGATTTGTGTGTTTTTTATGAACTCCAAAAAAGCAAACCCAGCCCCCTTGTTGTTGTTGTTGCCGTTGCTAGAAAACAAGTTAAACAAGAATTTGCCGGAGAGGAACTTTGTCAGCAGCAGCAGCATCAGCATCAGCATCTCAGATGAGGCCCGAAAAAAACACCATTAAAAACCTGTACAAAATTCAATTTCTTTTCAAATATAATAGCAATAATCACAAGCTAGGCGCCGCAGCTGGCGCCGACTGCGACTGCGACTGCGACGCAGGCAGCTAATCAATAAAGCGCGTTAATTATTGTTTGGTTTAAAGCTTGATTACAACACCAGTGAGCGGCTTAGAACTCCAGTGAGCGCTTAACGCTGAGCACACGCGCGTCTCCTCTGCCCCGAGATACACACACACACTGAGAAAATCAACAACAAGAGACAACAAGAGCAAAAAAGAGAGAAAAAAGACAAGCAAATTCGAAAAGTCGACAAAAACAGCGGACGATAAAAGTCGCCAGCGGCCAAAAACGCGCTCATTGCGTGCGCTGTTTTCGCAACGGTAAATTAGCCAGCGGAAGGCAGGACAAGGACAACAGGCAAGGACAGCACAGCGAGAGAGGGATATCAGATACAGGTGCAGATATAGATACGGATACGGATACAGCGCCAGGATGGGTATGCGCTGCGCATTTGCTGGATTAATTGTGTGCTGCATGGCAGTTTGTCAACCGCAAGGTAAATATTTTTATGCCGCAGCGCAACAACAACAGCAACAACGAGTATACAGGATAATGAGAGTGATACGCACAGACACACACGGACACACACACACACATACACATAGACACAGACACAGACACAGCCAAACGCACTTTCCGGGACTTTGATATTACAGCAATAATTGCAAAATTATCGTTGGATTTTGCGCCTACGTGCGTCGCATATTGACAGACACACACACACACACATACACGCAAACAGGGGCAGGTAAAAGCACAACTACAACTACAAAAGAGCAGTCGAAAGGGATAATGAGTGCGAGGGGGGTTCATATTATGGCTCCAAGTCGAGTGTTATAACACGCTCATCGTTTATTTCCGACACGACAATGCGCAATTTTGTAGAGCCCGCAGAAGAAAGGCCCCCTTTTATAATGTATATAATGCCATTGGGCAGGGCCTGTTGTCCATCAATCAATGGGGTATGACAGCTGCAGGTGCCGTGTTGTTCTAAAAACAGATACATATCGAGAGAATCATCCTGAATTGTCAACTGCAACTAATCTAATCCAAAGCCAAATGAACTTTACATTGAAAATATCGATAAGGATTCAATTTTTGATATCTATAAAAACAATATCGAAGTGTGACGTTATCTTCGCCCCGTTCACTCCTCTTCACTGTGCTGTTGCAACTGTACCGTGCCAAATAATCGTGTGTGTTTGCTTTGCTAATCTCAGCTTGAAATATTCTGAATCTCGAATGAGAAATTAGCGGACGAATAGATCGCCAATAATAACGAAATTTCAGGTTCTCGAAACCAGTTTTGAAATAAATTTGCCGTAAAAGATCTGACAAACAGGGCTAATTGGAAACATTCTGATAGAGATATCAAGTTTCAGCTCAGGCATCCTGCGACACCGACAATAACTAATTATCCACATTATTTAGCAGTGTTTTTTGTACAATTTTGAGACTTTTTAACAGGCTTTGGCAAAAACAAACAGGGAACAAAATACAAAATAAAACAATAACATAAAGAAGACGAACATTTAATGATATTCAAATTAGAAACAGCAAAATGTGAAAAAACACACAAAAATATGGGAAATGAGAAGCGGCGTGTGGAACAAGTTTGAGGAGTTATTCTTGTGTGAAGGAGCACGGTAAATGTGGGGGGGGGGATGGATTATGAATGCATAAAGCTCTGTGATATGTTTACCTTTAATATCGCGCAACAAACAACAAAGTTTCGCCAGCTGGGCGAAAACTTTTCCATTTACCTTTTGGCCAACCAAGCCTATCCGTCGCTCTCTCTCTCTCTCTCTCTCTTGCTCGCACACTGAATTGTTCTTCCTCTCTTTCTGTCTCTCTATAGCTCAGGCACAGTTCTTGGGCTTCGGGCAACAGCCTGGCTTTGGAGGAGGCTTCGGCCCCCAGGCAGGCTTCGGTCCCCAGGCGGGCTTCGCTCGTCGCCAGGGCCAGGGATCTGTGTCGAAGGCCAACACGAACACCTACGAGCGCCAAGTGGATCTCGGCAACAACTTGGAGTACACACAGGGTCTGTCGAACTCGCGTGCTGTCACCCGCCAGAACGGACAACGCGTCGTCTCCGACAGCCAGGCACGCACACGTGACGTGGACCTTGGTGGCCTGCAGATTGGCAACACGCTGACACGCACGCGCACCAATGCCAATGGTGCGCTCAGTGGTGGCATTGCGGATCAGTTCCGTGTGGGCAATGTGGGCCTCGGTGCCTCCCTCTCCCCGGACAACCTGCGCCAGGGTTTCGGACTGCAGCGCGGTGCCGACGGTGATCTGCGTCTGGGTCTGGGTCTGCTCAGCTTCGATCTGGACAACAATGTGCAGAACAGCAACCAGTTGAGTCAGGCTTCGGTCAATGCGCAGGGACGTGGCGCCCAGGCCGGCTCCAACAGCAAGACCAACACAAATACTCAGCAGATTGGTGGCTTCAATGTGCGCGACACGGTGACCAACTCGAATGCCTACGGACGCACCCGCAACGGACAGACATCGGCTCAGGCCGGCGGCTTTGGTGGCAATGCCGTGTCGCAGGGTTCGCCCTTTGGCGGTTTCGGCTTCCAGCGTCGCCGTCGCGCTCCCGCCCCGGCGACACAGCGCGTCTACCGCCAGCCAGCGGCGGTCGCTGCCTCACCCAATCGTCGCCTCGTGCGGCCCAAGCGTCGTGCTCAGTTTGTGCCTTTCGGTTATCCACAGCCTCAGCCTGAGTTTGGCGGCTATGATGGCTTCAGTTTCTTTGAGCGGCCACGTCGCCAGTTTGGTGGTGGATTCGGCGGCTTTGGTGGCGGTGGATTCGGTGGATTCGGCGGCGGTGGATACGGAGGTTTCGGCGGCGGCGGTTGGGGCGATCCCTACGCACAGCCACAGCCCAGCTTCCAGCAACAGGGTCAAAAGAAACGTAAGCCAGGTCAGGTGCAGTCGTCGGGCAACGCCGGCGCCCATGGTGGACCTGGCTTCAATCAGCAGGCGGCCAGCAATAACTTCGCTCACCAGAACGCAGACGGATCACAGAACTCTGGCAGCAGCAGCATTGGCTCCAACTTGGCGGAAGATGGCACCAGTGGCCAGGTGAGCTCGGCCAACACAAACCATCAGAGCTCTGCCAATCAGCAGACAAACGACGCACAGTCGCAGGCGCTGAACTTCAGGCCGGGAGAGCAGCAGGCGTCGAGCTCGAATGCGCACACGGAGCACACCAGGGATGGCAACCGTGAGACCATCGGCTCGAACAGCGGCTCCACCTCGAGCAACAACAACCAGTTCGGCAGCGCAACGAATACCGCCAACACCGACACGAAGGTGGTGCGCGACCGCGGCCAGGAGTCGGTCAACTCCGACGCCAACAGCCAGTCCATCTTCCAGGGCAACCAGGGACAGGGCAATGCTGCAGCGAACACCAATGCCAATGTCAGCTCTCAGCGCGGACCCAACGGCTCCGTGACCAACTCGGCCTCCAGCAGCGCCTCCGCTACCGCCCAGAATGGACAGTCGGCCAATGCCGATGCCAATGCTGCGGCTGGTGGTCCTGGCAATGGCGCCGGAGCGGGTGCCAATGCCAACGGTGGCGGCTTCAACGGCGGCGGCGGTGCCAACTCGAACAGCAATGTCTTCGGCGGATTCAGTCCCGAATATGGATTCAATTTCGGACGTTAGTTGAGCTCGGCACCCTTTGGCCTGCCTTCCTTTACGATGGTCACACTAATCTTCGCGTAACATTATTCATAATATTTTATTTTCTTTTTTTTTGAGAACGAATCACTTTAAGCACTCGAATAAAATGCATTTGTTAATTTTAGTCGTTGTGGCACATGCATTGCACGCCGGCGGGTGTTCTTCTGCACGATTATTCACTAATGTTTATGAATCATTTGATTTGGCACTCCTGCACTTTGTTCTGCCTTCACAAATGTATTCACTGCTTTGTTTGTCCCTCTTCTGATTGTGATTTATTCGTTTTATTCACAGCGTGCAGTCGATGCTCATAACTTTCAGTCTTTGTGTGCCACTGGCCTGACAAACTTGCCATATGTAGATAATATGTGGCATATGACAAGCCAATGTAAACAAAAAATAACTTGTATGTCTTGAAATGTTCCCTCTGCTGATCATAATCATTTGATAATGTGTTCCCACTGTGTTGCATATCCAGACATATGCTTGTGCTTATTATTGCAATCATATCTGTCATCTTCGTTGTGTTTTACATATGACAAGACAGTGGAAATACTCGCAAGCACTAATGACTTACCATATATATTCAAATATTTGCACTGTGTTTCTCTGCACATATAAAGAGAACATGTCTATGGCACTAGCATCAATACTCAATACATATATTCTGTTGCCATACTTGTTTGTCAGTATTCGAAATGTGGTTATTGTGCTTTCATGGCCATTGTTAGAAGAAGAAGATAAATGAACACATTGTATATTAGTTCATATGTCTTCTTCTTGGTACTCCATTTCCATACTCGACTATATGATGTTCCTATTTTATGTTTTTATTGCTGGAAGTTATTGAAATATGGCACAGATACCTACCATACTTACAGATGTCATACTGCAATCACATTCATGCTGTCATATTTATTCGACAGATTGGGAAGGCATCTCACTAGATTTGTGTCATACAAATGAAGCATTACGCTCAGTCGTTGCCATATTTCTTAATATTTCTAACATCATTAATATAGTCAGTACATGTTTTGCCTTCGCTTACAGCATCAGCATGATGCAAAGGCCATAGTAAATATCTACTGCCATATATTTGTACTTTTGCAGAGGGTAAATTCATTTTGGCCAGAAGTTTGTAACGCACCTTAGCAGACATCTCCGACCCCATAAATTATATATGTATATTATGAATTGAATTAACTCTGTCCGTCTGCTCACACATGCTTCCTATTGCTGCACGCTGTATATTAGTCGGAACGAGCCAGATCGGTCCGATATATCGTATAGCTGCCATACAAGCTATCGGCCGATTTTCTTTATTTGTCAAGCAACAATATTGCAACCAAATTGACTGCATCGGACTTATTCTATATATATAAAAACCATATACATTTTCATCTAAATCGGACCACTACACCATATAGCTGCCATATGAACAATCGACCGAAATGAAGGTTTTTATATGAAGACCAGTTCTGATTTTAGAAATAACTGAACTTATCAGTGCCAATCAAAGATAGAAAATAATATTCTGCACCATATATCACTAGTATAGGAAAGATCGGAGGATATAAGAACCTGCAAGGGTATGGAACCTTCGGCATGCCGAAGATAGTCTTCGGTCTCGTCATATTTTAAAGCATACTTTAAACTGTTTCGAAAAAGGAACGTAATATATTTGTTACAAGTATGCAATAAGGTGTCTTAGTTTTCCCCCAATCTGTCTAGCCCAATTATAACATATTCTACCTCTCATGCTTATCATGAAACAATCGAATCATATTTTTTGCACATTTGCAGATTTTCATTTCAAGATCGCTTGGCACTTATGAAATTTGCACATACTCTACTGGAGAAGCGGCATACAATGTCTGCATACTTTTAGGCAGTTACTATAAAGGTTTTGATCTCTTCCCATTCTCGTCCCACTTAGTTCGATATCGCGCACAGCAGAAGGTGCGTCTGCAGCGCTGGCGTCCCCGAGCATTGAACCTGAGCTCGGAGCAAATCGAGAATTTGTACATCAATCGGTCGTCGCAACTGGAGGACTTGCAGCCGGGGGTGAACACCTCCATTGATGCCTTCGGCGCCTACGATATGACGCAACGTCAGGGCCGCACGTTCAGCTTGATATCGGACTTCATCAGCGGCCTCTTCGGCTCGTGTGTCTCCCCTTGCACGCTGGAAGCCTTTCAGCAGAATCGCTGCTGCGAAACTTATGTCATTGGACCGCCGCAGACATGTTGTCCTATACCCGGACCGCTACCACCGCCCCCTGCTCCCCTGCCACCGATGCCTCGGCCGCCACTGCCACCACCACCACGCTATCCCCCTTATCAACCTTATCCTTATCCAGGGCCGGGTCTGCCTAATAGCAAGACGCCTGTCATGGTGATTGCCACGCCCATTAATTGCTGTACAGTCTGCACGTATACATACTATGGGCCGCCTCCGTGCGGCCGGTACAACAGCAACGGGAACAACAACAACGACAACAACAATAAGCGAGTCACCATCTACATCCCGCCTCCTTACTACGGACGCTGATTCGTGTTGGCCCTGTAGCCTATTAAGCGCCTAGTGCTAAGGCCTACGTAGACTCTAGCTAGCTCCATCTCCTTTCTCTCCTTCTCTATCTCTCTCAATCCTGGTTTCCCCCCTCCTCTCTTGGGTGCTTCTTTGTTAGCCTCGTCTCCGGGAGTGCTTTGTGTCAGTTTCTGGTTTTGGGGCTGTCATAAATGCGGCAAATAAGAGAAACATAAACATGCACTGAGTTGGGGAATGGGAACGGGAACAGGAACAGCGACGGGGCCAACAACTCCTGTGCCAGACAAAAACATATGTGTGCATGCACAGACATGCTCACACATGTCTGCGCAACTAGAACTGACACCGGCGGCCCGACTTGATGTACGAATGAAGTTGTTGTGCTCCATGTAAATAGTATGACAAGTCCAACGCAGAAAAGCCTGGCTTTAATGGGGGATGCCGTCAAATATAATATAAATAATAATAATATAATAATAGTGATGCTTTCAGATGGATGACATCTACTAGAGATCCTCGATTTCAGCTTAAGTAAATCACTCCGTCTTCAACACTTAACTTTCTCTTCCCCTAATCTTTACCTTTTCTTGTATCTCTTTTCTAACTTATTCTCAGACTCTCACTTTTCTTTTTTCCTCCCTTTTTTTTTTTTTTTTTAAGATAAATAAAAGTTAAATTGTTTATAATTTAAATGGCTCACGCTGTTAAATTGATTTTATAGTTGTTAATTTGAGTTATTATGGCTTCCCTAATAATATTTTTAATGGATGATCATCTGCATTTAAGTTTCTTTTTTAATTAAACCATATAGTATAATATTTTATTATTTAATTAAAGTTGTTAGGAATACTATGTTATCTAGGGTATCTCGGGTGTACAACTATAGGGTATCCAATTATGGGGACAATCACAGATTCTTCAGTTGAGTTGTCTTTTCGTTCTGATGCTTCTCGTTCTTCTAGTTGGCTTTTGTCGTTGGCCATTTTGGCGATATTCGTTCCTTTGTTGTCCTTTTGTCTTCATGCCTTGCGGAAAATGCGCACAGTTCTCTTTCTGCACATGCGTGTGTGTGTGTATGAGCTTCAGCTAGTGTGTTTTTGTCGGCTTTGTGTGAATGCGAGGACACTGGAAATTTATAACAAACCGTGCCCCAGCACATGGGTCCTCACAGAGTCGGCATGCCACGCCACGCGAGACAAGACGAGACGACACGACACCAGGAGACAGAAGATGCAGCAGCAGGTGGAGGAGCAGGCACACGGCACACGGCACACGGGACACAGACACAGGATACGTCACGTCAGCGGCACAACAAAGCTGATAACTGCAGGCACTGCGCCACGTCAGATTGTGATAAGCAGCGCAGCGCACAGAAAGGCGACCCACAATGCCGCGTTCCGGCTAGGCGGAAGCACAAACCTTCTCCCCTTTCCCCTTCTTTCCCTCCACACATCACGGACGCCTTTGTCATTTCTCATAATGTTAATTTATATTCAGTTCAGTCTAAGCAAATAGCACAAAAAAAAAATGAAGTCATCCACACAGGTTGAAGAAGGAAGCAGGTGGAGCAGGTCGGAACGGAGTAAGGAGTTGGTAGAAGTTGTCGGAAGAGGCCGGCACGGGATGCGGAGTTGCGGCGCTGGCTTAGTAGTAGAATTGCTGCTGGTGGTGACGGCGACGGGCCACGGGCGTGGCGGCCACATAGCGACGCTCGCCGAACACTTCCTGTCCAGGCGCAGCGCCATCTGTGGCCGAGTAGAGCAGCAGGGGAATCTCCTCGACGCTGGTCTGCTGCAGCTGAGCAGAGTTCCGTACGCCGGAGCGCACCAGCTCGTTGGACGACAGGCGACGCGTGCTGGCACCAACAGGGGCAGCAGCAGCAGCAGCTGAAACTGGCACAGTGGCGCCCTCTAGCAGCTGACTGTCATCGTTCTCGTTCTGCTGCAGCGGTGCATCCTCCTCCTCCAGCTGGGGCACAACAATGGTGTTGCCAACGGGGCTGGCGCCATCCTCACCCTCGGTGGCATCGCCCGAGATGGAACTGGCCTGCAGCAGGGCCTCGATGTTCTCGATGTTGGACAGTCCATTGATCTGGAGCTGATCGTGCAGCTCGCTGGGGATGGCGATGGCCTGGACATCCTTGTGGCCGGAGATGCCGTTGGGTGTGGGAATGAACTGGACGTTCTCGGGAATCTGGTCCGTGGGGTAGACGGGCACCAGCTCGGCCTCGCCGTCGTTCTTCGAGCGGAGGAGGATCAGAGAGATGGGCACGATCTTCTTGAACTTGAGCAACACCAGCTTCTTGATGGCCACGGCGCCGGGGAAGACACGCGTCTGGGCGCCCACATGTGGCTTGGCCACCAAGGCGCGCTGCTGATAGCGATTACCTGAGCCGCGCACACGGTGACCAGGCACATGACGAGCTATAGATGGAGAGGAAGAGGGAGAGAGAGAGAAGACACACACTGTAGGCACGAAGCAATTGAGCAATGGGCAGCGCTTACTCACCTTGGCTGAGCGCGATCAGTGCCAGGCCGATGGCCAGGAGGGTAAACAGTTTGATTGCCATGCTTGGTGGGTTGCCAACTCCAGTTGCTGCTACGGATCTGTGTGTGATGTTGTGGTCGCCGTTGAGCGCGTCTATAAAATGGTTTAGCAGGTGCCCTAGCAAAGACATTTTATACGGGGAGACCCAGAGGCAGACGCCCTCCTCCTCCGTGGCCCGCACCCCGTTGCCGCTTGCCAACGTCTCTTTCACTTCGTCGCTCGTAAAATCGCAGCAGCACAAAAGACATTAGCCAAAAATTAGCGCCAAGAACTAAATGAAAATGGTCAAAAACAAAAAAATGAAGAAACAGAGAAATAGAATGGACGATCGAGCTATCTGTATCTGTCTCCCAATCTCCGTCTGTCTGTGCCAAATTATTAAACTATGCAAATGCCCGCGCCCGTCTAGTGCCATTTCTGCTTCTGCGCTGACGCGTCTTGAACTGATTGCCCAACTGGTGAATGTGGTGGGATTGACCCTGCAGCCAAGTTGCTGACCACGTCTGCTGCAGCTCAGTTGGGGGCGGGGAACCACAGAGCTCACCGAACTCACTGAGAACTCCCCCAACGGATCTCTCACACACACACACACACCTTCAATTCCCTTACGCCCTCTTCAAGCTGAGGCGGCGCCAATTTGCATTTGAGGTCGACGCCATCGGAAAGTTACCAACCAAGCTGAGCCAATTTTTAGGTCAAAAGTGAGATTCTCAATAGGTCGGCCCGCAATTTTCATCCGCATCCACACACAGGCTGCGCTCTGCACGGGCCACTGCTGGTGGTATTTATCATTGTCTGAGACTGGCAGACTGGCAGACTGTGGTCCAGCGATAGTCGGACGACCCCAATACCAAAAAAAGCCCAAAGCTCATGTCAAAGTTCGTGGCAAGCCCAGCTACAGCCCCCCCCCCCCTCTCCCTCTTAGCAGCTCAGTTGCCGCATATCTTTTGTTCTTTTATCTTTATTCTTAGCCCGTGTTCTCATTTGGCACATCGCACAATACACATGTCTCGCCCGGGCCATATTAATTCAAGTCGGACTTGCGGCCCACACGCCGCGGGAATCCGGTGAAATGGCGAACTGAATAAGATACTTGCCATTTGTTAAAGCTCGTGTGGATTTTGTATTTTATTTCTTTCCACTTTATTAGATGCTGATGTTTTCGATTAGCAGAAACAATAGAAAGTCGCACACTCTCCACCTGCTGGATTACAATACACGGCAAGAAAGTAGTCCTATTTATCATGCATAACATCCATCTGGGGGCGAGTCGCATTGGGTTCTTTAAAAGACCGATTTCACGGTTGAGTTAGGAGTACAGTTGCAAGATCCGAGTGCTGCGTTTTGGTCAGATAAAGTTGAGTGTACAAATAGTAGGGATATATTAAAATAACAGACTTCTCTTCTGCAAGTACTAAGGAAGATTAGCCATATTGAGGGGTGTCCAAAGCCTTTTGGCTCTTCAAGTTGTATTACCTTAGGTCGGGTAGATAGCTATTATAAGTTATGTTCGCGAAGAGCTGAGTTCATTAGCCAATTAACACTTTGTGTGGAAAACAAAAGGGTATTTTCTGTCCGAATAGCTTTGAACTTTCCATAGTCTGATGGTATTTTAAGAACTGTTTGGCTTTAGGTCTTTTGTCAAGATCATTTTGGCAATAATAAATGGCATAGGGTGAAGAAAAGATGGGTACGAAATCAGCTTAAGTGAGGCAATCTTGGCATGCAAATCTTGAGGGCTCTTCTAAAATTTATCGATCCTCATTTGTAATGATCTAAGACAATGGGGTATCTCATGGCAGTTGGAGAATTCGAATCTTTTCGATTGAAAATAGAATTCGAGCACATTGTTTGATATAAAAACAGTTCGATTGATCTCGAGTGATCTATGTGCTAAGGTTGGCGGAGCCAACTGGTTGTATGGATGGTGCGATGCCCCCATGTTGGGTGGGGTGTGGTTACTCCTGCTTTCACTCCCACAGTCGTCCCCTCCAACTGCGTCGTGTTTCATTTGTGTTTATGTGCTAATCTATTTCGCTTTAGTCTCTTGTTAGGGCCGCTTTCTGCGGACGCAGGCCACATCGATAATTTACGTTCTTTCGCTCCCGCTACCGGTTCGTCCCCGGTCCAGAGCGGTAACTAGGTCCAACAGGGGCCACGGGGTGGGCTACACAGCTCACAGCTGGTGGCTCGCATCTGGGCAAATACTTGTGGCCCATTACGAGCGACATAAACCAATTTTTTAATAACCAAATTATGCAAAAGAAAACCAAGAACAGAGCAGAAGAAACAATAACAAAACAAGGAGACTAAGAGGGGGGGTAGGCAATATGTTCATTAGCCCCGGTCGTGTTTGGCCAGGTTGGACCAGGTTCAAGCAGGTTGGGCCTTGGCTGGTCTTAGCCCTCGCCCTGGGCTTGGGCTGGGAATTGCAAATAGGTTCCAGCCTTATGCTATGCTAATGGAAATCCATAAAAAGAGCACATAAATACTCATTAGTAATGTGCCACAGAGTGTGTGTGTGTGAGTGTGTGCGAGTGTGTGAGAGAGTTTGCTAGTCGAGCTGCCAGCAGAAGAAAGTTTCTATGCGGAATGTCGCAGCCAGGTCACTCGGGGGTCAAAGTGTTAGAAAGTTATTGGAAAGTTTTATTTATCCAAATTATTCATTGAGTTTTATTTTGGCAACATTGCCGAGAATAGCCCGAAACTGGAACAAACGATCATCATCTTCATTTAAGTCGAATTTTCAATGGAATTTGCCTTTGCTGAACTAATAAACTTGTTCCCCAATTCCTCGAAATAGCCAAGCTAGCCGATTTACTTCATATGACTGGTTCATATGAACCACTAGACAATATTTTGGCTTAAGATTTTGTTTTTCTTATGAGCCTAAGTACTTTTGAGAGCTTAATGAACTAAATTGAATTATGTGCATTACGCATAACCTATATTTATTATGGCTGCTCTATTTAGCAAAATTTACTGGTTTTGCAGAAGAAATGTGAAAGACTTCTAGCCATGGATGCTGTTCGTCTTGAATTAAAAATATTAAAATAAACTAGTTCTAAAGTTTTGTCTATTTTTGTACTTTTAAACATATTGCATATGGAAAATGAACTAAAATTCATAAAACATTTAAATGACTCATCATTTGAACTAGTTCCATTTATTTTATAATTTCCAAATTATATTTTTGGTTATTAAATAAACTGAAGCAAACAAATAAAAGAAAAGTGTTAATTGAATTCAGAGTTTTTTACTCATATGAACCAGGTCAAGGAACAAGTGAACTTCGCAGAAGAAAGGTCAAAGATTTCTAGCCATGGATGATGTTCGTCTTGAATTAAAAATATTAAAATGAACTAGTTCTAAAGTTTTGCCTATTTTCGTACTTTTAAACATATTGCATATGGAAAATGAACTAAAATTTATAAAACATTTAAATGAATCATCATTTGAACTAGTTCAATTTTTTTTATGATTTCCAAATTATATTTTTGGTTATTAAATAAACTGAAGCAAACAAACAAAAGAAAAGTGTTAATTGAATTGAGCGTTTTTTACTCATATGAACCAGTTCATGGAACCAGTGCACGTCGTGTGATAGCGAAGACGCCAGAGGGGAAGCAAGCGTAGCTCAGGTGGCGAAAGCAGATGGTTCTCGAAACTAGTTCCAGTTCAGCTGAGGTCAGCCGCCGGCCAATGCATGACCCGACGACCTGCGGTCAACACGAGCCAAGCTAATCGGCAGCCCCAGCCGCAAGCTGATCAAGCCAAGCCGCTAGAACTCACTCACTCACTGGCTCGCTCGCTCACTCACTCACCCGCTCTGCCTCCCTCTGTCGCCGTCTCGCTCTGGCACGCACGCTCGCTCGGCGCTCTCGCGGTCTCTCGCGAGGCCGCTCCGCTCGCTCTCGGGCCGGCTTCGCAAATTGTAGCTGGTACATAAAAAGCTCGGGTCGCCGCGCACGCTCAAACAGTTGGCCAAAAGAGACGTCTGTCTGTGGACGAGCGACGAGCGAACGGAGACGCAAAGCAAACCGAGCAATAACAACAACAGCAGCAGCAACAACAGAACATCAACAACAACAACAACAACAAGTGCCGTGTGCGTGTGCGTGAGAGTGTGTGAGTGAGTGAGTGCGAAGAGAAGAGAAGAATGACCAAGCATCCGGCACTATGCCTGGCCCTGGTCCTGGCCCTGGCAATGTCGTGCCTCGTCCAGGCCGAGGCGCCGCCAAAGGAGCAGCCCAGCGAGCAGACAACGGAGTCACCCATTGCGGACATGGCGCTGATTGGTAGGCAACACAAATCCCGACTAACTGCATCAGTACGCGCAACCAACTAATGTTTTTGTTTGTGTTCTATCCCCACTCTATTCCCCTCTGCCCACTTCCAACGTCCCCCCCACCCCCACCCGCTCCTGTTTTTTTTTCATGTGTTTTTTTTTGTCTGTGCTTGTGCGCGTGTTGTGTGTGTTCTCGGTGGACCACAGAGGATGCCCCCATGGTGCCCAAAACGCCCACAGATAAGCCGCCAGTGGCAGCGCCGCCGGCAGCAGCAGCAGCAGCAGTCGCCGCACCAGCCATGGCCACGGTCAAGGCCGAGCCTAGTGCGACTTCCGCTGCATCGGAACAGGCACAACCGGACGAGAAATCCGCCCAGCCGCACACAGTGGCCGACTTTATCATTCATCCACTGATTGCCTTCAAGCCGCGCCAGGCTGGCGTCGAGGAGTTGGCCCAGGGCAAGCAGGCATCGTCGACAGGTGGCTCGAGCACTTCCTCCACGCCAGGCGCCTGGCTGTTCGGCATGAATCCGGGCCAGAATATTGGCTCCTCGTTCTCGACGCTGGCGGGTTCCGTTTCCGGTTGGTTCAATGATCGCTTGGCCGCTGCCGGCCAACAGCTGCCCTCCCTGCCCGGCCTGCCCGGCCTGGTCGACACGCCAGTGCGCGATGGTGCCAGCTCAACCACCACCACTAGCACCACCACCCAGCGTCCTGACATCGTCGTACGCGTCCAGCAGCGTCCGAACCGCAGACGCAATGGCAACGGCAACGGCAATGCCAACGGCAACGGCAATGGCAATGGAAATGGCAACGGAAATGGCAATCGCAATGGCAACCGCAAGGGAAATGGCAATGGCAACGGTAATGGCAACGGTAATCGCGTCCAGCGTCCGAACCGCTTCAACAATCGCCTAGACTCGCTGGAGTCGGATGAGTATGACGATGATTACTTCAACGACAACCGCTTCGACGAGGAGGAGTTCGATGACGACGAGGAGGAGGAGGCTGTGGAGGCCAACGACAACGACCTCTCGCAGGAGCAGGCCGAAGATGCTGAGGATGACGAGGATGTCGAGCAGTCCGCCGAGCAGCAGCCATTGAAGCAGCAGCAGCAGCAGAAGCGCCGTCGCATCAACCAAACGCAGGCGCCGCTGCGCCGCAAGACTCAGTCGCAGGTATCGCAGTCGAACTCACAGCGTCGCCAGCTATCGCAGAATACACGCCGCGGACAACCGCTGGCAGTGCTGGAGCAGGCCGAGGATGAAGAGGAGGATGATGATGATGCCGAAGAGGAAGAGGAGGATGACGATGCGGAGAATGTGGAGGACAGCGAGGAGCGCTACGATCCGGTGATCTACTCGCAGTCCTCACGCCGCTCCCAGAGCCAGCCCGGCTTCATTCAGAACAGCCAGCAGAGTCTGATCAACCAACTGCGGCGCTTCACCTTTGGCCAGACGCCCGCCGAGCTGGGCAACAAGCTGCGCAAGTCGCAGAGCAGCAACCAAAGCCCCAACCGCAACGGATCCCGCCGGCCACAACAGCAGCAGGCAACGCTGCTGATCAATCGCAATGGACAGCCCGTCTATGTGGCACCCGAACTGCTCGACCTCGCTGCCAACTACCCCAACTACGGCTACGTGGCTGCGCCCACCAAGAAGCAGCAGGTGCAGCGTCAGCCTTCTGTCTCCGCCTTCCCCCAGCCACCGCTGACTGTGCCCGTGCGCCGCAAGGGACGTCCCACGCAGTACATCACCATCCCATGGAGCCAGTTGGGTCTGTCGCCACCAGATCGCCAGTCTCTGGTAGCCCTGGGTGAGGGTCTGCAGTCGCAGCCGCTGATCTTGAACATTCCCGAGAGCGCCATCAGTTCTTCGCCCGTTCGCGGCACCACGACTACCACGCACAAGAAGAAGAAGCCTACGCGCCCCTCACTGACGGCAGCAGCGGTGCCCCTGCTGGCCGATGCTTCGCTCATGAACATCTTCCAGCCACCCCAGATTCCTCCCTCGCGCACTGGTGCCACCGCCAAGCCGAACCCCAAGCCCGTGTTGATCGCCGCCAAGCCGGTCACAGCCGGCGGTGCATCTGGTCTGCTGCCCACGCGCATTCGCCCCGGCACCATTGTGGAGAAGGCACCCGCTATGGAGGCTGAGAAGCCTCAGTCGCCCGCACCTATGGCTGAGCAGCAGCAGCAGCAGCAGCAGGAGATTGCGGAACCTACGTCCGTTGCTGGTCAGATGACTGTACCCGCCGTGGCCGCTGCTGGTGGCACTGCCGGCAATGCAGAGATGCCGCTGGAGTCTGCTCAGCCGGCGCCCGAGCAGGAGTACATTCTGGTGGGCGAGGATAACGAGCCGGGTCTGTCGCGCCACGTGCAGCCCGTCTTCGGTGATGCCCGCTACGTGTCCTACGGCGACTTCCATCCCTACTTTGATCTGCTGCACCAGAACCGCCGCTTTGCCCTGCGCAAGGTCGGACGTGCTCTGCAGCCAGAGGCGGAGTTGGAGGCGGAAGCGGATTCCGTTCCCGATTCGCCCATTGTACGAGTTTAGTTATACGAAATGAGAGCGCAAACTGAGTAACGAATGAAGAAGAAAAAATGAAGAAAATACGAAAAATAACCCAAAATTGATTTTCAATCCAAAACGAGTGCAAAATCCGAGAAAAAATAAATATTTTTTTGATTTTTTTTTCCTGTTGTGTGTGTGTGTGTGTGTGCCGAGACCCGAAACATGACCCAGACCCAACTCAGATAACTGTAAATTATTGCAGAATTTGAATTCAGTTTTTTTTTTTGTATTTTTTTAATGTGATTTCTATGCACGATTAATTTATGCGTCCGTTGACCCGATCGACCGATCTCGCATACTAATCAGACTCTCGTGCGCTTTGACCGATCTTCACCCGAATTTGACCAAAGCAAATGCCGAAGAAAGTCAACGCACAATGTGTCGCGGGTCATGTATATTAATGCGAACGGGGAGCAGCTTGAGCAGCTATTGTCTATATCTGTCTTCTACATTCTTTGCCAACTTAATTCAAGGAACTAGTTCAACGCCTAACGGGGCTTCTCATCTGCATTTGCATAGTTCAGAAGATCGCAAAGACAAAGAAAAAAAAGAGGCTTAACCGAATCTTCCTTTGCAACTGACATGCAGCGTTGCTACAGCTGACACATTTTTCATCCGATTTAAGTGTCATAGCTATTGGCTTTCAGCAGAGAACACTTGAGCTTAAGGATCGTCGGTCGATAAAGTTTTCTCGTCTATAGCAGGCAGCTTAAAGATGCACATTGAACAGGCTAGTGCTGTAGCAGGCAGCTTTCAATGCAATTTCGTATTGCTCCGCACAGGGTGCACTGCAAATGTGAAGTTAGGCATGAAACGCGCAACCTATGCGAAAGCAAAGCTCCAAGTTCGCTTTTCAAGTTCGTAATTAGCCGCAAAGCTCATTGCACAGTTCCAGGGGCCCTTCTATCATCGGGATAATCACTTTCCACTTAGAGCTCGCTGCGGTCTCTCGACACTCGACACACAGCACACACAAGCGCACACACACAGTCGCACACAGATGAAACGACAATAACTCTCAGCTTTATCACCCGAGGCAACTACCAGAGAAGCATTCAATCACTCGCACCCACTTGCCACTTGCCGCATGATAATGTAAAATGGAACGAGAAGCTGCCGCCGATTGTCGGCACTCGACTCGACTCCAAGTCGGACGTGGACGTCGTGGACTGGGCCTTGGACCGACTTGGACCCGGGGCCATTTGAGCGTGGCTAAGGTGCTGCCTGATGAGAATTTGCATAATCATGCTAAGTGCGGCAAATTGTTGCGAGCAATCAATGGGGACAGTACTAGGCCAACATGCGAGCGCACTTGGCTTGGCGTCCCGAAGACGCCGTTGACAACATCATTCGTCATGGACAGTTGTCAAGAGTTAAAGTTACTCGCACCGGACCGGGCCGAGCTGAGCTGAGCCAAACCAAGTTGATGATAGCCTCAGCCTGTCCTCCGTCCGTCTGTCCGTGGGGATGACGACAGCTCTGCCCCTGGGCCACATTCTTGCACGACAATTAATTATGCCGTGCGGCCGCGCGGGGTGAATGATCAGTTAAGTGGCAGCAAGTGGCCAGAGAGGCGAAATAATTCAAATTCGTTAAATAGAAAATGGCGAAAAGAAGAAAGAAAACAGCAAACGGCAGAGCCAGCGTCCATCGATTAACAGTAAATAATATAGAAATTCATAATTCAAATTAATTTCTCAACTTTGCATCTGCTTAAAGTTCAACTTTTGGCCTGCCCTCTTCTCTGTCGGTCTGTTCGTTTTGTAAGTTTGCCGCAACCTGCTAAGCCAAATTAGCTAGCCAAGTCCATGGCTAATTTCCATGATGTGCAACAACAAATGCGAACAAGAACCAAGCAACCAAAGAAAGAATGAAAAAGAAAGAAAGACCCAAACCCAAAAACAACAACAACAACAATATAACCAACAGCAATAACTAAAAACTTGGCCCATTGTTTGGGCCCATCATCTTCTTCGCTGCTTTGGTGCGTTGAACTTTCAACTCGGCTCGAGCCGCAAGCTCGCAACCTCAAGTTGAGGTCTTATTCCGATTTCTCCCAAAGCTGAATCAATTTATTAGCCATTGCCCATAGATGGACCGAGAGACCGAGCTTGGCTCAGCTCAGCTCTCTGTCGGTCTGTCTTTCGAATTGGCCATTTGGCCATTTGGCCATTCGCATCTATTCTGATTACCATTCACGGCATGTGTTTTGCAGTTCTCTTTGACATTTGACACCGTTGAACTTTTGCTCCGCACCCCTCGGCTCCTCATCCTTCCGCCCCTTCCCCCTCCCTTCGCACTCCAGCCCGTGCAGTGGAGCCGAGCAGCTGCGGCACATTTTTATGCTAATTTCTTTTAGAAATTTTTCACAGTTTTCTTCAGGTTCCAGTGGGGTTTGCTGTTGTCATGCGGATTTCGTTACTGTCAACCGGCCAAAATGATATCTGGCCCCCTTTTTAGAGTAATGCAAAATCGTGATTTCTTAAGAGATTCAACATAATAAAAATATGCACATACTTAAGCATTCTTTTTGTTATCTTTCTTTTTTTGACAGTTTTTTTTTTTTTTGATTATGAATTTCAGGAATTTTTCAATAAATTTTGCAGCTTTAAAAGGAATTTCGCACGGATTTTGCTTGAATGGGAAATTATGGTTGGAATCGAAAAATTTCTCTGAAGAGCATTTCAACTTTCATTAAATTTTACTTGAGCCTTGTCATAAAAAATAAAACTTAAGTTTTAAAATATGAAACGGGATAGTTTAAGTCATGATAAAATTATACCAGTTGGTTTCGTCGGTACCCGAATTGTTTTTGTGGTTGTCTTATTGCTCGTACACACTTGATACAATTGATGTTAAAGTCAAAGTCTATACTAAACTATATAAGCCGAACAAACAATAATGGAAAGCTTTTAATTTCATCATGGTTTAAGTATCCTAAGTTTCAGTTATGTATAGTGTTCTATTGACAGAAATCCATTAAAATATAATACTTTAAGTAAATGAAGTCTCTACCTAGAAATTCCGTTATGTTATATTTAAGTAGTTTGCTTTTGGAATCTCAAGAACTCATGTATATTCAAATAGATCTATTTACAGGTAATATAGCTATAAAACCCATAAGGTTAAAATAAAGATAGATACTGAAATACACTTTATTACGAATTATGCAAAACTGGAGAGAACAGAATAATAGTGTGTTCAATCGAATAATTCATATACATATCTAACGAGAGCAACAGTCGAGCGACACGCGACTGTGGTATTCCCTTTCATACACATATTCGTGTGTACATACTTTCAAAAAATTCTCGACAGACGGCAGGTAAACTGACACAAAAACTTGGTGTTATTCTTTCTTCTGTGTTTATTATTTGATCGGAATAAAGTTTTGAGGAAAGATAGATATTATAGCCAGCCAACTATATGTCGAAATCAGAAAGTTATATCTTTTGTATGCCGTTTACAAATCGACTTCAAAAATGACATACAACATTTGAAATAAACTTGATCTACGCATAGTATACAGGAACCTTCGTTGTCTCTAGCTTTTATAATAGCTAAAATCTGTGTAACAGGCAGACAGACATGGCTCAATGGGCAGTTAAACACATTTCGATTCATGCTTATCGAAACTGCGAAGGATCGGCTTAAACTGAAGAATGGAATTGTAAGACAACTTGTAATATATAATATTACAAAGAGTAAAGAGCTCTCTGATCTAAGTAGGTTGTAGCAAATCTGTAATTAATTTAAACAATTTATATGATGAAAGATTAACAAAGATGAAGTTAAGCTTGAAGTTATATACATATCAGAAATGTGCATATATATATTTTAGATACAGAAACAATTTACGGCAAGCAGGCAATTTATGGACAGTGTAAATGGGCGATGGCAAAAGTAACGAGTTCGAGGTCACAGCCAATGCAACAAACGACCTTGTAGAGGGATTCGAGTTTCCCAAGATGACGGAGTGGTTATTTTACAGCATCCGCGTTGTTATTGCCAACATCCTTATTATCTACATCACAGTGAAAGTGACGCGCAAGTGTCTCGAGCTGAAGATGCTTCGCAGTGCACACCACGCGCTCTACTGCATCATCGCTGGACTGATGTGCATGAGCGAGACCCTGTTGTTCTATTACCACATTATAGTGCATTCCTTCTTCGGCCTGGTGACCCTCGGCCTGGGATGGATGGGCATTGGGGTTCAGATCATCAATCAGTGGAATCAACATGAGCTGCGTTACATCAGTAAGCATGCGATCTTTGGCTTCACGGGTAGTGCGTTGATGTTCATGCTTGTCGGCAGCGGGATAGTAATGCTATCGAGCCCGCTATCTCCAGCTGCTTTTAATTTCATGATGAGCGGCCATAGGTTTTTTGGCTTGATCAGCTATGTGACTGTGATGACTGCGACTTCATTCAGTTACAACACAGGATTCGCTCGACGCAACTGGTCTCCACATCACATCGATTTACTCAAACGCTGCACATTCATATTAGCTGTCACCACCTGCTCCCACGAGATCGGTCGCGTTGTCGTCTTTATTGTTAACAATGTGCCCAAGGTGTTCTACGACAAACTCCATATATTCAAGCATGAGCATCGTGAGTAAGCCAGGCAGACAGCCTGTCAACACTCCCAGCCAACTTTCAACATGCAAAGACGACGCTGAAGAAGCGATAAGCCAAAAGCAGATTGCGATAATTTGAATAGAAACACAGTTCCAATGGGCAACTTAATTAGGGAACAATAGCAGCATCGGAAACTAGAGTTATGTGCTTGTAAATATGTAAATAAAATAATTATATATTTACATAGGTTGTTGCTCAATTACTTCAGCAGTTTGTTCGTTCTCTCTTGTTTTTTTTCTTAGGTCTTTTCATTTTCTTCCCATGCAAAGAGGAATCTACAATCTTCTCGCATAGCATACTTTCCCAGTCTGGCGGGGTTGACCCAAGACACTGAGGGTTCAGCATCTTCGTATCCATCACGCATTAGAAATGACAATATTTTATTTGAATGTAGAATTACAAATGTGTTTAAGAGAAAGTAGTTGTAAGTAGTGAGTGTGAACGAGCTAAGCGGAGCATAGAAGCTTAACTGTGAGAAGATATCGAAGCATCATCTGGGTGCTAATCGTGAGAGTCGTAAGGGTAAAGTTGTTGCGTCTCATTAGGATTATCTTATAGGGCACGCAGCAGTCGTGTACTCCCTGCAAGATTGCTTAGGCATAGGTTCAACTGGGCCACGATCAGCTATACACGAGTCACGAGTGGCGTGCGAAACACTTCGTCAGCCCGGTTAGGGTCCCACTTGACTCGGTATATGACCGCGCGAACGGGCCGGGTCCCAAGCAGTTGCCATGCATCGCTGGCTGACTCGGCACTCGGCACTCGGTACGGCAGTCGGGTGTGCTCGTTAGGCTGAGGCTATTCGGGGACTGAGGTTCATGGATGTCGTTGATTGTTTTGTCATTAGCCCGTGACCAGGTTATGTTGCCCGTGGGTTTACAATTTTGCGTGTCGGCAGTTGCGTGCGCTCTGCAGATCATCGCTGGGTCGATCGATCAGTGGCTCGGCTGGTTCTTGTTCTGTTTGGTTCTGTTGTGGTTCGATTTGAGTTCTGTTATTTGCTTGTTTCAGCGGCTTTTGTTCCTGCTGAGGTCACTGAACCGCGCTGGGCATTTGACCATCTTTTCATCACGTCTCTTCGGCACTTGAATTTATGCCAACTCGAAATCGAAATAGATGCCACAGCAGCAGCCGCAGCTCTATGGGCGTAATTATGTCAATCTCTTCCCGTCTCGTTTCTCGTATTTCTCGATGGCACCGGCTCTAGGCGCGCTGATCTCCAGAATGATTCTTTAGTCACTTCTCACAGTTTTCTACGCTGTTCCGTTCTGTTCTGTTCTGTTCTGTTCTGTTGTTTTCTTCTTTTTTTCTGTGCCCACTCTTTATTTATTTGTTTAGCTTGTGCTTGTTTTGGCTCCGGCTGCGTCGACTTTTTGCATAAAAACCTAGCAGCATGCGATCAATCTGTACAGTTCTCTGGAACTTTGCTTACAATTAAGTAGGACGCAGAGAGACACGAGCCCAGCGATTGTCCGCTCAGGATCATTACAACAAGTACAGCAAGACAATGTCCAAGCTAAGCGCCCTGTTTGTGCTCAGCTGCCTCTTGGCCATGGCCATGGCCGTGCCAGGTGAGTGACACCTACAACTGTCTCCCCCACGTTGCCATAATCCACTCTCCTCCACTCTGCACAGAGCCACGCCTGCAGCAGCGTCAGTTGCGCCAGCAGCAACAGCAACTGCAGCAGAGGCAGCACCATCCGTATCTCTTCCTTACTGTACCACGTGGACGCGCTAATGCTGGCGCTGTGGTGCAGGGATTCGAGATTGTCGAGGAGGCCGACGATGATGACGATGATTTCAACGATCCCCTGCTGCATCATCATCAGCAAGATGACGACGACGATGACGATGACGACAATGAGAGGGCCGACGATGATGATGATGATGCCGACGATGACTTCGATGAGTTGCCAGCAAGGCGTGGCCTCAGCTTGGCTCGCAACGGCCAGCTGGTGCTGCTCAATGACAACGACATGGACGACGAACAGGACGATGATCAGGACGACGACGAGCCGCTGCCCAAGTCTGTCGCAGCCCGCAAGTCAGCCCCTGTCCCGGCCGTGCATGGCCAGCCTCTGCTGAAGACAGCCAAGCCCACCCAGATGATGGTCGCGCGGGATCAGGCTGGCGCTATTATGGTGCCCGATGGCATTGTCGAGATCGAGGGTCAGAGCGTGGTGGACGAGAAGACCGGCAAGGCTGCTCTGCTGGTGCCACGCGCCGCTCTCGATGCCATTCCCGACGGCGCCGTTGTCGCTCTCATGGAACGCTCGGCCGGCGATGTGCCCGCCATAGAACAGGAGCGCGCCAATCGTGTCATTGTCCGCCGACGCAAGAACAACGGACGACGCAATGCACAGCGTCGTCGTCGCGGCGGTCGTCCCGTCCAGCGTCGTCGGGTCAATGCTGGCAATCAGCGCAGACGCCGCATCAATCCCAACAACAACAGGCAGCGTGGCAACCCCAATGTACGCGTTGTGCGCCCCGGCAACCGCCAACGTGGCAACGCGCAGCGTCGCCGCAACGGCCAAGTCGCACTTCAGGGCTAAGCGCGGGCTGCGCTCGCAGGCGAACATTTTTCTAGTATTATAGTTAAGAGCTAACAACGACCTTTCAAGTATGACAACCGACAATGATGCGAAAATAAATCTGAAATGTGATATGAAAACTCAACTACTTTCTTTTCTGTTTCAAAATATAAATTGTTCATTACAGTGAAACATTTATCGTATAAAATATAAAAATATAAATTACTGAAAATTCATTCTACTTGTTTACTTGGCCATTTATCGTATAAAATATAAAAATATTCATTCTTCTTGTTTACTTAGAACACACACTTGACCAGGCAACGGTAGATTGTTTCATCTTCATGGGAATTTCCAAATCTGATGTAGCCATGTTTGCTGTGAAGCACAAAAACTCAATAACATTTTGGAATTCATTTCATTAAGCTCGCAACGAGTTATTTGCGAACTCATCTTAAGCTGTTTCTTCGGAGATTCTACGCATATTCTTCTGTTGCCACTTGTTACTACTCCAGCTCTTCGTTCTTCCTTCTGGCGAAGCTGTTCTAGCTGTGAGCGGGTTCAAACTCGTTTCTTGTTTCGTTTTGACCCAATTTCGAGCTCAGCAGGCGACAACGTTGCGTATGCGCAATGTGCCAGACAAATTACTTTTTTTTTGTAGTTCTGAATCAACTTTGGCATGCGTGGCATACAAGGAAAATAAACAATGAAAATAATAACTCGACTTTAATGGGCCAAGCTGATCACGATAGATTCGACCCAATCAATAACTGTCTGAGAAAATATACGCGAAATAAATACGAAAATACTCCTCCATTTTTGGCCATTGCTTGTCATTGAGAAATGGCAAGATTTATTTATACTCTCTAGTGTTTTATAGTATTTTCGTTCTTCTTTCTGTTTAACTGGGGATTTGAGGAATGCTTGCAAAGTGTTGTATGGAATCGATGAAGATTTCACAACGATGTCCCAATATGACAATTGGACTGTGCTGTATATTTTCGACTGAAGGGAACAAGGTGTAATATGTAAATCTAAAACTATTCTATTTTAATTATCATAGCTATCTGCAATATTAATGTATGTTTATTTTTATCAGAATGTACTTAAAGAAATCTAATCCAAGCAATTTCGAGATGGTTTCTATATCGCATAGATCAACAGATTGTTTTACAAGTGTTCCAAGATTGATAGATATATCAATAAAACTAAAAAATCTCAGCAAATTTAGAGAATCTCGCAGCGAGTCAAGACTAAGAGAAGAGAAAAAAGAAAACTATTAAGGTAGCTGGAGCAGAAGTCTGGCGGGTTCGGAAACTGTGCAAATTACTTCGCAGCTGGGGGCGCAACTTCGATGGGGCTCTGAGTTTGGCACAGTTAAGAGTTGAGAGTTCAAGAACTGATGCCGATAATCAATCACTAGAGTCAATTATATGACGAGCCTCGAGTGTGAAGAAGACCGCACATTGCGAGTGAAGGAGAGATGGCTAGAACTTGGGTTTGAGGCTCAGGCGAAAATTGTTTCGAGTTCTGCAATTTGGCATTAGCATAATATTTTTGTTCAGAACGAAACGGAACAGAATTGCGGCAATCAATGGCCTCGTCGTTTTCGGCCTGCCCGGGGCTGCAGTCAGATTAATCACAGCATATAGCCGTATATATATAATTGGAGGCAGAGCCTAACAGAATGGAGAGAGTGAGAGAGAAAGAAGGAGCTGGCTGGGCATGCAGGGGAAGAGGGCAAGGAGGGAGTTCAGCTGAGTGACAGCTATCCATCAACCATCCTGACCAGAATCTAGCTGATTCCAATGTTGATGGGCTATATAATCGGCGAGCTGCCAACAAAGGTCAGTCAGTGGCGAGTGCAAGCTCAGAGCCAACAAGTGCCCAGTCCAGTCAAGGCCGCCAGTTCAGTCTTCCCATCTTTGCCAGGAGTTGCCCGAGTTCCTTATCAGTTTCTCAAGAATGCGTTGCGTACCACAATTGATTCTGGCGCTAGCGCTTTGTGCGCTGCTCTCGCCGCCAGAAGCACTAGGTAAGTTGGCGAAGCTTGCAGCTCGGGCCGAGGCACCACTAACCTCTGCGATCTTTTATTCCCCATCTCCAGCCAATGGTCATCGCAGTGGCCGTGGCAATGGCAGCTACCGCGTCGGCCTGCGCTCGGTTGGTCGGGAGGAGAATGTGTTGCCAGAGGGTCGCTTCACTTCATCGATTCTAAACAAGCTCAAGGGCAGCTCAAGCGAACCAGACACGACTACCACCACTTATACTTCGCCCGACGTCACCTCCGTTATTACCACCACAACGACGACGCCAACGTCGTCTGACTCACCGAACAGCAGCACAACCTCAACAGGCCGTGCCGTCGGCGTCGATGCGCAGGCGGATGCTGCAGAAGAGGACGACACCGATCAGCTGTACAATGTGGCTGCTCGGGCCTACGATGACGATGACGATGACGACGATGACGATGAGGCATCCAATGTTGAGGACAACGATGTGAATGACGGCGACGACGATGACGATGATGGTGATTACTTTGTGCTCGCCAGCGCCGGCAATGCGGCCGCATCCGCTGCCGTTCCCGCTGCCCTGACCGTCAATGCCGCCAGCCTGGTGGGTCGCCCAACGGAGCAGCAGTGGCGCCAGTACCAGTTGCAACAACGCAATCGCCGTCGCGTCAATCGCCTGCAGCGCCAGCACAACCAACGTGTCCGCGAGCTACTGCGCCGCCAGCGCGTCTCGCAGCGTCGCAACGAGCAGCGCATCCAGCGCCTGCAGGAGCAGAATCGCCGCCAGGCTGCCAAGCGCAATCGCCGTAACAGGAACCGCTCCAATGCACAGCGCCAGCGTCGTCGCCGCAACAATCGCGAACGTCGCCGCCGGCTGAGGGCCCAACGCCAGCGTCAGCAGCAGCGTCAAAGTCAGCGTCGCCGACTGCGTCAGCTGCTGCGTCGTCGTCGCAACCGCAACCGCGGTCGTCTCCTAATCGCCTGAACGCCACCCCAAGCCCCCAAGGATTGTAATTCACTACTGACCCCCTTGAATCACCCTGTATCGAACAAAACGCAATGGCCGCAGAAAGAGCCTAAAATAAACCTTACATATTTTTTTTAACACCAAACTCCAAAGTCGTAATTTGTTAAATAGTGCATACTATGTGGGCTATACACAAGTCTGTAGTATCCAGGCTGGACTAGCTAAAGGAAAGAGTTGCGCTCTTGAAGTTCCACTTCTTCATGATCACATTAAGATCTGCGAGGAAGAGAATATCCGAAAGTTGTCAGTACAAACGTACATGGAAATATCAAAAGAGAGTCACTGCAGATCAATATTCCTCCAATATGAAGATTCCTCCAATAGACTGCCATCATTATCTTATTACTTACAATAAGATATCTATTCAAAAGTGATCAATCCAAAACCTGCAATTATCGCATTTGATTCAAGCAGATCGCGCAATCTTTACAAGGATCCTCCACATTGTGACTACTTAGAGCATTTACAGATCATGCATATTATGATCTTGCATGCTGTAAATTGTATTATTACATCTCGCAACCAGTGGATCGATCACTTGAACTTGCGGTTCATTGACTTGGCTTACACTTTCGCCCTTAGGTGAGGCTTGTTTCTTTCATGGGCGAATCTCGAGAATCGCTAGACTAGAACAATAGGAGCGAGCAATATGAATATGCTAATGCCCGATCGATCGATGGCGCGCTGATACGACTGGTGCTATGCAAATGCGCGAAGGAGAGAGAGAGAGATAGAAAGGGAGAGAGAAAGGGAGAGAGAAAGACAGAGAGAGAGAGGTTATCGGGTTGTTGTGCCGGGTCAACGGCGTTGATTATTTATGGGATTATGCTAAATCGCTTACAACGCGACGCGATGGCTGTGACTAGTCGCTGACGGCTGCTGACTTAGGCCTCGTTTCTTTGACCGCGGCCCTGTGGGGCCCTATTCCAATGTGGCCATTTCTTTTGGCGATGTAACTTTGTTGGGCCTACTAATTAGCAAAATGTTACAGGCCCACGACCTGTAAGTCGGACGGGGCGTATAAATATGCCGTGTTACAGCGTTGTAAGTCAGTCAGGCAGCGATCCGCATCCAAGCGCGACATTACAACATCCAATCAAACTAGAACCAACTCACAAGCCACAGCCAAGGACATGTATATGCTCAAGGGTTTCATACTCGTGGTCTGCCTGGCAGCCATCGCAGTGCAGGCTAGCGGTAAGTAAGATCACTCAGCTCACTGGCATCGTTACTCATTTGCCTGCTTGGGCCACTTGCAGCCAAGCCACAGCATGGTCGACGTGCCCAACAGTATCAGCTGTTCAAGCGCTACCAGCAGGAGGAGGCTCAGCTGCCAGCAGAGGGTCGCATCAGCCCCACCAAGTTGGCTGCCCTGCTGAGCGCATTTGGCAACAACAGCAGCAGTCAACCCGTTACCACCACCACCACAATCAGCCCCACCCCAACCACTTCCACCGGCACCTCGACCACAACGACAACTCCTAGCGCTACCACAACTTCTCCAACAACAACAGATACGGGACGTGCTTATAACGAAGTCGATGATGAGGACGATGAGGACGAAATGAACTTCCAGCTGCAGCAGCAGAACGATGACAGCGATGACGATATCGAGGAAATCCCCTACAAGCGCAGCCGCAACGATGACCTTGAGCGCCAACGTCGCCAGTTCAGACGCCAGCAGAAGGTGCAGCGTCGCCGCCAGAAGCAGAACCAACAGCGTCGTCGTCGCCAGCGTCGCCAGCAACAGCAGCGTCGTCGTCAACGTCAGCAGCAGCAGCAGCGTCGTCGCAACCGTCGCCGCAACAACCGCGTGATCAACCGATTCCGTCGCGGCAACAGGAACTCAAACAGGAACGGCAACCGACGCGTCATCCGCATCCAGGCATAGAAAGTCTAAACTAGATCACTCTGTAAACCTTTCGAACGAGCAATAAACATGAACTTGAAATAAATCTAAAATATGCTTGGGTGCGATTGGGATTAGGTTGATGCAACTGCTCAACCTATATATATATTGTATATATATATATCTTTATAATATTATATATCTACACTTTTTATATACGAGTATGATCAATCAGTTAGATGAACAATGAGTTCCACTCATCTAGTCTCATCGATCATTATTCCTCAGGAATGGGTTCAGCAGTTCTATCTTCAGCTTCAACTAAATATTTAATATTTATATTTATAAATTATAAATTTATTTATAATTTATGTAAGGAATCTTGAAGATAATTTAAGGAGGTTTTTGTGCAGCCATTGATCCCCTCGAGGATGTGATTTACAATACGAATAATGTAACTTCAACAGTTGCAACCTAATCCGATAGAGAACCTGCGGGCAATAGGCTACCCTCGGGCAATCAGATTCGCCTTCTATTATGGAAGATTGACAATCAGTGATTAAGTGACTCAGGGTCTTCAGACAATACACCCAAACAGTGTGATATATTGGGCGATGCCGCTGCCACTGAGCAGAAGAATAGAGAGAAGAAGAGTATGCGGAGTATTCCAGCTGTTTTCGTTGCGAACTTTGGCGTTGGGTCAATCTAGGTTATTCGCGAATCGCGTAAACCGGTGGCGGGGGCATGCGAGCGAACGGGTTGGCGGGTTGGCGGGTTGCCGGGTTGCCGGGTGTGTGTCGAATGTGACTCCAGTTCTTACTCTCCCGTCGATAGAAATGTCGCAAAAAATTTATGCGAAAATTTGCAAATTCGCAAAAATGATAATGAGAATTATTAGTTAGTCAAGAGCGTTGGGTCTGCCCCTGTGCTTGTTGTTGCTGTGGCGAACGGCAACTGGAGCGTTGCCCCGGCTATATAATCTTGCCTTGAGTAGAGGTAGAGGCACAGTCAACCAGCGATATTCCCTAAGGCAGCAGCCAGCAAAGCACAAGCAGCAGCACAAATCCTCAAGGATATCGCCAATCATCAGAGCTACGATCAGTCAAGCGAACCAGCAACCAACTAACCAATCATGAGGTCTATCACTTCCGTCGTACTGCTACTCGCAGCTGTTGCAGTCGCCCAGGCTGCAGGTAAGTGAACACACTGCGATTTATGCCCTTTATACCCTTCGGGAATCCTAATAAACTCTTCGCCCACAGTTGGCCGCCAAGAGGATGCCGAGTCGTCGCGTTTGCGTCTTTTCAAGCGCAGAGAGGACCCGGTTGGCGAGGGCAGAGTACTGTCTTTGTTCAACAAGGGCGGCTGTCCCGATACCACAACGTCCACAACAACCGCAGCAGGCCCCATAGAAACCTACACGTACACAACCGTACAAACAGAGCCCGCTGACGATAACACCTCATCCTCGTCTCGATCAAACGGTAATGAACAGGACGATGACGATGTGGCCGATGAGCTGGAGAACAACAGTGATGACGACTTTGAGCTGGAAGATGACGAGGATGAAGACAACTCCGTTGAAGGCGCCGCATTGGTCAGCTATCGTCGTGGCAACAATGGCCTCGCCCGCCCCTCGGACAGCACCCGCCAGTACGACTATGAGCTGCGCCGCCAGGAGGAGGAGAACAAGCAGCTGCGCCAGCGCATTAAGCAGCTCCGCAGACAGAACCAGCAGAACCAGCGCCGTGCTCAGCGTGCCCGCATTCAGCAGCGTCGTCGCCAGCAAGCCGCACGTCGCCGTGCCAACCGCAGGAACGAAGAGAACCGTCGCCGCATGGCCCGCCGCAACCGTCGCAACCGTCGCAGGGCAAACCGTCGTCGTGGTAACCGTCGCAACTAGACGAGTGGCCCGCATTAATCAATTCCCAGCACAAGCATTGATGATCGAATAACTGAAATAAATCAAATATAAAATCAAAGCAAGGGTTCTCACTCAGTCAGGGGGGTCAGAGGGTACTCTGGAAGAAGAGTCTTGAATACAGCTATACTATTCACTTTGTATAGTTTTAAGTTGTCTTGACTTCCTTAACTTTCGCCCATTTCCACAGTTGACATCAGTTCAAGTGCCATTAACCTTAACATTGATTTGGCCTTAATACATTTTACTATTAACAGTTGCAAAGTGTCGTTATTGAACTATAGATTAATATGAAGATCGATTTAAAACAAGTAACGAAAGCTACCCCACAACAGTAAGATATTCTTGGCCAAATTTAAAACCTCACGAACTCTACAGAACGCACATCCGATAGTTATTAATGTATTATTAAAGGTAGAAATACATATAGGAAACATATATGGTATATATCGTCATATAGTCATATAGTCATATAGTCATATAGTCATATAGTCATATAGTCATATAGTCATATAGTCATATAGTCATATAGTCATATAGTCATATAGTCATATAGTCATATAGTCATATAGTCATATAGTCATATAGTCATATAGTCATATAGTCTTTTATACGTCTTGTACAAATCGAATGTCATATAGTCATATAGTCATATAGTCATATAGTCATATAGTCATATAGTCATATAGTCATATAGTCATATAGTCATATAGTCATATAGTCATATAGTCATATAGTCATATAGTCATATAGTCATATAGTCATATAGTCATATAGTCATATAGTCATATAGTCATATAGTCATATAGTCATATAGTCATATAGTCATATAGTCATATAGTCATATAGTCATATAGTCATATAGTCATATAGTCATATAGTCATATAGTCATATAGTCATATAGTCATATAGTCATATAGTCATATAGTCATATAGTCATATAGTCATATAGTCATATAGTCATATAGTCATATAGTCATATAGTCATATAGTCATATAGTCATATAGTCATATAGTCATATAGTCATATAGTCATATAGTCATATAGTCATATAGTCATATAGTCATATAGTCATATAGTCATATAGTCATATAGTCATATAGTCATATAGTCATATAGTCATATAGTCATATAGTCATATAGTCTTTTATACGTCTTGTACAAATCGAATGAAAATATAATTTATAGATTTGGTGGTGCGCGTTGCATTCAGAATTAAAAATAAGCTTTTTCTGCGTATGGTACACATGAATCTTCATGCCTTCATTTGGTGTCTGTAGCTAGTTTAATAGCTGAGATCTGTGTGTTCACACAGACATCCGAACAGGCGCTTAGACGGACACGTCTCAATTGACTCGGATAGTGATTCTGATTAACGGATATGCACTTTGGGGGTCTGTCACGCTTCCTTCTGTCCGTTGCTTATCTTTGTCTTTGTTCCAAATTATGAAAGAATGCATCATGAATGATGATCGGCAACTCTTGCTGAAATGGATATACTCGTATGTTCCCAGTGGGAACTTCATTGAATCCCAGCCATAATTAAACTACTTATTCGACTACTCCCTACATGGGTAGTTACCCTATTCACCCTAGGGTAAGCGAACGCAGAACCACTAAGTGTCAATCGAATTTTAACGCCTACTTTTCGCCGCTTTCTCGTGTAAGCTTAGCAATATTTAAACAACCTACCCGACTACTCCCAACATGGGTAGTACTCTAGTTACTCTAGTCACCCTAGGATAAGTACTTATTTCACCAGCTACGAACTAGTGGCCAGTACTATAGGGATCCTACTGCCTGCTGAATACATTTGCATGAAGATTGACTTTCGATTGCCATCTGGGTAGACACATTGCAAAGGTTCTCGATGTCAGGTCTGTGCGAGTTGTCGATTCATCTAGGCATACTCGTAAGTGTGCCACTGAATACCCTGCAGCATCTTTTACTCACCTCTGACCCGTGTTGTCCAATTAGAAACCCAATTCAAATTGGCAAACCGGCAACCGAATCGGTTTTCACTTTTTCTAGCCACGCGGCGGCAACTTTAAATCACACTCGACAATGCGAGGGGCATGACGATGACAGCTGAGAACGGAGAAGGAGGAGGAGGACCTGAGCGATGGAATGTCGAGGGGCATCTGAGAGGGTAATAGAGGAGTGAGGCACGCACATTGCTACGGCTCATTGCCAAGTGCGCGAAAGTAGTTGAAAAGTAGGCAAAGAAGCAACGCGCGCACAATTGAATCTACGGTTGAACGCCTCAACGGTTGACGTTAACGGAACGCCCGTTCGCGCGACGATGATATGCAGAACGCAAGAGGCAGTCGGAAAGATGGACGGATGGACGGACAGAGTTGGCATGACGGTGAAGAACCTTTTGCCTCGAATAGCTGCAAGCGTTTCTTTTCTTTGGCCCAAGAGCTTGGTGCCGTTCGATGTCCACGAATTCAATTCAAATCAATTGTGAATTGTGCGCAGATGGCGGATTGCGAACTCGGTAGGCACGTCTGCAATGGGCAAGTACGAGTGAGAGTGCCCGAGCAAGTACCCGTTCCCTAGGCCATTTACAGTTAGCATGGAATTCGGGTACTCTGAAGTGACCATTTGCATAATTCGTGTACGCTTTCTGCAGCCCGTTGCGAGTATAAAAGGCTCTCGGCCGAGGCGATAATGTATCACACATCGATTACCGATCAGTGCGCGCAGACACTTCGACAACTCGCCCCCACACGGACCACCAGACCACCAGAGGTTGACAGAAAAGTTCTCGCTGCCCCGCCCACAGTCCGAGTAGTTTCGTCCAACGGATCCAATCAGGATGAATTGCCAAATATCCCTGCTGCTGCTGCTGGCCAGCATCGTGTGCCTGGCGCAGGCACGCCGCACCCCCTCCTACTTCAACGAGCCCGCCGCTCTGGCCCGCTCCAGCGATGCTGCACTGGCTCTCGACCCGATTGCCGATCAGGATAAGCTCGGTGCGGGTGCTGCAGCTTCTTCTGCTGCTGCAGTTTCAGGCAACACGGGCATCAAAGACGCCTCCAGTGGACGACTGTTCCTCAAGAAGTTCCTCAAGTTCAAGAACATGTTCAGCAGCAATAACCAGCCCGTGATACCCATCATCATCACAGGCGGTGGCACTAGCACTGGCACAACATCACCGACCAGTCCCACAGTGACAGTGACCTCCACGGGCACCATCCCCTCGGCCACTGGTACCATTACCACGTCGCCCACAACGCCTACATCGCCAACGACAACGACAACTGCACGCGGGTACAATGTGATGCAGGATGACCAGGAACAGGCCGATGATGATGAGGCCGAGCAGGAGCACGAGCTAGAACACGAACCAGCAGCAGCTGTGGCAATGGCCGCCAATGCCGAGCTTATTGACGAACAGGCTCTGCAGTCGGCCCTTGCGGCCGGAGCGCAGGAGTACGAGGTGTTCACCCCGGGCGAGCAGGCGGACGAGTCCAAGGCCACGCAGAACAATCGCATCAGTTTGCGCCGCAAGGGCGGCAGACGCGGCCAGAAGGGTGAGGTGATCAGTGTGCGTGTTCCGCCACGCTATCGTCGCTACTTCAAGAACGGCCAGAAGGTCATGCTGAACACCAAAAACAGGCCCGCCAAGCGTCGTGTTGTCAGGAAGCGCATCCAGGGTGGTGGCAACAAGAACAACAACAAGAAGCGTTTCAATAACCGTCGTCGCGGCAACAAGAACAAGAACAAGAAGAACAAGAACAAGAATAAGAACAAGCGCACACGCATCCCCGTCGTTTAGGGGGGTGCGGGAAGTACTCGTACCACCAGAAGCAGCATCATCTCTAGGCCAAAGGTGTCGCTGGCTTCGTCAACGATCCACGATCGACGATCAACACAGAGCAAACATTTTTTTTTTCTAATTTATTGTAGCTAATCTTAAATTGAAGTCCCACACTCTTTTTGGGCACACAGAATAAATGAAATCTTTCGACAAGTACTCGACCCACTTTCGACCAAATCCACTTGAGCTGAAGCTGCGGCCATCCAGCGCTAAGCTTGCCCCACGGCCATATGCTATTTAAGGCACCTCATTCAGTTTCCAGCCTAAAGAGTCCAACATGAACCGTGCACTGAGCTGGACGCTTCTATTGCTGGCACTGCTGGAACTGCTGGCCATCGAACCCAGCAGCGCTGCCTGCGGCGGCAGTGCCGCGCAACGGTTGAGTGTTCGTTTGCACAGTGTCTCCAACGAGGAGGCTGACGACGATGAGGTTGCCCCGCAGATGCCGCAAATCGATCTCAGCCAGCTGAGCGAACAGCAACTGCAACAGCTGCTGCAGCAGCTAAACGTGGCACAGGCGGCCGATGTGGCAGCGGCTGAGGAGGAGCCCAACTACGACGAGGATCATCGTGGCAGCAGTCGCCCCTGGAACAAGGTGCAGCGCATCATCAGGCGTCAGCTGGTGCGCATACCCAAGCGATACCTGAAGAAGCTGCTGCGCCAGTTCGGCCTCGCACGCAGCTCCAGCACCACTCGACGCAGCGGAGCTCTTCCGTTGCAGCCCCAGCGGGATGTGCAGCCCCAGCTTTACTATCTGATACCGTTGGAATGAAATAAATAAAGGAGAAATTATCACAATTGTGTATGTGTGTGTATTGAGGTCTTGAGGTGTATTAGTCAGCTTTTCTCTCACACTTTCTGTTGTTGACGTTGCACGGTTCAATGAGGTGTGACCAACACTTTTCGAAGTTCCATTAGAGGGACAAACACGAGCATCACGGGCAGTGGGCAATCAATATCTGGAGAATTGTGGCCAATTTTGATCTATCGAATGCAATTGGAAAATGTGAGATAAATAACAAGAACGAAAGCTACCTTCGGCTTGCCGAAGGTTCTATACCCTTGCAGGTTCTTATATCCTCCGATTGTTCCAATACTAGTTTCATATAAAGGTGCAGAATTTAATAGTATTGTCTACATTCAATATTATGTCACACTTTGATTGGCACTGATAAGTTATTTCTAAAATCACAACTAGTTTTAATACAAAAACCTTCATTTCGTCCGACTGTTCCTGTGGCAGCTATATGATATAGTGCTCCGATTTTAATACAATTTGATATGCTTTTTATATATATAGAATAAGTCCGATGTAGTAAATGTGGTTGCAATATCTCGACAAATAACAAAACTCGGCCGATTGTTTGTGTAACAGCTATACGATATATCGGTCCGATCCGGCTCGTTCCGACTTATATACAGCGTGCAGCAATAAGAAGCATGTGTACCAAGTTTTAACAGGATACCTTTAAAACTAAGAGGCTAGTTTGCGTGTCAACAGATGGAAACACTGACAGATGGAAAGTTCTAGTTCGATTCCTCTGTTGATGCTGATTCAGAATATATATACTTTATGTGGTTGGAAATGTTTCCCAAGGTGCGTTGGGGCAGGCCTTGCGGCGAAAAACTGTTATTAACATTTCACTGTAAATACACTTTAAACACACTGTAAACACTGCATACTTTCGGGCTGAGCTTAAAATTACAGCTGTTGCAGCAGCTGATCGCCCAAAGTGAAAAACATAGATGAGTTGGCAACGCTGGCTCAAAACTGAGACGTAAGAAGACAGCAATAAATAAATAAAAAAAGATCAATTCAATTCATACAATTATACAAGTATAATTAATTATTTACTTAAATTCAAATCACAGCAGCAACGACGCTTTTTTCGTTTCTTTAACGATCCGTTGTGGATCTTTGACTCTCCCGACTCTGGTCACACTGCTTATCGTTGCTTATCGTAATCTTCGCTGCTGGTGGCGTGTTGTTTGTTTTTAGCGGCGAATCTTTCGTCTGCTTCTCTGATTAGATTCAAATCCCAGCCACGGCTGCAGGCAGACAGGCACAGTCACAGTCACGCACACGCACTCCCCAAACACACACACACACACACACGCAATGGCTAGCAGTGGAATACTCGCTGGAAAGGTGGCATTTGTGACAGGTGCGTTTGGTGTCGCATGATTCGGCCTCTGAACTTTGAACTCAGCGCTAGTGTCACTTGCAGGTGCCGGCTCGGGCATCGGACGCGCCACCTGTCGCCTTCTGGCACGTGATGGTGCCCAGGTGATTGCAGCCGATCGCAATCTGCAGTCGGCCCAGGAGACGGCAGCGCAGCTGGGCGCAAGTGGCGCCGCCATCGAGGTGGACGTTTCCTCGGCGCAGAGTGTGCAGAGCGCCGTGGCCGCAGCACTGAAGCAATTCCAGCAGGCACCCAGCATTGTGGTCAACTCGGCGGGCATCACACGCGATGGTTACCTGCTGAAGATGCCGGAGCGCGACTACGACGACGTTTACAGTGTGAATCTGAAGGGCACGTTTCTGGTGACGCAACTCTTCGCCAAGGCAATGATCGAGCAGCAGCTGAGTGGGGGCAGCATTGTGAATCTGTCCAGCATTGTAGCGCGCATGAGCAATGTGGGGCAGGCCAATTATGCCGCCACCAAGGCGGGCGTCATCTCGTTTACCGAGGTGGCCTCCAGGGAGTTCGGCAAGTTTGGCATTCGTGTCAACTGCATCCTGCCCGGCTACATAGACACGCCCATGGTCTCTGTGGTGCCTGACAAGATCAAGCAGCAGGTGGTGCAGCGCTGCCCACTCGGTCGTCTCGGCCAGCCCGAGGAGATTGCCGAGGTGGTCGCCTTCCTGGTCTCGCACAAGGCAGGCTACATCAACGGCGCAGCCATTGAAGTTACCGGCGGGCTGAAGTAGTAGGCATCAGCAGCCGATTAATATGTGCATTTATTTGTTGTAGTGTTACGATTAAAGATTCTTTATTTTTTGTTTGTTTATCACGGCTTAATGCGGATTTATTTATTTATTTGTATCTGTTGCCATTGTCGACTGCAGGCGAGAGCCATCTATTGGCAGTGCTGTTCAACTTCACGCAGTGCGATAAGTGATGCATACTTTCCAGCGCAGCGCTGAATTCCATTTGCAACGCACCCTGAAAGCATGCCAGCGTTTTTGCTGCAGAAATTACACTGTTAAGAAAAAATATTTAAATTTTTTTTTGGAAAAATATTTGTAGTATTTATTATTTGATTACGATTTTGTAAGATTTTTGGCTTAATTGAATTGTAATTAAATTGCTTTTAGGTATTTATTTTCAAATATTTGTTTGGGATATACCAAGATGTTAAAAATAGCGGTCAAATTGCAAATATGCAGTAACTAATCGAAGGGTATAATAATTAAAACCAAACTTAAGCTGAAATAAAAACAAATATAAGTACATGCTTGGAAATATCCAACAGTACACTTTAAAGCTGATTTAGATAATTTAAAATCTATTTAAATTATATTTATCAATGTTGAAAAACGTGCAAAATCTGTCGTTGAGGCATGACTGCAGATGATCATTTCTAGAGCTCTGTTACACAGTGTAATTATTTAATTCCCTTAAAATTATTCCTCACTTCTCTCCCTCTCCACCCAGGCCACCCACAAATCGCCATAGAAAACCATCGATTTTAATTGCAGCAGCAGCAACTGAAGATGGCCCACTCGTCTGACCACTCCAGCCCGGCTGCCATTGTCGTCCCAGTACGGTCACAAAGGGAAACACTGTCGCGCTCTTTCTGTGTGTGTGTATGTGCTAGGGTGGGGGGATTGAGTGTTGCTGCGGTGCGGTGCAGCATGGGGAGCTTGTGCTACCAAAGTGTACAATATTAATATATTTCACAATTCCCCAGCTGCTAATTAACTTGGCCGCACCAGCACACACACAGAAGAGCGACAAACGACCAGCACATATGTATAGCACACACACACACTCTCACACACGCACACACAAAGTGTAAGAGCGAGAGACACATACACATGTTGGTGGGTTTGTTTGTGCACCGCATTTGGGTGGGCTTCGCCTGTGGTCGTGCGTGCAATTTAAATAATGAAGACATTTTATTAATTCAAGAAATTCAACTCGCCCGCCTCGAATATGAGCCACACTCACACCCACACTCGCACGCGCACACACACTGACACACATGCGAGCAATTACACAGAGCGGGTCGCCAGGACATTAAGCAACATCACCCCAAGCCCAAAGTTTCGGTTATGGTCCCGTTACCCTCGCCCCCTCCACCTAATTCCGTTGTGGTCTACTTTGCGTGTGTGTGTGTATGTTAGTGCGGGAGCGTGTGTGTGTGTGTGTTACGCTTTGGCCATTTCGTTTTTAGTGCATAGTGAAAAACAAAACATTTCCTAATCATATGGCCAAAGTCGCAACCCTCCAGCACACACAAAAAAGTGGGAGGAGCAGAAGTGAGGGAGGGGCAGGAGCAGAGCAGAGGTAGGGGAGTGAGTGAGGAAGTGGGTGAGAGCTGCCCCACTACAGCGTTAACAATTAACAACGCAACGCACGGCGATGGCGACAACCCAACACGCCCGCTCGGCAGCCACTTGAGCCATAAAACAGCCCAGCGCGACCCAGCGACGACCCCAATCAACTCACACCACACACACACACAAGCATACACACACTGGCATACACACACAGGCAGGCAGTCGCAAACACCCACACACACATACACACCCGGCCGGCACTCGCCATATCTCATGTTAATGAAATCGTAACTCTTCGTGCGTCTTGTGTCCGTTTTTTGTCTCTTGTTGGCGTTGTCGATGACGTGCGTCAGACTCCGCCTCGAGGGGGTGGCGGCGCCTCGAGCAGCGCACTGCAGCCGGCAATTGTTCATAAAAAGGGGGGTATATGACCGGCCAAAGTAGCAGCGGGGGATGCCAGGCAGATTAACGAAGTGCTGCGCCAAGGAACGCTCCCCAACACGTGACCGAAACAGCAAAAAGCAAACTGCAGTGCACACTTGTGGTCTGTTGCTCACCTCTGAGATACCCTGTACAAAAAGTTACTTAAGAGTGATTGCAGGCCATAAAGCTAGATCAGGGTAACATGGTGTCAGAAGAGGGTGCAAGACAGTACAGCAATACCATCGGTAGAACAATCATATAAATGGTACATAAGGGGGACACAATTGAACATAATGTAATCTTTCTTTGCCATACTTAACAGGTGATTGTGCTAGCAACGATAGTTATACCGATAGTACAACAGAGCATGACAGTTGAAGATTATAAGAGACTTCTATACTTAATAAACTGCATTGACAGTGCGAGGATGCAATTAAATAGTGCCTTAAATGTCTTTATCTGAACTAACGAGAGTAGCAAGGGTACTAGCAGCGATAGTTATACCGATAGTACGACTCATCGTCAGTTGAAGATTGAAGATTGTTCTCTACTTAATAAACTCCTTTGACAATGCGAAGATTCAATTAAATACTACCTTAAATGTTTCTTTGCAACCCATCAGAAACTGCGCCTTCTACTGCCAGCAATAGTAATGCCGATAGTACCACACCGCGTGCTAGTTAAGGATCGTTGGAACATTCTTCATTAAACAATGTCAATCTGCAATGCGTAAATAGAATTGAATATCTTTAATGTTTCTATCTAGCCCAACAAGAGCTGCGCCTTGTACTGGCAACGATAGTTATGCCGATAGTACAAAATAGCGTGACAGCTAAAGATAGTGTGAGCTTCTTCAGTCAGAAGTTTGCAGTGAAGCTCTGGCAGTCATTTCCTATTTACAGGGTAGCGCAGGGCGATAATGAAAGCCAAGTCGAATGCGACAGAATTGACTGCATTGCCAGGCCGTTTGTCAACGTGAGGCAAGTCACTGGCGTGCAGTTGGCAGGGTGGTGGCAAGGTGGGCAGCATGGTGGCATGTTGCAAGTATGTAGGCTGCGATGGATATCGCCTGAGCTGATCCCGACGAACGTCGTCATCGTGCGTGTGCCTGCAACTTGCGATAGTTGCCGCAACAATGTCATGCCAATTAACACAGTAAACCGCAATTGCAACTTCCGACGACTAAGTGCACGTAGTATATGTAGTTATAACCAGCTACCTCCGCTACCCTCTCCCACTAACCACTTGCCAGGAGTGTGCGTGTGTGTGTGTGTGCGGTGACAGGTTGCCAGCTGCTCGGGTGGCAGCTCGAGGGTCGTTTGTGACAAAGGCAACTAATTTCGTTTAATGTGCGTCGTGCGCGATGCCGCAAAATTTCTTGCGGATCATGCGGCCAAGAGAAAGAGAGAGAGAGAGAGGGAGAGAGATGGAGACTCATGGGTGTGTGTGTGTGTGGGGGGGCGACCCTTACGCACTCATTAAACATTTTTAGTCGAGCTTAGCGAGCCGTTTGTTTGCATTGTCAACGGGCTGTGCCGCCTCCGCCCTCACTGGCCTCTCCCTCACTCTACCCCCTCCACACACTTCCTCCACCCTCTTTCGCCGTTATTTCATTTGATTCCATTTCCGTTGCCCGCTACACTTCTTACCATAAATTCACGCACACACATATGGCCCCCTTTAAATGTATGAAAGTGGGAGTGCGACGGGGGTTGCCGAGGGTGCAGGGGGTGCAGTTTTAATTTGCCCTCTGTTTGTTTGATTTTTAGCTTTAACAGCTGACGGCTCTGCTCGACGTGGAGCGTGGCACTTTGACACCAGCAGCAAGTCTGGACCTGGACCTGGACCTGAAGCTAGACGGAGCTGGGGACAAATTAAAAATGTTGCGCCGCTTTATTTGACTTTTGGCGCAGCTGCACCCGGCGGAGGCTAATGATGCCGACCGCCTGCACTTTGATCTAGTACCGTTTCCATTTTCCCCTTTGCCTCTCCTCCTTCTTCCACCCCTTGCTCCCTTTCGATTTCCCAATGGAAAACTCATTTTCAGGTTTTTTTTTTTTTTGCAATACATTTTTATTTATTTATTTTGCTTTTGTTGTTGTTGTTGTTTACTTCGTATATGTATGTAAGTGTATTTGTTTGCTCTTGTAATTTGCCCTTTACTGTTGTCGTTGTTGTTGTTGGTGTATACATAAAACATTTGTTCATTTCGCTTAATTACTGACAAAAAATATCGACAGCTAAAAATTTCGTTAAATCGTTAAAGAGGCGCAAAAAACAAACGTGGGGAAATACTTGATGTGATTTCCGGCTATAAGAAATAAGTTACACATATCAAAATATATCTATGTATATGTATATATATATTTTTATATAGGGAGTAACTCGAACGAAGCTACGAGTCTAGGCTATATAGAATAGAAAAAAAATTGTTAATCTTTAGACCTAAATACAGCTGTGTATATATATATAGAACTATATATCGTATGTATGTATATCATATATCTATGCTATATGTATGTTTGTATATGTAACGTATGTTAATGGCATACTACAGCTAGGATAAACGCGTATGTGTATGAATTACCGTTACACACTTAGAAGTACACTTAGAACAATTGAACTGATGCTTTCGAACTCGCTGGCTTTGCTAATGTTGTGTGGGCGTGTCATAAGTTAAGGCGACTGTCAAGGAGTATTGAGTATTTAGCTACTACGTGCACACATGCAAATACGCTCTCTCTCTCTCTTCCTTTCACTCTTATGCTCTACAATTATGTTTAAGAAAAAAAAAAGAAAGAAAAAATCTTCTTCGGCTTAAATACTATCAGGTACTTTGGCATAATTTTCTTAAGCAATACGCATACACGTGCATGTGTGTGTGTGTGTGGGTGTGTGAGCATGCTATGTAAATGTTTATTTGCTAGATTTTTGTTTGTTTTCGTTTCTCGTTTGTTGTTTTTGCTTGTGTTTGTTGTTGCGTGTGGCGCACGCAAAATATGTTGCCTACTTTTCAGCGCACCTCGATATGCCTGCGATATGTGGGCGAAAGGCGTCGAACGACAGCTGCCAATGGCCACGCAATAGTGTAAGTGTATATGTGTGTGAGTGTGTGTATGTGTGTGAGAGTGTGTATACTATATAGTGTATATTTCTATATTTAACTTATTTTTTTGATTTAATTTTATTGAAGCGTTGAATCCGTACATGCAGTAATAGTAACATAACAGCGCAATTAAGCAACTAAATATAAGAACCAAACCTCTCACTTATCGTGGGAGGACTTACGACTGTATCTCAGAAATCGAGGGGGTCTTTAAATTTGTCCAATTGTTTTGGCAAAACCCTTTCTTTTGAGCCTTCTAAGAGGCCTGGCAGGGAGTAAGCGTCTTGCAAGCATGCTGCGGTGTCTTTTCAGCCTATCACTATATCTGCTAGTGTGCCTTGAGATCTGCTCTTCCACTGTATGCAGATTCAGATCCCGATGAAGGGTAGTGCCACGTACATAATATGGGCAGTTTGTGATCGCACGAATGGCACGATTTTGCAAGACCTGTATACGCTTGTAATTTGATTTTGCAGCAATACCCCAGATCTGCACTCCATACAGCCAGATCGGGGCTACACAATGGACATAAACTGCCCTTTTGGCTCTGAGTGTCATGGTGCTTCTTCTGTTGATCAGCCATCGCAGTTGTTGCATTCTTTGGCCACATCTCCGAGCCGTAGCTTTTAAGTGTGGGCCAAAGGTCAGCCGCTTGTCCAGGGTAATTCCGAGGTATTTCGCATGCAGAGGTTGGTCCAAAATTACGCCGTCAAATTGTATGGGTGGGGTGTGGTCAATAAGTGTCCTTAAGGTGAAGCAAGGATTGGTGGTCTTGTGTGGATTGACCTTTAAGTTCCACCTTTTACACCATGCAGCCAGGGTATTGATAAACTTTTGGAGGCCACGTGCTGCCTCAGTGTCCGAACTAGAGCTGTACAACAGTGCAATATCGTCAGCGTAAGTTGCGAGTAGGGCCTTCCTGGGGGCTACCATATGATATCTATTTGGGCAAGGTAAATCCGAAGTATAAATTGAATAGAGCAGCGGGCCAAGGACGCTGCCCTGCGGAACTCCAGCTCTCATGCAGTAGGGGGTCGAGTAGGTGTTTCTGACCCTGACCATGAACTTCCTTTCTTCCAAATAGGATTTCAGGACACCATAGTAAGGAGCTGGAAGCAGCTCTTTGATTTTGCTGAGGAGACCGATATGCCAGACTCTATCAAATGCTTGCTGCATATCGATGAATACAGCGTTGCAGTATTCCAGATCGTCAAAAGCCTGCAGTATGTGTTTCGTCAGTCTGTGTACCTGCTCCACAGTGCTGTGTCCCTGTCGGAATCCAAACTGGTGATCCGGAAGAATACGGCGCTCCCTAATGAAGTCACCTAGTCTGTTGGCAATCAGCCTTTCCCATATCTTGGATAGCGAGGACAAGAGACTTATGGGCCGATACGATTCAGGATCCTCTTCAGGTTTTCCAGGTTTATGAATCATTAGGATTGCTGCCATTTTCCACTGCTTTGGGAAGGACTCCACCCTAAATATGGCGTTAAATATTAGCGCCATGTATAGCATAGCTCGGATAGGTAGAGCTTTTAGCGTGGCATTACAAATATTATCAATGCCTGGAGTCTTCTTTGTCGGCAGAGTTTTGATGACTTCGGCAATTTCCTCAACCCTGATAGGTTTAATCGGTAGGGACATTTGTAGGGGTGTCTCCAGGCTCTCAAGCGTCTCTCGATGCTGCTCCATTGTAGCAAATTGGTAGTGGGTGAACCTAGTCTCCAAATGATTTGCAAAAGAATTGGCCTGCTCCTCCTCATTTTTTGCAAGGTCGCCTCCCGGGCATCTAATGGGCACCTGTCGAAATGGTTGTCTTTTAAGGGCTTTGGTGGCCTTCCAGAGCGAATATCCTGCATCCACTGTATAGTCCATAGTAGCCAGCTTCTGCTCAAAAAAGTTACTTCGAAGTTCTCTTAGTAAGTTTCGTAGTTGTTTTGCAGCACGGTTCCATAAAATACGGTCCCAGGGGTCTTGAGATCGGATTGCTCGCCTTCTGAGTCTCCTTTTATGTGTCAGAAGCTCTCTAGCGTCTCTTGTTAGAGCTATTCCATAGGTGGTGCCTGGCAGGGGAGCAGGAAGCGTAGAGGCGGTCGCAGCCCTGTAAATGCTTTGTGTAAGGTGATCAACAGCCATTTCAATTTCTTCACCTGAATTTAGCGTAGTATTCAGCGGGATCAAGTTCTCCAGTTGTTGGCTAAAGGCAAGCGGGTCAGTGTGTTTGGTGACTAGCCGTGGACATGGATTGACATGGGTACCATCTGTGTCAATGCTGATGAGCAAAGGCAAGTGATCAGAGTCCAGATCCCAACTTTGTGTTATATTTACTAGTGAATCCGGTATTCCATGATGCACTGCAAAGTCTATGCAGGAGGGCGTATGACTGGGTACATAAGGATACCTAGTTGGCGAACCAGTTGCAAGAATCTTAGCTCCAGTGACAGAGATGGCTTCTGCTAGCTCACGCCCCCGGGGTGAATTGTACGTGTCGCCCCAAAGCCAGTGTCGGGCGTTCCAGTCACCACCAATCAGATACCTTTGCCCGCAAGAACGTATTGTGTCGGTAAAGTGTCTCTCTTCAATCCTGATGCTGGGGGGACAGTAAATGGCGCCAAGCTGCACGTCACCCAGTCCTGTAGCTACTTTTACTGTTGACATTTGCATGCTGCGTGTCTCTATGATTTTTTGCGGAAAGTGGCGTAGGGTTGCCCTAACGAACACCGCTGCTCCGCCAACGCTATTATTATTACGCGATGGCCTAAATGCTGGATAGAAGGCATATCCATATATCTTTACAGTCTCCCCTCTTTTAATTCTGAGTTCCGTCACAAGAAGAATGTCCACGCTATTGTTGTGCGCAAACAGCTCAATTTCTTTAGCTTTTCTTGAAATGCCGTTAGCATTCCAAATAAGAATCTTTAGTGGATTCATTGTGAGGCTGAGGCGTTGTTATGGAGCTGAAAGATATGTTCATTCCCAGCTCCTTGCTTCAACATGTTGGCTATTTCAAATACCATTTTTTCAAGTTTTTCAAGTCGTTGATTGGCTTGTTTCCTATACTGTTGCTGATCTTGTTGCTGCTGTTGCAGCCACATAAGAAACTGATCTTGTTGTTGTTGTTGCATCTGCTGTTGCCATTCCTGGAACTGTTGTTGTTGCTGTTGTAACAATGCTTGAACTTCAAATGAATTAGTTTGCTGAATAGATCGTTGTTGCTGCAATGACTGTTGTGCTTGGAAGTTATATAAACGTCGTTGGGCTGGTCCATCCTTGGGGGGCGTTGTATTAGGATATGTTTTTGCTACTGTGGCATAGGAAACTTTTGTATTTTCTCCCGTGCCTATAGATGGTTTATGTTGAACAATATTTGGGTGTTGTTGTGTTGGTTGTTGGTATACAGTTGATTGATTGGTACTCTTGCGGCGATTATGCTGCACGGGAGGAAACTGCTCTCTAGAAATGAACCCTTGGTTATTTCTATTTAAATTATTCGCCTTTCTTGCAGGCCCCATAGATCTGCGAAGAAGCTCCTGGTACTTATGACAACCTTTAAAGCTAGCCATGTGATCGTGAGAACAATGGTAGCAAGTGGGCATATCATCTACAGAACGTGTGCATTGTGTGGTTTGGTGATTTTCGCCACACCTGGCACAGTTTGGATGTCTGCGGCAGTATTTAGCTGTGTGGCCATACTCCTGGCAACGTCGACATTGTGCAATTTCACTGGACTTTCGCATCCTTTCAATCCGTATTTTTTGTCGGCAAAGGGTCTTCACGTGGTAAATTTCATTAATATTGGCGCAGGGCTTAATATTAATAAAGAAAATATTAAGTTTCTCATCTTTTTTATTCCTTGAACTAGGGTTGTGTATGTGAAGTACTTCGTAGCCTAAACATTTCAGATCGGCAGTTATATCTTTATTTGGTGTGCTGTGATGTAAGTCCCTTACTACAATTCTGTGTGCTTTTTCTGTCTGCATTTGGTAAGTGTGAAACTGCATACCAATCTCATCCATATAGCTTACAATCTTTCTGTAAGTGTCACTGTCCTTGGGAAATATTCTGACTGTTTCCCCTTGGTTAGCTTTGACGACAACGTTGTCCAAATTTGCCCTTTCTTTTATCAGCTCAAATAAGTCATTCAAGTTGCTAATATTAACAACAATTTGCGGTGGTTTTTTAGGACCTTTAAGTTGATTGATAGTGTTGTTGTTAGTTTCCTGGGATTTACTGCCATTGTTGACTTCTTCAGATTGAAGTTCATCCATGTGGGCACTACCATTATCAGCATCCTCAATCATCATGTCTTCCGCGTTCTCTTCATTAGTAGCGATATCCGTGTCGAGAATAGCAAACCTATTACTAGAGCTTGCCTTCTGGTTAATTGTGGCCAAGTGCAGAACCTGGCTACTGTTGCCTCTTTTCGGGTTTGAGATGGGGGACAGTGGCTTTGCACTTTTTCTCTTGCCCACTTTCCGATTTTGATCATCCAGTAATCTTCTGGCAGCATCGCTTAGGTTTTTTGATGCAATGTCGGGGCTTTTGAATTGGGAACTTTCTTGGTTTTTTGCACTTGTACCAGAAGAGATGCTGCTTATTGTGGCATTTGCCATTGTATATATGGTGCTGCTACTGGCACTAGTAAATGTCACTGTTGTTGTGGTGAGACTATTTTTATGAATCTCACTGCATGTAATGCGTTGGATTTCTGATCGGCACTCATCTCTAATTTTATTAGGTAGTTTTCCAGCTATTGAGAACATTTTTTCGTGATCAGTCTGCTTTTTTACAAGCTGAGAGTCATCAAAACTGTTTTCATTCATTGTTTTTGTAATAAGTCTTAATATTTAGCAAGTAATTTGCAGACTTAAATGTTTACGAACAGGGCAAAAGCAGATCAGTTTTACTGATAAGCAAAGTTTTTATTGCCCTTCTTATGCGTTTCTGCGCGGGGTGAGGTGGGTAACTTGCCCGAAGGCCTGAGAGCACCGTTGAGCCGCACTTCACCTAATTCACTTTTGTTCTTGTCAAACTGCCGACACCGCCCGAAGCAGCGCCCGAATGATTGACTTGTGCTATTTTTAGCACAAGTGAGAATGCACTGATAGCAATTAGCAAAGTAGAAAATCACTTTTGCATGCGCGCGACACAACCGATCTCTTTGAATGCAGATTTGCGACTATATTTAACTTATATCTTCTTTTTGTCTAGCAATTGGTGTTTTTTTTGTCATTTTCTTTTACTTTTTGTTTTAATAAATAATCTTTGTAAGGCTTCTTCTTAACTGGCTTAGTAGTCTATATGTATGTGTGTATATGTATATATATATATGTGTATATATAAATCTGCTTACAACTAGCGAAAAAAATTGAATTCGTTACGCTAAAGCTAAGCAGCAGAGATTACTTTCAACTGACTTTTGCACTAGGCTAGAGAAATGAACGAACAAAAAAAAAGGATACCATAATCGATAAATATGAAATATCGAGTATCGAGTATGTGTGTGTAGTAGCTGCTGACCCTAAGGAGTATGCCTAAGCTAGCCTAGTTCAGACGTGGCATGAGCTACGCGCAATTCTTTAAGTTACACAATGCGAATTTTTGGTTGATAAAAAACGTTGCAAGATCGAACGCACTTACCGCCTCGCCCCGCATGGCGCCTCACCTTAACTCACGCCATCGTCGTCGTCGTTGTCTTTGCCCAATTGAGATCAGTCTTACGAGTGCTTGTCTTGCTTGCTGGGGCAGCTGTTGAAGCGAGGGCGCCGAGGGCGAGGGCGGGAGAGACCTGGCGCAACAGGGGCGCCGCTTAGACTGCCGTGGGTGGTGGCAACAGCGACGAGTTGGACGTGCGCAGATAGGGATTCCCATAGATGGCGCTGTAGCGCGGATCCACACTCAGTGCCATCGAGTTGGGCACCACCACGTGGGTGGTGGTCGCAGTGCTTTGGTTGCTGCAGCTGCCATTAGGCGATGAACTCACCACGGAGGCCGTTGTCGACTGCAGGCTGGGCAGGCCGTTCTCCTGGCGAATCTCACGGGCGCCAATGATGCTGCCGGTGAGGCTGCCGCCGCTGCTGTTGGTCAGAAAGGTCATCGGAACACTCTGCACGGCGTTCGGCTGCTGCTGCTGCTGCTGCTGCTGTTGGTGCTGGTGATGATGTTGCTGCTGCTGCTGCTGTTGCTGCAGCTGCAACTGATTCTGATGGTTGTTCTGCAGAATGGTGGAGCTGCCATTGGACTTGGTCGAGCACGAGGTCAAGTATTGCGGGGGCGGACTGTAGTGTGTGCTGTAGTCGCCGTAGGGCACGTAGCCACCAGAGATGTCCACCTTGAGGTCGCTGTAGTTGGAGGTGCGATCCCCGGCCTCGAGTTTGCAGCTGACGCCGCCGTTCTTGGTGATCTGATGCTCGCTGATGACGTCGGCGGGCGGCAGCTTGGTGCGCTTCTTGCGCATGAAGAAGATGATCAGGCTGATGATCAGCATAATAAGAATGGCCACGACGGTTGTGCCGCCCACAATGGTCATCAGCAGGGGAATGCTCTCTGCAAAGGAAACAAGCGAAAGGGGAACACCGTGTGGGGTTAGCCAAAGGTCGCTCCCTCACTCCCTCTTCTTCGCTACTCACCCTTTGCCTGCAGCAGAATCTCGGCCACATCGTTGCCATAGTCGTTCACCACGGTGCAGTTGTACTTGCCATAGTGATAGGCCTGGCTGTCGCGTATGATGAGTGTGCTCTTCACGCCGCCGGGCACCGGATCCACCAGTATGGAATAGTCGTGTCCAGACTCGGAGCTAATCTCCTGGCCATTGAAGGTCCACGAGACATGGCGGGCACGTGGCACACTGCTGGCAAAGCATTCGATGCGCGCGGTATCCCCCACCAGGCCGTACTGCGAGCGCGGCGAGCTGATGCTGGGCGAACCCTTGAGGTAGACATAGGCATCGGCTGAGATCTCCGCGTAGCCAGGCACATTGGCCTTGCAGTAGTAACGACCGGCGGTCTCGTTGCTCACGCTGAAGGTCAGATTGGAGCTGGTGCCCACGACACGATCGCTTGGATGCTGTATCCAGACAATCTCCGGCTGTGGGTTGCTGTCCACCTCGCAGTTCAGCGAGACAACACTGCCGACGTCGGCCTCCATGGACTGTGGTCGCTGGCGGAAGCTTGGTGCATCTATAGTCGAGATCAAGGAGGGGTGACAACTCAGTGGGTTAGTGCCGTGGCGAAGGGATTGCTGGGTGGGGAGGGGGGATCTCCGTTTATACTTACAGCTTATGTCGAGGGTTTCGCTGTCTTCGCTTTTGCCCACCGAGTTCTGCACTTCGCACTTGACAATGGCGTCGTGGAACTTGCGCGTAACATTGCGGATGACCTGCAAGATGAAGAGAAGAGGGAAGAGTTGAGATTGGACTCGAGTTGGAGTTGCCTGTGGGAACATTAGCGCTTTCCGGGCAATCAAGCTGTAACTGGTTCTCGCTGCGATGCGATCGGGAAAAATAACCAAACCCCCCCCTCTCCTTGCCTTGTAATTGCTGACACACCACTCCCCCTCGCCCTCCCCCGTTGCAGCATTATACAACAACATTTTTATCGCGACGGTAGCAGCAAAGTTGCTCTAATTATGCGACTCGCTGAAGGAATGTGGACCTGCTGCCCGCTAGCTTGGCATCTCTCTCCCTCTCTCTCTGCCTCTTTCTCTCTGATCCGCTAGCCTGGCATCTCTCTCCCTCTTTCTCTACATCCCTCTCCCCCTCTTACACAATAGGCGCACTCACCATCTCAGTTTTTTGACCGCCAATAATTGGCTCGTCGTTGATGTACCAGCGATAACGGACATCGCTGGGATTGGCATCGGCCCGACACTCGAGTCGCACCTGGGCATGTTCCACAATGCGCTGCATCGTGTTGGATCCAACGGCGACGCCAGCAGTGGCGCTGCTGCTGCTACTGCCGCCGGACAAGCCGATGACATTCACCTTGACTTTGGGTGCGTATTTGACCTGAGTGAGAAGAAGAAATAGAAAAGAAAGGGTAAATTAGTGAGGCAGAAACAAGCAAAATAGGGGAATGAAGAGAGCAGAGAAGGGGGCAGGCAAGTGGGCAGGCAAGTGGGCAGGGAAGGGCTCGAGGCTGGCTGGCATAATTAAGAGCGCGTTATGAATTTGGCAGGTCAGTCAGAGAACGCCAACTGTGCGGGCAATTGACAGCAGAGCAGCAAGAAGAGACAGCAGGGGGAGGGGAGGTGAGGTGAAGCATGACAGCTGACAGCCAGGTGGAGGCACAGGTGGCAACACCAGCCCCAGTCCCTGTCCCAATTCCAGTCCCAGCTCGTGCTCGTGTTCCACTCTGAATTAGCCCATCACTGTCAGAGGCGTGCCTGGACGCAAGAGGGGTATAGGGGTTGGGGGGGTTGACGCTGGCACTGCCTCTGCCTGTGCTCTTCCGGCTCGTGCTCAAACTGGAATATTGATAGTGGGCTCAAGCGTTGACTGCGACGCGTCAGCGCATTGTGCATTGGACGCCGTAGATAAAGTCAGACGAGGCTGAAATTGCAATGGACCCGTGAAGGGTGAAGGAAAGGGGGAGATGGGGCAAAGGGGTGGGGCAGGAAAGGAGGCCAGTTGGTTACGGCACTGTTGGCATTGCTTACCTCGACACGTATTTTGGCCGAGCGATATGTGCGGTCTGCCGTGTTCTGTGCCTGGCACGTGAAATTCGTGTTGTGGTGCTCCTTTTTGGGCGTGAGGCGCAGCAGCGATTTGGCTGTGAAGCGACGCTGATCGGGCAGCGGAATGATGGTGTTCTCAATGTTATCCGTTAGAACGTTGCCCAGCCCATCAATCCATGTAATCTGCGAAAGAGAGTAGAGGAGAGGAAGCATGAGACGAGAATGAGAATGAGCAGAGGGTGGTGGGTTGACCCGATTTGAGTTTCCGCTGTGTTTGTTTGATTAGTTTCGAGCTGCGCTCGTCATGCTGCGGTTTGACTGTTGTCCCTCTTACTCTCACACTTACCTCGGCTGCCGGCTTGCCACCAATGGACACACACTCAATCTCCACCTTGCGATCCTCGGTGGCATAGATGACATCGCCCTGTGTGATTTTCGGTGCCTCCGGTGGCACCAGCACAGTGAGGCCGGCAAATGTCGAACGGATTGCCGGCTGACCCTCTGGACCGGGGCTGACCTGGCACTGATACCGTGCATCGTCGTCCAGCATCACCGGGTATATGTCCAGCGAATAGTCGCCCTCCTCATCACTGCCCACCATGGCGTAGCGCTCGAATCCGCTCAGGTCCCGCGCTGTGCCCAGGCCGAAGTCATCCTTGGTCCATTGCAGGGTGCCCTGTTTGTTGATCACGCGACACGGCAGAGTTACTCGGGCACCCACCACAGCTGTCTGGTCCTGTGGCTGCATGGCGAAGCGTTGATTCTGATAGCTGGTGTACAGCGAGGGCGTACCGCTGGCCACGCCCACGGCTAGACAGAGCAGCAGGGCGTGCAAGGCTTTTCGCTTCGTGGTCATTTTCAAGATCTGCAAGTGAAAGCAAGAGGATTAAATTGAATTTCAACATGCACCTGAAAGTATGCAGCACTTCTGTCTGCACTCGCTCCAAGCTTCGCCGAGTTGCGGCAACTTAACGAAGCAGAGTCGCTTTGCTCTCGCTCGCTCTGCGAACAATCGCCGCAGGCCCTGACAAAGTATTATTATTGTTATTGCGCTTTTGCGTTATATTGTTTATTGCTTATTGTTGCTGCGCGTCGTGTGCGCTGTTTTCATTGCGTTTTATTTATGTTTTTCGGCGAGCGCGAAAAGGTACAACAAAACAAGGTCGCCAACAGACACAGACAAAGACAGGGGGATAGACAGAGAAAGAGAGAAAGCAAAAGCAAGCAAAGGAATTACATTCAAATTAGCCGCGGACGCATGTGGCATGTCTGCGGCGCAATCGGCCAAGACACGCCTCTTGTAGACTTAACGACAAACTCAAGAAGGTCCCCTACCTCCCCAGTGGGGGGGTTGGGTCAATTTGCGAAGTGGAAATGTGTGTGCGCGTTAAGAACGCATAAAACGCGAAAGATAAAAGCTTGTACCATAAAAGCAGAGTTCCCAGACAGACAGATGGCAACCCTATTTGGCACATTTTATGACCACAAGGTCGGTTAGTCTGTCTTGCACTGCATCAAGGTATCTTCAGCTATCTACACATTGGTCTTTTATTAACTAGACTAACTAGTGCTGGTGGCAACTCTATGACAAGCATCGGGCTACTTTACAAACTGGCTTTACAAATGAACGATTAGGTTCTTCTATCGCACACTAGATGTGTGTAACCAATTAGCCAGATGTGTTGGCAACCCTGGCAGCAATTCCACGGCAATTAAAATGTTTTTCGGCTGACACAAGGTTGGCCTGAAGTATTATTTATTAAACAGCAAAATGCGCAGCGAACTTCAGCTAAACTATCGATTATCATATCGATTGACTGGCGACGCGAATTCATTGAACCTCAACACACAGGGCTGCCACCCTGGATGTGGTTCATAAATTGCAGTTAGAACAACACACAGAAACACACGCACAGCTCGCTCGACACATGTCGCCGATATCTGCGGGCGCAATCGGCCCAATCAGCTGTGGTGCGTCGCACTCTGCCACGTTCCCACCTTCCTCCACCCCCCACTTAACCCTCCACCTCCAGCAAGTGCTGCACTTTAGAGACTCCAAGTGCAGCTCCCACCTTCGACTGAGACTTCTCTATTGAGCATGGGTTCTGAGTCGGGTTCGGGTTCGGGTTTGGGGTTAGGCACCTGTTCAGCTGTCGCCAGCTGCGCCCTGTGCTCCGATTTTCTCACGCATTTTTCCTCACATATTCTATATACAGTCTATAAATGCGAATGCGTGTGTGTGTGTGTGTGTGTGTGTGTATACTTTTGGTAAGCAGTGCGCTTCCGCCACTTGGCGTCTATCGCTTTTCGACTAATTTTGTTTTCTTGTAGTTGGAGGTTGTTATTTGTTTTTATTGCATTTATACGGAAATTGGCGCGCGGGACTGAGAAAATTATAGCAGCGCATTAAAAGTGACGACGCCAAAGTAACGAAGAAGAAGAAGAACTGGTGGAGGGAGAAACAGACTCTGGCATCCATAAAACCGAAGAGAACCCAACGAAAACTCGAGCAAAGTGAGCAAAGAAAACAAAACAAAACAAAACCCAAAAAAAAAGAAAAGAAAGATTACCGCGTTTGCTTCCGTTCGGGGCGACAGCGGGGAGTCGACGAATAGGAAGGGAAGAGGGAATGGAAAGGAAAGGGGGAGGAGGAGGGGGTATTGTAAGGGGGTTACCAGATCAGCAGGGCTCGGGAAATTACTCAAAATTGTAGTTTGGGGAACAATTTCGAACATCGCGATGCGCGCTAATTAAAAGTGATTATAGACACGCTCGTCCGCTTATCGCCCCATCCACACTTGGTTTGTGTGTGTGTGATGGACTTGGTAAATGTCTATGGCATGTTTGTATATGGCATAGTAGATCTTCACTACTCTCTGGGGTACTCTAAATGCCCTGACCACAGTTGGATTTCACTTTCAATGCGACGAAACTTGTCGAATTGCGGAACATAAAAACGGAATTTGTGATCTTACGTATGCTGCGGGTTTCACTTTAATATCTCCGTGAAGTGAAGCAGAGCAATAACTGAACGATTATAATAATGCCTACCAACTTGACAGAGAGAGAGAAAGAGAGAGAGAGAGAGAGAGAGAGAAGGAAAGCAATAACTGAACGATAATAATTATTTTTAGCAACTGTGACGAAGAATCAATAAACCAAACAAGATCTTGCTTTGTCTATCCCCCTCGCTCCCTCTCTGTCTCCCTCATTCTGTCCCTCTCTCTTTCTCTCTGTTTGCGCTTCCTTGTCTTGAGTGATGGCCATGGGGTCTGCTCACAACCAAAATGCCAATCACTCTGCAAACAAAAACATTTCCGTTCCGTTCGCTTTCCGCTCCAGTTTTCAATTTTCGCTGCCTGCTGCCGGTTGCAAGTTGCCTGCTGCTGTTGCTGTTGCAAGTTGCTTGCTTCGAGCTGCCTCAACTGCCGGCAGATACAGTAATTATTTTCAGGCGACGCTTATCACACATAAATCTCTAGCTGGCTCTGGTCAACCAATCGATACGCCAGCAGCAGCAGCAACAGAATCGGCAGAGTGAAAGAGAGGGAGAGGTGGCAGAGAGAGAGAGGGGGGGAGGAGGGGTGCAGAGAGAGAAGGAAGGCAGCTTGTTTTGTCAGCGTCACTTCCCTGCCAATGGGCTTCCTTTGCAGGCAGGTGCTGCCGTCGCTGTTGCCGTTGCTGTTGCTGTTGCTGTTGCTGCTGTTGTCGTGGCCAGTGGCCACAAGATGTTGTTTTGCAGCTGCAGCATGCGTGCTGCATCCTTTACGCAGCATGCCAAACATCTTTGCGATATTTATAGTCTGGGGAACAGGTGCTGCGGCAACGCCCGATCCACAGTCCAAGCGAAAGCTCGCACCCGATCCCGACTGCAAGGCGAAGCTGCCTCCGTGTCCAATGAAGTTATTTCTCTGATGAATGTGAGTGGAGAGAACTCAGCGCCCATCGCCCCATGCTAATTATTTGCCGAACCAGTTTCGAACTGTCTTCAACAGCAGCCCCAGTCCCAGTCCCAGTCTCAGTCCCACAAACCCAAGCTCGAATCCCAACTGGCTGCCCGTCCGCGCTCGCATTATTATCATCTTTTAGTTATTAGATGCAAGCTGCAGCGGATGTTGAGCTTCCTTCGCTCTCTCGACAGTCTCTCGACAGTTTTGTCATTTACAGTTTTGGCCTCATTGGCAACGTGGCACGTAGCGACGACGAGGCAGCTGACCAACACCAAGTGCGACTGTCTAAGCCATCGTACGCCCTCCCTCCCCCCTACACTCTCCCCTCCTCCCCCATATCGACCTATCATAAATCAATAAAAGGCCCACCTGGTACAAATAACTTTGAGAAATTTATATTGAACGTTCGGAATCGGAGCAAAGTTTTTTGGCCGCGAGTTTGGCTTGAGTTGCGGCACTTTCTAGGCCAATTTCTTAGCCATGATTTAAGGCCAAAATCGCAGCTGGGCTCTCTCTTCACTGTGCTAACTAGTGCGCTCTATCTCTGTCTCTCTTCCAAAGCAATTAGCTTTTGTCCAAGTGCTGTTGGCAAGCAGCTTTTGTTGACAATTCAATTTGAATGTCAGTTGTGGCTAAAGCTAATTGCTTTGATCGGAAGAGGAAGAAAGGAAGGGAGAGGGAGAAAGAGAGAAAGAGTAAGAGGCAGAGAAAAGGGGAAAGACAATGAGAGAGAGAGAGAGAGGCAGAGAGAAGAAGAAAGTGGGAGGCAGAGGGACGAACAGTTTTGTCACTGCTTGCAACAAGCAGCTTTTGTGCAGCTGCTGAAGTTGAGCAAGGATAATCACAAGACAAAGCAAAGAATAATTGAGAGAGCCAAGTAGAAGAAGTGAGAGTGAGGGAGAGAGAGAGAGGGAGAGGGAGAGGGAGAGGGAGACAGGGAAGGGAGAGGAGAGGAAACAAATCAGGCTCAATCTTAAATGGGACATTAACTAGCAGTTAAAGTGTCAACTGTACCTTAAGACGAGTCGAATGCTTCAGCTTGGACTTCAGTTGTACACGCACACACACTCGCATACACACATACACATACACACACACATAGACGCACGCACAAAGGCGGGCAATGGCCCTCAGGGACCGGTTAACCCTTTGCAAAAAGGGGCTACTTAAAGGACTTTTGCTGACAAAATGGAAATGGCAACTGAGCGAGAGAGCGAGAGAGTGAGAGAGAGAGACAGAGACAGAGCGAGGAAGCAGTGCACGACAGATGGCAGCAAGTTAAGGTAAAGGATATTGGCAAGCTCGGACTTAGGCAGAGATTAGGACAATTAAAAAAGGGAATGCTTAACAATTAAAATCAATTTGTGTGTGAGTGTGGGTGAGTGGCAGCTGCAGTTGTCAATTTGTTTGTTTGGCAAATCAACTAAAAAGGCAGCAGAAGAAGTGAGTGCCAAAGCCAAAGTGAGGGGGGGAAAGGCACAGGATAGAAGGCAGATTAGGCCAGTGTCAATAAAAAAGTCGGGGCCAACGGGCAAAAAATAAACTTAAATCGCCTATTAATGGCACGCAGACACACACACACACAGCCTGAGAGTGCGAGCGAGGGAGATAGCGAGAGAGGGAAAGAGAGAGCGCTTTGTGGGGGCGTCCTTTCAAGTTTTGTCGGACTATCTACAAAGTCAGCAAAAGTTAAGTTTCGTCCTGCGCGCAGGAAACTCGAGATAAAAAGGGCTACTCACTTGTACATGTATTTGTTATGTGGGTGCCCAAGGGGGAAGGGGGGCTGCTTGGGACTGCTGCTGGCATTTGCCAGCTTATCGTTTTGACATTTAATCAGTTCACTTTGCAGTTCTTTTCTCGTTGTTGTTGTTGTTGTTGCCTCTGAAATTGAGCAAAGTTTTTGCTGATGGTTCGCACAGCTTAGCAAGTCAGTCAAGAGAGAGACGGAGAGAGAGAGGGGTGAATTGGGGGTAAAAGATTTGCCCGCGAGGAGCCCGTTGTTGGTCGCTAAACTCGTGTTGACCGCGCATAATTAAAGCATCTCTCGCTTAGATGGGGCCCCTCGGGCTCATTAGCATAATTCTAACATAATTCCCGACATGCTACAAACGTTCGGGGCATCAAATTATGAAACAAAATCATATGTGGTACCCCTGCCCCCACACCCCTTCCTATCTTCCCCCACCCCCTCGAGAGCCGAAAGTAAAGTCGCTCGATGCGCATCTTAACAAGCAGAAAATCAGAAAATACCAAAAAATTAAGAAAAAAAAAGAACGTTGACAGACGAAGAAGAAGAGGTAGAAGGAGAAGAAGCAGAAGAAGCAGCTGAGCCAGAGGAAGCAGAGCAGCAACAACAACAACAACATCAAACTGGACGCACCACACGAAAGTTGCTCGTCCACATCGAAGCAGAATTTCAATCAGTAAATTGAACACCTGAACTTAACTGATTTCGTGCTGTGGGTCCGAGCTGGGGCTGGAGTCGTGGTGGATCACCGTCTGGGGAGAAGCAGCGTGTGAAGGCGAAATGAAGATAAGCAAAGAAAAGAAGATGTTGCCGCCAACAACGAGAGCAGAAACAAAATAAAAACTGAGAGCCAAAAAACACAAGCAACAACAACAACAAACAGGGGCGCAGCAGGAAATTAAGCCAGGCAAAAGAGAGACAGAAAGAGAGAGGGAAAGACAGAGAGAGAAGGGAGAGAGAGCGAGATATCCCTGTTCGTATCCCTGCAATCTGGCTGGTGTTGCAGCCCCAAAATGACACGCAACTTGCAACTTGAAGCCATCATGCCAGCTGTCTGTTGCAGCCTCAGTCTTCTCTTGCTTCTTCTCCAGCTTCTTCTGCATCCCAAACTTCGTCTACAACTCGGCAACTTCGCCTGCAAAACAGGCTGTCAAAATCTTTTAAAGAAATTCCATGTTTATGGGTTTTGTATTACAACAACAGCGACAACAACAACAACAATGCGATCGGTCAGTTTGCGGCTCCACTTGGAGATCTGGTATAACTTAAGGCCTTATTAACATATTTCATGACTACCCTGCTCTCCCTACCCTCCTCTCTGCCTCTCTCCCTTTCGATCTATGCCCCTTCCATTTGGGCTCGAGCTCGCTCGCCCACACACAAAATATAAAACGAGTAGAAACCGTTTTTCGAGCCACACTTTTGCCATAAGACATTGACGTGGAAAGGCCCCGTGTGGGCCGAGCCAAGATCGATCCATACCAATTCATTTTACACCAGCACTAGCACTAACAACCACAACAACAACCACCGTAGAGACGAGCATGTTGAAATCTGTTGTGAAATGGGCAACAAACTGGATTCTAGTTTTGATAGCCTGCAGCCAACGCAACCTCGTATGCCATACACCATATAATATACAATATACTACAGCAGAATGTGGCATATACCATGCGATATCTGCATATTCCCGATTAGCTGCGACAGGCGAGTTGATTAAGTCATGTCCGTGTGATAAACGTGCCAAGCACACTGTGATTAGATGCACCGAATTTGTTCTCGCCGGATAATTGGAAACGTACAACTGGCGCAATGCTGAAGCTGCATTCGTCATATTTGGTGTATATAGAGTACACAATAACTTCAAACTGTTGCACAATATTGATGACAATCGAATCGTTCTTTAATGGCATGAAACCGAAGCAACTTACTAGCTCGATCAGGCTTGCAACCTTTAGAGAGCTTACAATATCTGTGCGATGCTCAAATTTGATGACAATCTGATAAATCAATTTCATTTGTTCCCACAGTCTCGTCTCGTATCTAACAGAGGCGAACTCTCTATCTACTGTCTCTACTTGCAGCTCCTTTATGCGGCAACTGTGTCACTGTTCTCGTTCTGCCCCAAAGTTGGTTGCTTTTGCTGGCTCACGGCTTGTGCCCCCTCAGTTGCCCCAGCGATGTGCAGCTAATTGAGTTATATACGGAAAGTCGGTGGCAAAGCCACATGACGCAGCATTCGGATGCGGAAAGTGCAACCAAACGAGGCACAGGTGAACGTCGAACCCAAGAGAAAAACTATTTAAAATCGAAAAGGAATACAAAAAAAAAGAAAAAAAAACAAATCAATTCAAGCGATTTAGTAGAGTGTGCGCAAGAGAGAGAGAGAGAGAGAGAGGGGAGGGAAAATCGACTTTTCTATACAGGTTTTTATTATTATTATTTTTCGGGTTTCGCTTTGGGTTTCGGTCGCGCTGTGCGGCCAATCCCCCCAGCTCCAGCGCCAGCTGCCCCGCCCCTTCCCCCTCTCTGAGTGGGGCCTGGCTTAGTTAGTGCATTGAGCTAACGAATCGAATCAAAACGTGTTAGAAAAGAGCATAATAATGAACTGCCAGTCGCCGCGGACAAAGGCAACAACAGCGCAACAACAACAACAACAACAGCAACAACAACAACAGCAACAACAACAACAACGTCCCACTCACTTGACAGGCGCGTTCGAGTTTTTCTTTATGGTTTTTCATTTCGTTTGTGGTCGGTCCAGTTTCAGCTTCAGCTTCAGCTCCAGCACCAGCTCAAGTGAAGCCGTGTCACAGTCTGTCTGTCTATCTGTCTGTGTGTGTGTGTGTGTGGGCGTGTTTGCAATAGACAAAACACCATGCAGCAATACCACACGACACCTTCGACATCGCCATCGCCATCGCCATCGCCATCGCCATCGCCATCGACGTCCAACTAAATCCGATTATAACTAATTATTATGAACGCCAAACTGGAGGAAACTTACTGCGCTGCTGCTGCCTCTGCCTCTGCCTCTGTCGCTGTCGACGTCGCAGCGCTGCCAAGGGCTTGGCGTGGGCAGCGTCACACAATGTTGTTATTGTTGTTTATACCCGTTAGCCAAAGGGTAGAAGGGTATTTATAACTTTGTGCCAATCGAAAATGTATGCGACATGCAGAAGGAGGCGTGGCAGATCCCACAAACTGTATATATTCTGAATCAGCATCAACAGCCGAGTCGATATAGTCATGTCCGTCCGTCTGTCTGTCCGTCTGTCTGTCTGTCCGTATGTCAGAGACTATATTAGCTAGGGCTAGAATAATAACTATCAACGCTCAAATTCAATAAGATCTCAGAATATGGTTGCGATCGGATAATTAGTAATGAAGTTATTTAAGAAATTCTAAATATGTACTGATTTCCAAATCATTCCCTAAAGTATGCAACAGAAAACATCGAAGTTATATATTTAATAAATCGTTTTGTCACATGTGTAGCGGGTATATCACAGTCGAGCACACTCGACTGTATCTTTCGTGCTTGTTTTCTTTTTTTTTGAGTTGTTGTTGCTGCAATGCAAAGTCGCAGCTAGTTATGTATAAGCTTGCTAGACAACTGTGCTGTGCTACATATGTATTCACATGACGAACACAATGCTGCTGTTGCTGTTGTTGTTTTTGTTGTTGCAAATGTCAAACACAAGACTTTTAAATAATTTATAAGGCTCAGATGAGACCAATTGCGGCTGATTTCAGGTCAGTTCGGTCAGTTCGAATCGGTGAGTACCGTTAGATTTAAAGAAAGCTGAGAGGAAAAATTAATTATAATAATATTTAATTTTTGATTATTATTAAATTGTTGAATTGTACTTTAAATAAAATAAATAACTAATATATACATATTAAAACCTGTAAAAAAAGCAACAATCGCACGGCACGGCAGTTGGATACCCTTCGACCTACTTATGTTCCTATGTATGTACACATATACATATGGACATGCTTTGAAATTATTGTTTACAGAATACTATAATAAACATAAGAAAATAGGAGATATGTATCCTATTTTCTTTTAGAGCTCTACATTTTAAGAGTAAGTTTTGTTTTGATAATATATGTTATATAATATTATTATATTATAATGTATTATATATCAATAATAAGGTCAAATTTAGAGTTCGCATTATTGATAAAATATTATAAATAATTTCACAAAAATACAAATCTAATGCAGTTCAATATCATATCTCAACAGTCTTGCATTATAATCCTCAATGCCAAATTTATTTCTTTATTTTTTTTATTCCTGAAGAGCGCAATTATCATTTGACATTGGTAAACCCAAGAATACACATTGAGCTGACCCAACCCTGGGGCTTATTTTAAGTGCAGGTCGAACAGGAAACCAACAAACGAAAACAATAATGCAGAACCTGAACAATTTGTCGGCTCAATTCAGTTAGGAGGTGGAGGGGAAGGAATGAGAGACAAAGGCATTAAAGCGCTTTATCCGCCTTGCTCAGAGTGATAAACGAAATTGTCGCATAATATTTTACGATGTATTTTTCTTGGCTGCGCAATAATCGTAGAATAATACGATAGTTAGGATTATACGAGCGCAGCTCAGTTCGTTCAAGTTCATCAAGTCGCATTGAGTGCTCCGAATACACTCGAATACACTCGACCCATATTGTTTATGGCTTGTACGAGAGTACGAGAATATTTATAAAATATTTGTCAAATTGACTTACCGTTTGGCCCCCGCGCCCCCTTTTCAAGGCTCTCTCGCTCGACGTCTCTGTCTCCTGCCTCTTCTTCTGATTCGGCTTCTTTTTTAGCGACTCTCCGAGTGTGGCAACAAAAAGCTGCAAGTAGAAAGAATGAAACAGAAATATTCAATAAAACGTCGGCTTATTAATTTAAGGTGCTCTTGTGTACGTATTAATTGTTGTTATTGTGCGCTATTGTTGTTGTTGTTGCTGCCTGGTCATAAACACGCACGAGTCGTGTTAGGTCGCGCCGGCTTCCGCATTCGCTCGCCACCGCAGAGAGGCCTTTGGCCTTTGCCCAAGGAGCGTGCAGTGCCGCAGACAGAGTGCCTACAAGGGGGAGGAAGGAGGGTTGTCTGCAGGGGGGAGAGGGGGCTATCGCAAAATGTTTATTAGACATAATACGACCCCGGCTCGCATAGCTAGTCTAGTACTAGCACTGGCTCTACTCGTATATAGCTCGACCGGGGCACGCATTTTTCGCATAAAATCGACATTTTTATGCAGTTCTCATAATTACGAGTGCGCCCAGGGCAGCACAGGGGTGTAGAGGAGGGGGATGAGAGGAGGAGGGTGTTTAGAACTTTGTTATGTCCATAATTGTTGCAGTTTTTATGCTTGTCTATTGAAAATTGATTATCGACGAACAGAAGGGGCAGCACACACACACACACACACAGAAATAGATTAATTGCCTTAGCTAAATTATGCCAGGGAGAGGGAGAGAGAGAGAGAGAAAGAGAGTGGGAGAGAGCTTGCATATCGTCGACTGGCCGATTAAATCGGATTTTGTACTCAAGCCGAACTTCCTTTGCCAATAAACTTGACCACAACTCAAAATTGCAACTGGTTGCCGAGGCAGCCGCAAGAACGCAGCTGGTCAAGATGGAGAGACAAGTCAAGCGAGGCAGTTGGAAAATTGCATGGCAAACATACTGGGGAAATAGTTTTCCGGCTCGGAAAATTCTTGTTTTATGCTGCTAATGCAAGTTTTTAATTGAATTACGCAAGCTGGAGACAAATGTCCAAGAATGAAGCTCAGGTTGACCAAGAGAGCAACAGAGAGACCAACAGAGAGAGAGAGAAAGAGACAAAGAGGGGAAGACTGCAGCAATTGTTGGTAATATTTTCATAAAAATTGCTGCATTGTCTCTTGTTGCAACAGTGCTGACAGTGTGCAGTGCTCGCTGGGGTGTGCACGACTAGAGCGGCAAGTGACTAGATTATTGCTCAACCTTTTGCTGGGTATAACACAGTCTAGCACAGCCTGCACTCGCCATGGCTTGCAGCTTGTTTGCCTGCCGCAAACGTAACAAATTGAAAAATTGACATATTTGTGGGGCGGAGGAGCCTATAAGTAACCACAGATAGGGTGGTTCCACTCCCTCTGGCAACCCCCCACCCCACCCGCTTCCTGCTGGGCCTGCAGTCGTTTACCCGATTGCATTTGATAAACAGCAGGGCATGATTCATGAGCCCGGCTCTATTATCCTTTTGCATGCGCCCAGCCTAACGAAAATTCAAGAGACGAAGAGTGCGGGGGGAGGGGGAGGGGGTGCCGGAAAGGTACCGAGGGTGGCATAAAAGTGAAATATATGCGACGTATTCATAAGAAAACATGCAATGCAATAAAAAACCTAGGAAAATAATAAAAATAAAAACAGAGAAAACTGAAAACAGAAACAGAAACAGAACAGAAAACAACGAGGTACAAAACGTGCGGCACGAAAGCGAAGCGAACCAAATGGAAACCAAACGTTGTTGAATGAATCAGTCGACTGTCTGTCTGAGTGTCTCTACATGGGCGTGCGTGTGTATGTGTGTGTGGGAGGGGGTAGGGAGTAGGTAAAAAACGCACTTCAGGACGTGGCCAGGAGACAAGAGACAGCTACAAAATGGATGAACGTGGCAACAAGCGTTAAGTGGTTGCTTGTTGTCCTTTGAAATGTTTTACAAATTCAACAGAAATTCTATTGAAACAAAAACAAGAGACAGAGACAGAGAGAGTGAGAGGGAGAGCAAGAGGAAGATAGAGTGCATATAAAATAAGAAATAAAGTAGGCGAAACTGATTGCGAGTCCGAGTTTACGATGCCGATTCGCCTCGCCGGGGGTGACTTCGACTTCGCAACGAGTGACAACCCTGCGATCAGTTGAGCAAAAGGAAGGGGGTGGCGGGTGGCTGCTGTCAGCTGTGTCAGTCAGCTGGCCAATGTGCTAATTTCTTGCGCTGCGGGGGCGGGCAGCAACAAAAAACCAGAGGGAAAACAATAACAAACAAAATACAAATAGGCAAAGCGAATGAGACAAAGCATGACTCATCGACCAGGGGTGGCAGTGCGTGGGTCCAGCGAGGGTTGCGTTTCTAATTTTTTTTGGTGAGTGTGTCAGGATTGTGTGTGTATGCGTGGGGGGGGGGTGGTGTAGAGGAGGGAGAGTGGGTTACTGATTGTGCAACTACAACTACGACTGGAGCAGCGCAAAGCACAAAGAAGCGAAGGGGCGCAGATAAAGAACAGCTGGAGTTGCACTTGGGATGGGGTTGCCAGCTGGCAATTGGGACTTAGGGGAAGTGGAAGTGGAAGTGGGAGAACTTTTCAGGGTTAGCAGAGCATGGAAATGAGTCATGCAGTCAAGCAGCTGTGCAGGGAGATGGGGAATTTCTAAGGGAAATTGATTTCAAGAAAGCTTTAAGCAACTTCAGTTTTTGACTTGAGCAAAACAATGCTCATCCCTCTCTCCTCATCCCCCTCCCCCCTCCTGTTCCCACTTGCTTTGAAAGACCCTTTGAGCTTTGCTTAAGCCTCCAATGGCCGAAGCGAATAATAATTGATAAGGCCGTGTGGACTATCTAAATCGCAAATTTAGTTGGCATTTCTTTTTACGGTTCGCAATTATCTGTTAGCTGCGCTTGGGAATCGTCGCCACTTGCCACTTGCCACTTACCACTTGCCTCATGCCACTCTGCCCTCGTCCAGTGGCCACAAATATTTGCCGAGTATCTTGGGCACATCTTGTGGCCGCGTTAGCGTTCGCCTCGCACTCACAGTTGGCCTTATCTAAATGCCATTTGGCCGCAGGGTTGCCCGGTTAGAGTTGCCATATTCCCCCTGCCTTCCTTTTAAGATATTTAGATGTGAAAGACATTGCGGTCAGTCCAACGAACTTGCTACGCAGTCAGTTCAACTATCGCTCTGTCTGGCTCTCTGTCTGTCTGTCTGTCTGTCATTCTGTCTGTCATTCTGTCTGTCTGTATGACTCCCTCTTTGTCTGTCCGTCTCTCTGCCCTCTATGTCTGTCTCTTTGTCAGTCTCTGTGTCTGTCTATACCTCTATCTGTCTCTCTCTCTCTCTCTCCCTCTCTCTCTCCCTCTCTCTCTCTGTCTCTTTGTCTGTCACTATGTATCTTTGTCAGTCTTGTCTGCCTGTCCGTCTGTCCGTTTGTCAGTTGCGTTAGTTGAGTTGATAAAACCGACTGGGCAAGCCGAGAATGGTGTGAAATCCACTTGGTTTGAATGTAAATATTAAATTTGAGCATAAAAATAATATGGCAAGAGCGAGAGATCAAGAGAAGTGCTAAATGGCAGCGGGATTTAACTTGCAGCTGAAAGTATTGAAATGCTCAAGACAAGCCACAAGCGAAGCCAGAACCAATCGCCGCTTGAACTGGCGCACACACACACACACACATCCAAGGCAATTGAAAATGCTGGCTGTCATAGCAGAGAAGAGGGGTTAGAGGGAGGGGTTGGAAGGGTGGCTTGGTATGCTCTGGCCATAAAAAGCTTGGCAGTACTATGAAGTGCTAGCCAAAGGTCCTGGCGCAATTGACGCGCCGGCAACGTCAACGACAACGTTGAAGTGAAAAAACCAGTGTGCAAGAGAGAGAGAGAGAGAGAGGGAGGGAGTGGTAGAAAGTTAGAGCGAGAAGCAAAATGGATTTTATGCGCTTCCAAAAAACTTCCGCTCCGTCATAGCGTTGTGTTTCCGGCAAGGAGCGCCACGAAGACATCGCTTACACACACATACACACACACTGAGAGTGACGCACACATGCCGCCAAATTGCCATAGAATTTTTGCTTTACTTGGCCCGTCAAGCTTTTCCTTTATGTGCGCCTTCGTCTTCTGGCTTGATTTTTGCCTCCTTCTGCTTGGCGCGCGTCTTGGCGGACACAGGCAGAGCGAGGGGGCAGCAGAAGAAGGGGATTGGGGGCTGGTTAGGAGCCAAGCCAAGCCGGCACTGTGAACTGGGCATGGCTTGACTGAATGAATGAGCGCATGAATGAATGAATGTTCAACTGTCACTTCCGTTTGCCGCGCCACCCGCCGCACGCATTTGAGGACAGCAGCAGCAGCAGCACCAGCAGCAACAACAACAGAGGGACAACAACAGCGACAACAACGACAACGACATATCAGCATACATTCTTGCTGACGAGCCTCAGCCGGCGTCGCAGCCGCAGCAGGACGAGGCGTCGACATTGTTGCTGCCACAGCCGCTGCCGGTTCTGCTGCTCTTGTTATTGTTGCGGGCTGCAGGAAGCGAGTAGGGGAAAGCAGTAGAGTAGCCTAGCAGGGGTAGAGTGGGGCGTAGTCAAGGGGGGCCTGGCAACGACGACGAGTAATGACATATTCAAACGCAGCGCGAACTTGTCGACGGGCGAAGGCGTCAACCTACACACAGAGTGGCATATAAAAGCAGCAAAAAGAGTAGAGCAGCAACAAGAAAAGAAACCAAAACACACACACACACACACACACTGGCAGAGTGAGGGAGCAAAGCGTTGCCAGACATTTTGACAAAGCTGGCGACAAGGACGTACACTTGTAATAACATAAAAAGGATATTGTAAAACATTTTCATAAGTTCTGTCGCAGACGACGGTTAGAAAATCGCCCCAAGCAGCGAGGGATAGAGAAAGAAAGCGAAAGAGAAGTAAAGAGGGAGGAAGGGAGAGGGGAAGAGGTAGCCAAAACTGTGACTGAGTGCGATTCATGAATGAATAGGTAGATGCATGTATAGTACGTGTCTCTACATACACATAGAATCGGGAACATGTCTGTACAACTATTCGCTTGAATCTATTGATCACTCTGGGCAGGAAATTGACAATATTCTGCGACATGTTCGATATAGTTAGTTAGGTATTTATTTATTTTGCTATACATATGAGGCATTTCTAGAAGAGGTTTCTGCATAGGTTAACGAATGGTTACTCAGAAGTTGAGAATGTTTTGCGATATAGAGTTGATATATTAAAGAAACATATGATATATATATATATACATATATGTATATTTAAGATTGATATATGCATGGTATATGGCATATATAAGCAGATCTATTTGTTCTCTTTAAATAAAGCGAACTAGTTGAGTTACTTCAAATTAACTTATATGGAGTGTGGGAGCTATGCATATGATATAACTTATTAAACAGTATATTGCAATTGGTATACGAGTGCATGGTAGAGTAATCTCATATCGATATATATCGAATATGTCTTTATATCTAACAGAGTATTTATTTTAGTATTTTCGATAATGAGAGTGGAACTGGAGATAAAGTGCCACCACATGGCACACTTATTTGCCAAGCATTCCGTTCTCCCCAATCTCTTTCGCTCCCCAATTTCCCTCTATCCCCCTCACTCTCTGTCTGTCTCCCTCCCTCTCCGATTTGGCTGAAATAAGCAAATTTTACAGCTATTCGCAAGCCACATTTGGCTTGCGCTATTTGCCATTCGGATTTGGACTAATTTGACAGCGTCGCTTGGGCGGAATGCCAACCCTCGATGTGCACACACACGCACACACAGGCACACACACAAGGCAGGCAAGGCAAGGCAGCTGGCAACCCTCAAGATAGCCCAAAAAGCGGGGCACACTTCAACTTGAATGGGCTCCGCTTCGACTTTTCCATCAATGGGTATTAATTGGCGTGCTCTCCATGGATGCAGAGGGTGCCACTGGGTAGGGGGATGCAGGGGCGGGGTAGAAGGGGCAGCTGGAAAATGGAAATGGACGCTTCAGTTGCATTAAGGCGGCGCCCATTAAAGCTCATCACAAATGCAGGCCAGTGCCTTGGGGAACTGCGTTTGCTGTGGCAAGTCTGCAAGCGCAGCGCCTTGAAACGACGCCCCCAAGACGGCACCGAGGAAGGAGGGTGGGAAATGGGCAGAGAGGTCACATGAAAAGTGCCGCTCGTCGATTCTCATTTTCGTTTTCATTTTCATGAGTTCGTTTTCATTCTGTGCTCATCGTGTTGTTGTTGTTGTCCATTTCCATTTGGCATATTCCGAAGTGGCTTCTCCACTTTGGGGTCGCCTTTGCCATCGCCATCGCTATCGTTGTCGTTGTCGTTGTCGTCTAATGATGATAGCTTGACAAATATTTATTGCTTAAGCATTTGAGTGCAAATATTTTAATTAGTCTGACGACGAGTGTGGGACGATGGAGGGGTGGGGGATGGGGGGCAACACGCTCGTAAAACGCATGAAACTCCAAGAGGAGATGCTGCCAGCCTCCTCACTCCTCCTACCCGTGTGATGAGGCTTAATGAACTGCAAAGCGGCTTTCAATTGCCTCCAATTAACCAAATTAACAATGGACGACGTCGTCCCTACTTAAAGATATGAGAACTTATTGAACGACAGCAACAACAGCAACAACAGCAGCAGCAGCAACAGACGACGACGACAACTGGCTGCAGCTGCGAACAAAATCAGTGATGGGTAGCGGGGAAAGGGGAGGCAGGCACATCAACCTGCAGCTTCGATCGCATAACGAGCGACTGTCAGAAATGTTGCAAGATTGACAGGCAGCACGTAGTGTGGGGCAGCAGCAACAGCAGCAACAACAACAGCAGCAGCAGCATAATTTGTGGCATGCAAAGAGCTAACAAAGCGACAGGATGGCTCATAAATGCAACAACAACAGCAGCAGCAGCAGCAGCAGTGCAACTCGAGCTGAAACTGAAACAACAAAAGCGACAACAAACAAGCAACGATGCGACGGCAGCAACAAAAACTTTCGACAAGCTGACGAGGACGCGTCAAAGCGATCGATCGAGTGTTGCCACCGTTTCGAGGGTTCCGCCTGCCGCCGATGTGGCAGCAACACCAGCAGCAGCAGCAGACGGAGGCAGCAACAGCAGTAACTGTAACTCGAGCATGTTGCACTTCCGCCGGCTGTCGTTGCCAGACATTTTGCAATTTGCAGCGCCAACAAATTGGGGCATATTATGAAGAGAAGCTACCCAAATCGTGCAGCGTCAGGTGTGGCAGGGGGCGAGCGAAAGAGAGAAAGAGAGAGAGGAGAACCATGAAGATTCGTTTGCTGTGCGAGAACTAATCGTCTCTGTGGCAGCAACAACAACAGCAGCAGCAGCAACAAATCCATGCCGAATGCTTAAACAATGATAATCGTTTTCAGGTTTTTTCATCTTCTGCTTTTCTATTTCTTGCTTTCGGTAGTCATAAATCATTTCCAGAGTGTGGAGAGGAGAGGCAAACGGGGGCAGAGGGAGAGAGGGAGAGGGAGCCCGAAGAACACCCAAAAAGCTTTGAATTGTAATCATAATATTTAAGTAGTCGCCGATTCTGCGACGAATTCACTTCGGGCTGACAGCACTAAGCAGCCAAACGGGGAAGTCGAGAAGTCAAAAAGTCGTCGATGTCGACAATTCGACGAGAAGATTGAGAAACATTTAAAGACCCTAAGAGGCTCACTTAGCGACTGAAAGGGCTAAGCTGACTGAAGTACGGTTAGCTTGAAGAATTGAGCAAGCAGAGAGACTCAAGATCAGTAAGTATATATAGTATGCTAGGCTTAGGTTGAATATTAAATGACAAACCATAGATCTGGCAGTATGTAGACTGGGCTAAGCCGATGCTATGTTATAATTGAAAGATAAACACTGTAGAAAAGTCTGGCAACTCTTTACTTTTTACCTATTTCAATTAAATTAAAGTTAGACTAGGTACAGAACAATTAAGATGGAGTCTAATAATATTATTATTAATTGAGTAACATGTAATGGAAGTTTCTTGAAATAGATGTATATCTGTATTATAATAGTATGTAGTACGTAGACTGAGCTAAGCCGATACTATGTTATAGTTTAAAGATAAAAACTGTAGAAATAGTGGTATATCTTTATTATAATAATACTGAACATTATATACATGATCAGCCCTATTATAATACATGTTATAATAGGGCTGATCATGTATATAATATGTGTCATTATGAGTGAACATCTCGAATTTACATTCATTATTTCTTACTCTTAAGAGAATACCAAAGAAATGTTTAGAAATGTAGGTAGTATATATGTAAATATATATATAGTAGTACTATAGTATATATATAGTATATATCTATATATTTCACTGCTATATTGTCAGCTTACTCAGCATGTGCTGTATCAAATTTTCTGATATTGAATATGAAATACTTTGCAGATCTTAAGTTTCGCTGAATCTGCCTCATGTGCTGAAAAGGCTTAGCCGCTCGTGCTCAGAAAACCCACAACATATAAACAGATTTATGGTATATACTACAGTATGCTGTATACCGTAAATCTCTGTGGTATCTAAGCTCGACTCAGCTAATTTCGAAGGCGTCGCTCGAGTTGCTGCCGCCGAATCGAAATGTCAACCGCAGCTCGGGGGCACAGCCCACTCAATTGGCGACCAACTGACGAATTGGCGAACTGGCAAGGCTCGCGAAGAAGAGGAAGCAAGGGGCAGAGGCCGAGGCAGAGGCAGCGGCAAAGGCAGAGAAGTAGAAAACAACTTTGGCGGCAACTGTTGTGGGTAAACAAAGCGCAAAGGTCAAAGTGCATGCGGCGGGCGCGTGTTACGCTTCGCCAGAGACCCAAGCAGAGCCACGAGCAGCGGCAGTGGCAGTTGCACGCGGGGGCAGAGCCATAAAACGGGGCTTTGCGCCCATAAATCGGAGATGCGAGTCGCCTCCGCGTGTGCGAGTTGCGAGTTGCACTTGCAATTTTAACGCACATGTTGAGCAACCTTTCGAATCTTTTGTTTTTGTTTCTTTCGTTTTTTTTGTGGCAGCCAAATAAAAAACGTAAATAAACAAGGACCAGGGACGAGTTGGTTGGGGTGGTGGCGTGAGGGGTGGGGTAATGGGGGTTAGGGACAGGCCAGAAGCGGTTTATAGCTGTTTTTGCAGTACTCACATTTTTAGCTGCTGTTGCTGCTTCGATTTGTTGTCTTTGTTTTGTTTTGTTATTTCTTGTTTCTTTTTCCTTTTTCCCCTCTTTGTTTTGGGGCACTTTCAATGTGGCACGTTGCAACTGCGGATGCTGCAACTGTGGCGCCAGCGAATGCACTTCATAGCTCTCAAGATATCCGTTATATCAGCAGATTTCACACTGGTAATCCAATCGGCACTTGGCTCTGCTCAATTTCAAAACTAACAATTCTCAACTTTTCTTTTGTTTTTCTATTTTTATTTTTATTTTCTCGAATTCTTTGAACTCTTCAAATTTGTTTGCTCACTTCAAAAAAAAATATTGTATGTTTGTGAAATATTTCATTCAATTTTCTTATGTTTTTCTCTCATTTCTTTTTTTCTTTTTTTTGTTTGGGAAACTTGAAAAAAATTCAACGCACGTTGTCAGTTTTTTTTTTGATTATTTTTTTGGGAAATGTTTTGCGGGAAATGAACACGACGACGCTCGTCGTTTGGCTGATGAAGTCGATTTCTCGATTCTCGGTCGGGTTCGGGCTGAGAGTCCGCGGACACGAAACGCACGCCACGAGCTAACGAAACGCAATGCGAGCAGCAGGTGAGGGTGCAGATGCGGCTACAGCTAGCAGCGACTCGCGGCGGTTGCCCATGCAACACGAACATGTTCGAACGTGTTGCGCGCTACACTGTTACCCCGCTGTTACGGAGCTGTTAAGTTGAGTGTGGCTTCTTTTCGCGACGCTGTTAGGCATGTGTGAAGAGAGTGAACGCGATTCAGACTAAGACGACTGGGGGGGAGTATTACGAGGGCAATGCATGTTGTACTTGCCGTACTAAGCGAACTTATGAGGGGATAATTTGCTTGAAAAAACAACTGGATGGAAACGTTGTCGAACATCGCTCGCACAACTCGAGCCTCGCTCTGTTCGTAGCCTAAACAATTTAATTAAGCTGGATCAATATAATTTCATCGATTTATCTGTTACATTTCAAGACGATTGTTTAATATTATGCAGGGTAAAAATAAGAAACAACTCAGTTCGACCTGCACTAGATATGTACATTGAACTTTTCTAAAATTTGTCTGCATTTCACTTAAGATTATAAGACATTCGAGTTTTAATTGCAGCTGCGAATGCCTAAAAGCAAATTGCCTTCCCTGCTCCTTCTACTCGACAATTTTGTCAGTCCTGTTGAGTCAACTTGTGGCTTGGCCGACTGACCTGCACAGAGATATTTGTTAGTTGAATTGAGCAGAGCTGAGCTGAGCTGAGGTTCGATAACATGCCTCATTACCATTAGTCATTAGGGGTATTCACTACGGCAGGAAGTCTCACAGTGTTTCTGAGCTTCCAAGTTCCAATCGAGCTGTGCAACTCTGTGTGCAACTTTGTGTGCTGCCTTCTGCTGCTGCTGCTGCTGTTCATCATTAAAATGATTGCTTGCATTCCATTTGGCTTGCGTCTCCTATAATTTTGCCTGCCAGTAAGTAAGCCTACCCCTTCAGGCCTCAACCCCCAGCTGGGGCCTGCCTAGAGCTAGTATCATTGCACTTGCAGCATAATTGTGAGCTTAAAGCGGCAACTAAGGCAACTGTGGCAACTGTGGCAACTGTGGCAACTGCATCTGCTGCTGCAACAGTTGCACAAATCAGGGAAGCGCGCTGAATTCGCCTGAGGTCAGCGCTGTCATGACACTCAGATCGCTTCCCTGACTCCACGCAGCTGTTGCAGCACCCACAGCAGAGACAGAGAGCGCCAATACGCCGATTTGGGAGAAAGAAGCAGCAAAGTGGCACTTGAAGACTTGAAGACTTGCAGGCAATCAGAGCGAGCCAATGGCAACATGCTGCTTGAGGCCGTGGCATATGGCCTGATCGCCAAAAAAAGAAACCAAGTGTAGAAATTTAGGAAGCAGACAAGAAAAAAGGAATCACACGTTGAGAAGAGAAGAGAAGCGAAGAGAAGAGAGGAAAGATTAGAGAGAGATGAGAGCAACGAGGAAGAGGAAGCGCTGCTCACCAAACACTGTGGGAGCCGCCTGGCAAGCGACGTGTTAATCAGTTGGCTGCATGATGCGCCGATTCTGAGACGATGCATAATTGAATCGATACACAGGCGGACGGGGAGAGAGACATTATCCGAAGCCCAAAAAAACACAGGGAGAGAGAGTAAGTGAGAGGGAGAGAAGGAGAGGAGAAAAGAGATGTTTATTTAAAATTTTTTCTTGTGTCTGGAAAATTTATGGCACGACACATCGAACGCAATTTAAACTACGCGTGTGAGTGTGCGAGGTGTGAGATGCACACAGAGAGTGAGGGGTAGAGAGAGAAAGAGTGAGCGAGAGGAGAGAGAAGTCTGCGGCAAGAACTGGGGCTGCATTCAGCCTAAAATCGGTACTTGCATTGGCATCTTCAGCTGGAGCCCGAGTGATGAAGTGTTCGCCACATTGCGCCTTTTCCAATTTGGTCTATGCGTGAGAGGGTGTGCCAGTGCGTGTGTGTGTGTGTGTGTGCGTGTGTGTGTGCTACTCGTGGTTTCTTCTGCTGCTGCTGCTGCTGGGTAATTGTCGTGTAATTTATGGTCCACGCATGGGAATATCAATGTTTTCTGGTCTAAATTTACACATACGCATTGTCGGATCGACCGATGGCTGGGGGAGAAGCAAAGCGAGAGAGAGGGAGAGCAAGAAGAAATTGTAAAAGAGAAGAAAAGTATGTGATAGCTGCTGATAGCGCTGCCAGTTCGGAAAGGGGCTCAATCGATTTTCGTTCGAGTTACGATTATCGCAATTGTTTATAAACAATGCACAATCTCAACGAAAGCGATCGCGTTGGTTCACTTCGAGTAGAGTCGGGTAGGTCACGAACCGAGTTCATGGAAGAACATGGAAAAACTAGGGAAGTTCGTTATTGAGAAGCGTTTGATAGTAATTCCAGAAACGAAATTGGAGAAAGCGCATGCTGAAGTCCTTCAAGCTGCTAGTTTGGCGTTTAAGCTTATACTTTCTGCACTCTACTTCTAATGCCACTCTTAGTACAACTTACACTATCAATTATCATATTTCCTTTCTTATTGTGTCTTTAACTAGTCTTTTTAAATACTGTTTCTCATACTACTTCTTGTACTTTTCCTACTTCATCTATTACAAGTTCTTTCACCTCTAAAACTGCTTTAAATTCTTATACTTCTTATCTGCAACTATTCACTACTATTTTGACTTCCTTATTTCTCCCAGAAACTGCTTTTATACCACTTCTACTGTAACTACTCCTACAACTACTACTGCACCTATTACTATTATTTCTTCTACTACACCAACTACTTCTATTGTACTACTACATCTAATACACGACTACACCTACTACACTACTACAACTACTACACTTCTATTTCTACTACTACTTATTATACTACTACATTTACTTCTTTTACTACTACTACTGCTTCAACTGCTACTACTTATACTACTACCACTACTACTACAACTACACTACTACTACTTCTTCTTCTACTTTTTCTACCACTACTTATTGTTCTGTTACTTCTACTACTACACTATTACTACCACTTCTTCTACTACCTCTACGAATACTACACTACTACTACTAGTACACTACTACTATACTACTATTTCTTCTTCTTCTACTACTACTACCACTTCTTTTTCTACTTCTATTACTAATATTACCAACAGCTCTCACAGGTAGTAAGTCGTTACTTCTCCCATGTTTTTCCTTGTTTCTTCCCCTTTGTTCTTGTCGCCTTTATCTGCATGCAACACTGTTTCTACTCAGCTTTCACATTTACCTAGAACTCTCTGGTATTTCCTGTGGTTGAGCGACAACTTCAGCTACATTTCGAACAGAGCTGACACGCTCCCCCCGCGACACATTCCCCCAGCGCATCCTCCCGTTGTACCTCAAGTGAAACTATTTATAAATTCGTATTTTATTTTTCGGCGCTGTCTTTTCGGTTTTCCCCCGCTTGCCAGCAGCAAGCACATCACGTTGGGCTAATGAATTCAATTCCGTCAGCTCAAATCAGATCTAATGTAATCCTGTGCTGTGCTCGAATCGACTCACCCACGCCACTCCCCTCCACTCCACACCACGCCACGTCGCGTCTAGTTGACAGTTTTGCTGTTCATTAGCGAAACACCCTGTACAGGCAATGGGGTAGCACGTCCAGGGTAGCCAGGCAGCCCAGTCAATGTCAAAGTCATTTGCGAAACTCGTGCCGCAAGTTGCGGCTGTCGCCAATGCGCTCCCCTTCTGCGCTGCCACGCTGCCAGCAACGGATGCAACGTTGCTAAAAATATCCGACATTTGGGGTGGCCAACGCACTTGATGCGAATCCCAATCCCAATCCCGATCCCGATCCCGATCCCAGTCCCTGTCCCTTTCTCCAGTTCCAGTTGCCATCGCCGGACAGCTGTATTTCATTCAGACGGCGGCGGTTGGCATTTGGCACGCTTCATCCGCAGCAACAACAATATGAAAGGAAACAACGGAATGGGAATGGGAACAACAACAACAAAAGGGGCAGATGAGCTGTGCCAAATTCAAGGGCGTGCGACCCATTTCATGGCAGCAAACCTAAGACGCCGCCTATATAAACTGATGCAATGCAACACAGTCCCCGGGCGCAGTCGTAGTCGTTGCACTATTTCTGAACGTCCGGCGGATTTGGTTACCCTGTGTTGAATACCCTGTAAAAGCAGTGCAGGAAACTTCAGTTGCCACGGTTGGCTTGGCAAACTTGGGAGATGCGCTGAGCCAAATGGATTCGATTTGAATTGCACTCGATACAGGGTATAGCCTAGGCGAGCCATACTGCGGATGCACACTGCCTGCCGCTGCCTGTTTATTATCTGCAGGCAGCAGTGAAGCCCCCTGAAAAACCATCAGCGTCTCTTTTTATGTATGTTTACTGTGAAATTTATTTTTAATTTAAACGACGCGCGATGCCTGCAACTCGAGTGACTGTAAAAAAGAACAGATAGACTGAGAGAAGGAAAGAGGGAGAGGCGGGAAGATGGGAAGAGGAGGGTAGCTGGAGAAGGGAAACATTTAAACAGGATGCAGCACTAGCAGCAATCCGACACAAGTCTCCAGTCGCCCGATCCGGCCCATCCCCCAATGCAGCCGCCCCAAACAGCGAAGGGGAGGACAGTGAGGAGGAGGCGGAGCAAGGCGAGCCAAGTCAGGCAGCCGAGCTGAAATTGCTTAAAAATTGCCAGACAGTGCAAATATGTTCCGGGGGACAAATGGCCCGGGGCCATGGTCGGGACAGGGGCGCCGACTCCCTGGAAAGGGGTTGTCAAGAGCTGGGGGGGAGGGCGAAGTGCGGCAAACTGGAGCGGGCGCCCGAGTCGAGTTGACAGCGGCAGCAACAAATAGTTTTGGGCCAAACAAACGTAAAAATCGCACAAAGATCAACTTGCCAGGCTGCCTAGCACGACTCCCCCTCCGCGCGGCCCTCTGCTCTCCTCTGTGGCAGCACAACAGCCCGACGCGACGTCATGGGGCCAGCTGTCAGTCTGGGCGCATTAAAATGCAAAAGCATTTCATTTGCCGCCGCGCAGACAAAATTCAAAATCAGCAAATTACGTGCCAGCGGTATAACGGCCATGTAACTAACACTTGCACAGCCCCAGCTGGAGTACCAGCACCAGGAATAACAGCAACAACAACAGCAACTGACAGGGCCTGCTTACCAACAGCAGCCGAGGTAGCAGACAGAGAACTGAGAACATGCTCCCCCTTTCGGAGCCAGCGGCAGATCCCATTCCTCTCTCTCTCTCTCTCTACTCCTTGTTCTCTTCTTTTTCTCTCTTTCAACCCTTGTGCTGCTTCTTCTTCTTCCTTGTGCTCCTCCGCCTGTCGCTTACGACGACATGTAATTATCGTTTGGCAAAAAGGGGATTCGCAGTGTGAATGTCGCCTACGTTGCCGGCGCTGAGGCAAACTGTGATCGCAGAACAGTCACGGCTAGTCACTGGAAGTAGAAAGTCAATGAATTCTTGACTCAGTTGGGACTGTTAGTTAACTAATCACGCAATTCCTCGATCACAGACTACAACAACAACTAATTCTACTACTTCGACTACTACAACAACTAATTATACTACTTCGACTACTGCTGTAACCACTCCTACAACTACTCATAGAACTACTTATACAACAACTCTGAATCCATCTACGACTACTTATAATACTACTGTTACTACTACTACTATTTATTTTACTTCTACATCTACAACTGTTACTACTACTTTTTTTACTTCTTCGTCTACTACTATTGCTACTTCTAACACGTCTACTAATACGCCTACTACTACTTCTGTTACTACTACTACTACTACTACTTCTACTTCTACTAGTACTTCTATTTCTTCTACTATTACTACTTCTACTGCTACTACTACTATTACTATTACTCTGACACTAATACTATTACAACTACTAATACTACTACTACTACTTATATAACTACTCCTACTTCTACTGCTCTTACTACTCCTACTTCTACTTCTACTAGTACTTCTATTGCTACTACTTCTACTGCTACTACTACTACTTCTATTACTACGACGACTAATACTACTACACCTACTAATACTGTCTGTCTGCTACTCTTCTATTGTTCATAATTCGAGATACTTCAACTATTACAATTGCAACTAGTAGTAGTAATAGTACTATAACTACACTTACTACTACTAGGCCCACTAGTGATACTACTACTACAACTACTACTGCTACAAGGCCCACTACTGACACTACAACAACTACTACTACTACTACTACTACTACTTGTACTTCTACTACTACTACATTTACTCCTACTATGTCTACTACTGGTACTGATACTACTACTACTAGTACTACTACTACTGCAACTACTTCTACTACTGCTATTACTACTCCTTCTACTACTGCTCCTATTACTACTACTACTACACCTACTAATACTACTATTACTACTACCACTTCTGATACGTCTACCACTGCTACCACTACTACTTCTACTTCTCTGCTACTAATACTACCACTTCTACTGCTTCTACTACTACTACTACTACTATCAAGAGAATTAGATACTTGAATTATTTATGAAGCATTCACTGTTAAATTTGTAAATTTGATCCCTTTTCAATTCTGATTTCACATTCAGCTCGAAAACGGCTGCAATTCAAGTTAGTTTTGTTTTTGTTGACCGCATGAAATAACACCTTACAATCCCATTGCTTTTGCAGCAGTTTGTGCAGCTAAGCTAGGCATACTAAGGAGGAGGCCCCAGAATTATGTGAATAATTGCACTTTAGCCACCCTGTTGGGTTGACAGGGTGCACTTGGCCAAACAGTCTGCAGGCTGCTATCACCTCCAGCTCCAGCTCTCAATCCACTGCCAATTGCCCCTTAATGAAGTCAGCTCCACTCTTAGTGCTTCCCCCGCCGGCTGCAGGGGTGGATGGAATGGTTGAGTGGTTGGCCGGTGGGGGTGTGCGGCAAGTGGTTGGTCGTTGATGGGGGCAGGGGGGTGGTTTACCTCCCACACTCGGTGGGTATCAGTCTCGCATACACACGTGTTGGTATTTTGCACTCACTACGGGTTTATTTAAATTTTTTCCGCCTGCCTTTCCAGTCCAGTACGCCTGTCCCTCACTAGCGTCCGCTGTCTGTCCGCCTGTCTATCCCCTTGTCCAGCCATCCGATTACTTTCGCTGTCTAAATAAATTCGCAAACGGTTTCGGGTTATTTGAGCTGCGCTTTGGGGCCGCCTCAAGGTGAATGGCAAGCGAGCGGGCGAACGGTAATTACTTAAAAAGCAGCCACACCGAGCCTGCCTCCGCCTTCGCCTCCGCCTCCGCCTCTCGCCCCCACAACCCACTCCAGCTTCGTCTCCGACTCCAAATCGGACGAAGGCCGAGCTGACAGGCGACTTCTTGTGCGTGCGACTCCGGTTTATAGCACGTTTGGGAGTTACGCGAGCTGTAACAGGGTGTTGCACAGTGGGGCAAATCCCTCGTTCAGTGTAAATTGTCGAGCATTGATGAGAGTTCCCCTTATTCTTCATTATCAATTCACAGATAACATTGAATTTCTCCTGGTGCTTCCCGAAAATGTTTACGTCTCCATTGCACACCACTGTGCCGGCCCCACTGTGCTGGGGCACTGCACTTGCGCGGCTGCCGCCCAGCTTGAAAAGTGAAATGAAAGTAATTAAAATTGCCAGCATTTCGTCTCGTAACTTGCAACTCTTAACTCGTAATGCGAGTCCCCCAATGCCGGAGTGGAAACCCAAGACCGCACTGACGAATGTGGGCGATAGTTTTGCAGCAAGGGGCGTGTGTGCGGGGTATGGTGGGGGAGGGGGCTGATCCTTGTTGATTAGGCAAAACAATACTCAGCCCAGGCAGTTTTCATTAACGCATTTTGTCTTGGCCTGTCACCGACTCCGATGGGCAGGTAGGTTCGCACGACTTACCTAAGCCCCTCCCTCCCCCTCCCCTCCCCTACTGCACGGCACGCCCATGTCAAGCCCAAATGCCAGTCGCATCGCATTCGGCTTCGGCTTCGATTGGGGCATTGTTTGCTGGAAATTTTCTCGCTTCGACTTCAGCTCTGCCCTCGTCCCTCGTCCCTCTTCCCTTGTCCCTCGTCTCATCTCGTCTATATTACGTGTATTATTTTTTGGTTGTTTGTTTTTTCAGGCAACGACGTTGTCGGCAGGGGGGGGAGGTGCGACAGGGGCTGTCGAAGAGAGGCTGCAAAAACGCCGAAAAGGCACGTAGCTCATTGCTGGAGAGGCAGACGGAGCCGTGGCCATGGCACTTTACCACGTTGTCTGGCACTTTGCTTTCATTTCATTTCGTTTCGTTTCGATTTTCCATTTCTTTATGAAAATTGCTGATAATCACACGGAGCAGCAGCAGCAACAACAGCAACGTGCAGCAGCAGTCGCTGTCATGCCAAGTGCGAAGCACTTGCCGCAGATCACTCGATATATACTTATTTTCCAGGGGTGGTGGGCAGAGGGAGGGGCAACTCGAGCTAAGTGGATGCGAGCTCTGCTGCGTTGGGAGGGAAGGGTAGCGGGAGAGGGGTGGTGCAACGAAAGTGATTTAAAAGTGGCACTCGCTGAGCATGCGGCAACACGAGATGCAAATGAATAAGGCGAGTTGCCACAACGAGTGAGCAAAACTTGCAAGTTGATTTCTTGATTTGAAAGTTGTGCAAGTGCGAGTGAGTAGTGTGAGTGCATTCGTTCTGCGGCATTCGAACTACACTCACGCGGCAAAACAGAATCCCATTTCGAGTTCCAGCAAATTGGCCACGACGACTGACAGCGCGACGTCGTCGTCGTGCAATGAAGATGTTGCTGCAGTTGCTCGAGACGTTGCGAGCTGACAATGACAATGTTCATGATGTTGCAGTTGTAGCTGTTGCTGCTGTTGTTGTAGCTGCTGCTGTTGCTGTTGCTGATGCAGTTGTTGCTGCTGTTGACTCTGAATGAGTCGTTGTTGCGTTGCTATGCAGTGAGCTGCGCTATATTGAGAATATATCGAGCTGAAAAATCAGTTGGTCTCTCAGCATCATCTCCACCTCCGCTGCCCCTTTTCTAGCTGCTGCTGCTGCCCTTCGCCTTGTGCTTTATCATTGGCGCTTTGTGTGAGTATATACTCGTAATTATTACAAGCAGGCTGCATTATCATTATGACTATGACTGACTGATAAAAATAATGTACGACATTCAGTCCCCAGTATCGTACCCTGCCCCTTCCCCTTCCTCTTACCCCAACCTCGCCCCAGTCGATGTTGCCAGCGCTTTGGGGGAGCCTTGCATAAAGCACTTCGTCGCCAACTTCAACTTTAGCTTCATCGCGTCTGTCGCCATCAACTTCGTCACCGTCTTCAGCTTCATCTCCATCTCCCTGTCCGTCTGCATCTTTCGTCTTTCGTCTCCACCTCTCCATCTTTGTCTCCAACTCTATCTTCATTCAGACATTATTTTCATTGAATTGCTTCATGCTCGAAAATTTATTATTATTATTGGACAAGCGGGAAGGGAGAAGAGGGCGCAGAGAGGGGGGACTGTGCTCGACACTCTACAAGCTATTTTCATATTTCGAACTCGCGTTCGCTTTCGGGTTCGTTCGGGTTCGAGTTCGGGGTTCGGGTTGAGTAGAAATTTATGTGAAAATTCATAATTGGATTATGGCTTTTTTCAGCTCTCGTCGCGGTCGTTGGCGTCGCCTTCGCCTTCGCCTCACTTAGAGGGGGTCGCAGCCAAACTTGTAGCTGTATCTGTATTTGTATCTGTATCTCTTTCTGTAGCTGAGTGTCTCCATCTTCATCTCCGTCTGCATCTGCATCTGTCTCCGATGTTGATGTGGCTGCGGCAATGAACTTGAAAAGCGCAAGTCTCTGCCGCGTCGTGTCTCTCTCTCTCTCTCTCTCTCGCTCTGGGCTTGTTTTCACATTGTTTTCGATTGCAATTTGGCATCATCAATTAAGCGCTTTAGTCCTTGAGTTGTCGCGCACTCGCGCACCATTGTGTGTCAAGGACGCGTCAGCGAATTTGCTGCGCATAGATTCAAAATCGACCTTTAAAACTCAATTGAAATACTTGAGAAGCATCACACATGTGCATCAAATCGATTTTGATTTCGGGCTTGAGCTACAGTTCAAATAAACTAAGGTTTGTTTGCAGTCAGCTAAGGTGAAGTAGATATTATAATATATAATTTTAAAATTATATTTCAGAACAGAAATTCAAAAGAATTGTTAAGCTGAAACTGATCTTTATTAAGCATATAGAGTATTCTGCAAGGCACAATAGTTCAAACGAGTAAGAAAGGCTACTTTCGGGATGGTGAATGTTTTATACTCCTGCTGGTTCTAATATCCTCCGATTGTTCCAATAAGAGTTATATATAATGGTGCAGAAATAAATGGTATTATGTTAATTCAATATTATGTTTCACTTTGATTGGCACAGATAAGTTAAGTTATTTCTGAAATCAGAACTTGTCTTGCAGATTGTTCCTTATGGCAACTATATGTTAAAGTGCTCCGATTTTGATTAAATTTAATATGCGTTGTAAATATATAGAATAAGTGCGATGTAGTAAATTTTGTTGCAATATCTTGACGAATAACAAAAATCGGCCGATAGTTTGTATGACAGCTATACGATATGTAGGTCCGATCATGCTCGTTCCGACTTATTTATAGCGTGCAGCAATAAGAAGCATGTGTGCCAACTTTCATCAAGATATGTAGCTATGAAACAGACGAAGGGACAGACTGACAGGGCTAGATCGACTTCCCTGTCGATGCTGATTCAGAATATATATTCTTTATGGCGTCGGAGATGTTTCCTAAGATGCCTTGCAAGCTTCTGGCCAAAATGAATATTCCCTCTGCAAGAGTAAATATATATTCCAAGTATAATGAAGTACTTAGTCATGCTGTAAACAATCTTCTATGATTTAACCTGAAATCAGATATATTCTATAGTCTGTTATACAGTTTCCCTTTTCAGGTGTTGCACTTGTGGCAAGCCCCGGAAAAAAGGTAGTCAATCTTGTCGCATCGCATGCTGCAAAGCAAAGTGAAGCGAATCGATGAGATGAGATGAGTTGAAATGAGATCGATGGGGATTCGGAATCAGATTGAGACTCGTCGGATGCGCCGTAGCACTCGTTCAGTGTTATAGATGAAATATGCATGTATTTAAATGCGTTACAATAAATTTTTGATTTATTTGCGACGCCATTGACTGAATTTTAAATTACGGCGATTTATTTCCGATTTTTATATATGAGCAATAACAACAACAACAACAGCAGCAAGAGCAACAAAAGCAGAAAACATTGAAGCGCTGAAAAAACATAAACAAGAGCGAGAAAAACAACAAAGCAGCTGCCATGCAAATTGAGTGGGATATGGATGTGATTCTGATTCCGATTTCGATTCCGAATTGGAGGAGAGTCTGAATGCGAATGCAAACGGCTCTTAGGATCTGCTTTGCTGGATTCGAATACATCTGGAATAATAATAACAACAACAACAAACTCGGTTTTGTGCTAGACAATTTTGCAGTGTTCCACAGTGTTCTGTTGTCCTTGCCCTCCTCAACCCTTTGCCTCACGTCTCTACAGAGATGGTGCACTCACAGATATGTATGTTATGTTTGTAGATATGTTGATATGGTATATAGTAAAGCTTGATATGTTTGTATTTTATGATTGCCGTTTTGCAGTTATTTTAGATGTCCCGTCGCTTTTGTTGTGGTCCTGTTTCGCTGCAAATTGCCAAATGAAAAATTTGAAACCATTTTTCACAGTTTCGTTGTCGTCGTTATGGACGCACTTTTTGATACCCTGCAAATGCATAGAGCGGGTGTACTTGACTTGTGTCATGCAGTATCGGACTATGATCTTTCTATGTTAGAAGATAGTCACAGAGCAATTTAAAATACTTTCCCCAGTGGAAATATTGAACTGAATACTGTTTTCAGCTGTTTACAGGGTATGCAGCTGCTGGTAGTACTCAGTACTGACTCGTTAGAGGTAACTCCATGCTAGGTTACAGGGTATCTGACAGTTGAGTGCACTCGACTGTGATTCTCTTCACTTGTTTTCATTTGATTTAATTCGCTGCAATTCAATTTATTTGTTATCCCCTTTAGTGCTGTTGCTGTTGTTGCTGCCACGTAACCAGCAAAAACCTACGAAAAACAACAACAACAACGAATGGAAAATTGACGCCTGCACAATCTGGCAGAAGTTGACAAACGAAAAGCGAAAAACAACAAACAACAAGATGAGTAAAAACGAAAACAAAAACAAAAACTCTTTGTACCAATTTCTTTTCCAAAATGAAAACCCCTTTCGTTCCGCCCCTGCCTCTCCATTGCGCCTCCCCCCTGCTCTGCTGTGAAATTGCTCAAGTTGTGGCTGGGCTGGCAACTTAATTAAGTCGTCTCTCGTGTTGGCCTAAGCGCAGCTTTTACTTTGGCCTGGGAAATTGCGCTCCGCGGTGTCTTTAAATGAAAAGCGAAGCGCGCCCAGCGACAAAGGCGAAACAAGGCGGTATAAACGCCAACAAATTATCAAAGGCGAAAACAAAAGGGAAAAACGAAGTAGCAAAACCAGAGGAGAGGCAAAGAGACAGATAGAGAGAGAGAGAAGAGGAGGAAAAAGCAGCTCAACTTAAATAGTTGAGGCTGTTAATTATGCCGTTTGTGCGGCGTCTTCTTCGTAGTTCACATGGCTTGAAGTGGAATTACAGCGCGGTTTTCGGGTTGAGCACTTTCTTGTGTAGTTGTTGTTGTTGTTGCTGTACTTGTAACTCGCCTAAGAGTTTAATCTATGCAACTAACTGTGCATCTGCTTATCTGACCATCTAACTGCCCAACTAGTTATGCAGAATACTTTGCTATCGTCATGTTGTAGTTTGTTCCCCTCTGCAAGGCCTGACAACCCTGACAAGCCAGACAACCCTGACAATTGCTGTCTAAATATAGGACCCTCCCTTAGTAATCGTAAGCTGAGCTTGTATGTCACAAATCATCGCCAAATGCGAGTCCCAACTCAAGTACCTCTCTCCGGCTCCCTCTCACTCTCCGTCTCTTGTCTGCCGGCAGAGTGGGGCATTTCGTAGAGCCGCAAGTATCCAGAAATAGCTGCTAACAGTCTAAAATTTCAAAAATCTTTCGCTGTTGAGTAATTCAAACGAAATGTCGCCTGGGAACAGCTCGACGGCCATTAAAGACGATCTAATGAGCATCATTAGTATGTGGAAATCCCTGCGAGTTCCAGCTGAGTGTGTGAGAGAGTCGAGTCGGGCAGAGTCGGGACTATCAACCACAAGCGCGACCTGCGGCTGAGCAGAGATAAGATAGGCAGGCCAGACCAGACTCTCACTCTCACTCCTACTCTCTCTTTCTCTCTTTCTCTCTCTCTACTCTCTCTGTCTACTAATGAAGTGGAAAAGGTTGTGCGTGATCGTGCAAGTCAAAAAGGATCCGCTTGCCTGACTTCTGTCTGCCTGACATCGGCTGCCTGCCTGCCTTTTACGATCTCGTCTCGTTGAGCCCCGCCAGCTGTTGGCAAGAATCCCAGAGCCCAGACTGAGATCCCACATCCCCGGGCTGACCCCAAGACATGACTTTGATCGAAAGTGTTGCTCGTTTGTTTTTTCTCTCGGTTATTGGTTTCTTTTTCTTGTCGTTCTCTGACGAGGGGGGAATATGTCAATTTAAAAGTCGAATTTTGAATGATAATCAATGCCTGCGTTCGAAGCATTTGGGGCCTGGTGTGGGCGGGTTTACTGAACTCCAAACCGAACTCCCTCTCCCTCTCTATCTCTCTCTCTCTCACTCTCACTCCCTTGCTGCCGCAGCAATATTCTGGCATTTTTATGTGCGCCCATTTCGGTTCTGTCAGCTTTATTGTTTCTTTGGGTCACTTCCCGATCCTGACATTTTCATTTTACCTACGCTGTAATTAAATAAAATTTATAATAATTTCTTATGCACTCTCTCTCTCTCTCTCTCTCTCCGTCTCTCTTTGCCTTGCCCCTTTGCTCATTATGTCGCTGTTGCTGTTGTTTTCTTTTCTGTTCTCTTTGACTCTTTGGTTCGTTCACAGATTTTTTCTCACAGCGCCTCATCTCAGGAGGGCTATTAAATAGCATGTCCAGTGCCCCGTTTGTAGTTCTGCTATTATTATTATTATTATTGTTACAACACACACACACACGGAGACACACACTCATATGTATTTTTATATCTACCTTTCGGTATTTTGTGTCATTTTCGTATTGCGTGCCCAGCAAAGAAACAACAACTAAACGCACAATAAACACCTCAGCCTCAGACTCAGACTCAGCCTAGTCGTAGTCTTTGCCCCGTTCGCATTCTTCGTCTTCGTCTTCTGCGTCTCTTTGGCAGCTTCCGCCTCAGTTAAAAATAATGACAATTGAAACTTGGACATTCACGTATTCGTGAAAGGAAATCCACAGATTACATGCACTCATTATGCCAACCATTATCTGTACTGCTAGTCCAACTCGTCTATGTACTCGTATGTCCGAAAACGGGTTTCCTCCCCAATTGCTTGGCTATTTCACATATGTCATTTATCGCATTGTCGTCGCTTGAGATGCGTACGAGGCGACTTCTCTCCGAGTGCATTGTTATCTTGTTGGAATTCTTTGCTAACTCTGAGAATTCAATATCTGAATATCACTGGAATGTACAAATACAAAGAGTAATAAAAATATCTATTAGATAAATGTAAATGAGCATACTAATCTTTAGATAGATGTTTCTTATCCCCGATAACTAATAAAACTTAATTTGCTCCTTTAATAACAGAATATTCACTTCCAAGTTCTTAAGGTATCAAGTGTTGACTCTCTAGTATCTATCAAGCTGTAGTTCCTTTCGGCATATTACCTTAATATATATCTTTAATAACCGCACATTCATTGCCCAATTTTATAGATAGAATCTTTTCTACTGTCTATAAAGAGCTGCTTTCTCTTATCCCTTCTCCTTCCTCTTTTATAACCCATAATCCAACTATAGAAAATAACCTATTTTCCTTCCTTTCGTACCTTACTCTATCTACGAGTATATCTTTCCCTCTCTCTCTCTCTTTCTGTCCCTTCTCCGCTTTTCGACTGGCCCAGTTCATAATCCGCCATAGCCGCAGGCCAGCGATTGTTGTGCGAATTCTTTATCTAATGCCATGGTATATTTTATAATTTTCCATTTTATTTACCATATTACACTCGCTTTAGCTGCCCGACTTGCTGTGAAAGAGTTCTTCCCCCCTTCCCCCGCACCCACTCTTGTTGCTCTTGCCTTCGTTGTTATTGTAGTTGTTGTTGTTGTCTGCCCTTTGGGCGCCCGCAATTCGCTAGGTAAATCGCTGGGGCCGCACAATGGGGTTTCGCAGTCAATTGGCAACCTTGTGCCGCTTGAGAATGGTAACACTGTTGCCAGGTGGGCATGCTGGAGAGGGGAAAGGGAGCAGGGAAAGAGGGACAGGGGTAAAATTTGTGCATAATTTGTAGGGCAGGAAAAGTGGCTCAGCTCAGACGAGTTGGCTGGCTGCAGCAAAGTGATAATAACCTTGGCCGGGAGTCCGCAGTCGGCAGAGTCGGAAAAGATGTCAGTGGCATGTGGGAAAATGCAGCAGCAGAGTTTCCCTCCCCCTCTCTCTCTGTTGTTGTCTTAGCTAATTGCAGGCGCAGATTTCGCCATCGTCGGGGTGTCAATTAAATGCACTTAGTAGGTGCAACAACGACGACTGTGCCACATGTGCCGCGCAGCTGTCGCTGTCTGTCTGTGTGTCTCTCTCGCTGCTGGAGCTGTCTCAAAGGTCAGCTGTGGGGGCCAAGGCGGGAACAAGTGCAACTGCAGCAGGAGGCAGCTTCTTGTGGCATGTCACGAATGCGCCTTATTTCATTTCAGCTTGCCACATTATGTTGCGCTCGGCTGGGAAAAATGCCGCCCAGCGACAATTTGTAATGCGATTAATCCGACTGATTAAGCTCGGCTTTGGCCAAGGCCAACACAGTGGAAGCCACAGCACAGTGGGCAACATCTTATGATCTGCAAATTGGCCCACTGTGCAGGGCAGGGCAGGGCAGGGCAGGGCAGGGCAGGGCAGGGCAGGGCAGGGCAGGGCAGGGCAGGGCAGGGCAGGGCAGGGCAGGGCAGGGCAGGGCAGGGCAGGGCAGGGCAGGGCAGGCCTATGAGCAGCTGCTGCTGAGAGTTGTAAAGAGTGCAGCAGCACGCACTGCGCTGCCTGCTCCTCTTCCCTGTCCCTCTGCCCTTGTCTGCTTCTCTTCACTGTCTCTCTCTCCCTCTATGTCTCTCTTTCTCTCTCTATGTTATGTCTGTGAAATGCGTTGCATTTCCGGTAGCAGACAGTGCAGGCGGCGGCGAAGGAACAGGGTTACGCACAAAGGGACTGACAGAGTGAGACACAGACACAGCCAGAGACAGCGACAGAGTGAGCAACAGAGAGAGAGAGGGGGTAGAGCGAGATCTCATTCATCTCGCATGTGGTGAATGTGGAACGCCGTCGAGCCAAGCCCAGTTGGACGCGGACGTGTCTTTTCGCCTGCAATTGATTTCTTTGAATTTTTCGCTCGTTTGTTTTGTGCACATTTTATTTATCTAGTTTTGTGTGAAGTCATTTTGTACCTGCCGTACCTCACTACCCTCCCTCCTGCCGTGCCACGAAAATATTTTTGTATCGCTTGCCAGCCTCCGAGACTGGCTCACTCGCTCCCACTCCCTCTTCCCTATCTCGCTCTCCGTTGACTTCCTGTGAAGCCATCGCCGCCGCCGCCGCCACCGCCGCCGCCGTCAGATCCTGTGAAAATTACACACACAAAGTGTAATTAACAAACAGAAATGAGGCTGCCGTTCGGGGATTAGACGTGCCAGCAGCGTCTTTAGCATCTTTGGGATCGCTGGCATCTCTCTCCCTCCCTCTCTCTCTTGGACGCTCTCAACCCTGTTGCCCGCTGCCTGTTCCCACACGGCAACAATCATAATTTGTTAGTTGTGTGATTTGTGTACGCCAGCAGTCGCCAGGGTCCTGCAGGCGCGGGGCGTGGCATATGCGTGCGACCTTGCACGGCAATTAGCGCGTCGCAGTCCAAGCTGAAGTTGAAGTTAAAGACGGAGACGGGGACGCGGACGCAGACGGAGACGGAGACTCTTGTTAACGACTTGAGTACCTGTTGCCAGTTGTGCAACATTTTTATAACCCTCGCTCTCATTATGACAACAAGCCAGCAACAACAACAAGAAGAACAACAAGAACAACAGCAGTAACAATTATAATAAGAATAATAAGTATAAGAAAGGCAACAGCAACGAAAAGGAGCTGAGGCAAATCAAAGTGTTGCATGCCGCCAACAAGTGCTCCGGTAATTGACCAAATGAGCCGGCAAATTTTTCACTTATAAATCATTTCGATAGCCGAAGCAAGTAGTTAACTAAGGGGTAACTATGTCTGCAATTCACATTTAGTAAAAGAAAGAAGAATTGTGAAGGAAACAAGATACCCGAGCTGCAAAGAGATCCCGAGCAGAGTCCACAAACTTCGTATACAGTTTAAAGACAGGCCTTCAGATTCTCCAGATTCACCAGATCTTTAGTTATTCAAAGTGTTGCTTACATCAAAATCGGTTGCATTGAATTGAATTAAATTTGCAATTTAGAATCGAACTTTGGCGCATGGAATATCAAACAAAGCTCGGCCTGTCGAGAGATTAACGAGATTTGTGCACAAACAACAATTTGAACTAGTTCCGAAAATTGTAAATACTCGATTCGAATTTCTATTGGAATTTCAACTTCTGACCCGCCATGGTTCCCCATAAAGCCGACTATTTTTCGACTATTCGATATTATTGGTTTAGGTCGAGCTCATAAATTGCCGAGCACAAAGTAGGCCCTCCTTCATATCCCTCTCACTCTCTCTCTCTCCCTCATACATCTGCACAATAAATTAATATCTCCTGCAATATTCGGTTCACATTTCATTAGCTCAAATATTTCCCCGGCTAATTAAGCGCGGGTGCGGATGCGAAGGGGGGGTAATACGAGTGTGGACACCCTCTCTAACCGATTTACAATTTCGGTATCCTATGCACACCTGCCGCATAAGTGGGTAGCTGCCCCAGCAACCGTTTCAATGCATTTTCATTCGCGTCTCTAATCGCAGTCATCAGAATCAGACTAAAAACACAAATGCGCAGCAATTTCGATATAATTTGATATTTTCCAAGGGGGAAATATTTCAATTTCAATTGAAATTTGCATTGCAGATTAAATGCTGAATTCTTTATATTTTCTATAAATATATTGTGTACTCTAGGTATCCTTGAGATGCACATTAGTGTTCAAATTACTAGTAACACTTTGAAGCAATCAAGTTTTGTAGGTTTTTAAAATGGGATCATATTTTGTCCCTAAGTACTGAGTGTGGCCCCTTTCGGTCGAGTGCCGGCCCTGCCACACACTCATAACGAACCCTTATTGGATTTCACTTAAAAATAATTTACCTTAAATTTAATGGAAATTTTATTTGTTACTTACGGCATACCCCGTTTGCCAGACAGGCTGACAAAGAGGTAGTGTATGCTAACAATAGATTTTAAGACGGTAATTCTTCTGGTAGATATAGGTATAGTATCTACCTTTATAACACTTAAACTTATAAATTATATATAATATATATATTCCTTTATCTGCATCAAATTCACAGGGCATGTGCTCGTCGAGCATGCTGCCGCTTTTTCCTGCTTCTGCTGCTGATCATTTTCGGGCGACAGTCAATCAGTTTCGCATTACTCTGGCGGCGATTCAGTTACCGTTACCTGTCGCTGTCGCCGTTGCTGCTGCTGCTGCTGCTGTCGCCAATGTTGTCGCAGGCGTCACGTGCGCTGCAATTAGCCTGCGCTCGGACAGACTAAGCAGGACATGGCAGGCGACAGGGAGGAGCGCCAGGGACGGGCGACTGACAGAGAGTAAAACCATTTGCAATGCTTCAGCGGGCAGCCCGTCAAGTGCAGGGGACACTGTTGTTTTTGTTGCTACTTTGCTTTGCATAACTTGTGCTTATCACACCAGACAGCACACTCATACACTCACACACACACAGTCAAGCAGACACGAAAAAAAGGTTCGCCTTCGATTTGAGGACAAGTTTCGCTTAGCTGAGTCAGCGCCTCAAAGGGAACGAAACGGAACGGGAGATACCCCGTATCTGTGGTGGGTACTTGGTATTTGGTATTCGGTATTTGGTATTCGGTATTTAGTATTCAGTATTCTGGGTGCATAGTCGGTTAGTCGCGTGCCCGTCGCAGGTGCACTGATTACGCGCGCCTGGCTGACTCATTTCCACCCTCTGTCAGTGAGAGAGTTCCTGGTCAGGTTTTTTTCTTGCGGCGTCTCCTCTATCCCTCCTCCTCCTCCTCCTCGTTCTCCTCCTCAGCTCTGCCCTCCCCTTGGTCTGCCGTGTCTCGCTGCCGGTTCCGCTCCCGGTGCGGAGCATTTGTCAACGTCACGTCATGGCGTGGGCGGCTCTTAACTGCGTTTCTAAGGATTTCTTTTCTTTTCTATTTTCTCTTGTGTCCCTCTCTGCCTTCGCGTCTCCCTCGTCACCCTCGCATCAAGTATCGCCCGTGTGTTTGTTTGTGTACAGAGCTTGCTGCCTGCTGCCTTTTTCTGCATCATTCGCTTCCGGTGGCCGCCGCCAACGACGACGACGTCGGCAACGTGACTCACTTACGTCGCAGCCGACGGACCCGGCAAATGGGGGAAACCCTTTTGCGTTTTTCGACTTTCGACTATTTTTAGTTGCGAAGGGTAGCATGGGTGCTCTGTAATGCCAAATGCTAATTGGCCACGCCCACATTGCAAAACGTTAGCAGCACCTTGCAGCCACCGCCCAGCCGGCTAACCAGTCCCGGCCCGGCCCGGCCGTCTGGGCCGTCAGGCACTCGAAAGTTCGAGCACATGTCACACGGGTTGTTGCCCCCACCGCGCCACACAATGCAAATGACACTGCACGACAAGATTGCGGACAAAGAAGAGCAAGTTTACACCATCGGCTGCTAATTGGAGTCAGTCGCGTGGAGAAGTTGTCGCTGCTTAAAGAGCAAGAGAGAGAGAGAAATGGGAGAAAAAGAAGAAGAAATGGATAACTTTATCAAGCATCTTCATCTCGTACTTCGTCTAATAATAGGAGTACCACAACGAAACTTGACAGTTTATTTAGTTATTTAGTTTATTTGCCCACGTGCTGACAAAATTTCAATCATATCAAAGCAATATAGCTTACTATATATAAATGTCAAAATACAGTAAGTCACATGTGAAATGTGACTAATATGAACGTCAACGTGGAGTTTACTCTCTTCTAGCTGTGAAATAAAAAGTCGTTTATTTGTATTACAATATCGATTATAATCGATGACAAATAATCGATATACTGCATATCGATTAAACGATAATAAGTTATAAAATACATATGATAATATTATATTTATAAAAATATCGATTATAATTGATGGCAAATTATCGATAGACTGCATGTCGATTAATTAAGTTGCATTGCATTTAATAAAAGTCGATTATAATCTAAAGAAAACTATCGATAGACTGCACACTGATAAAAAGCCAGATAATACATTTGGTAATACAACCATAATATTTATAAAAATATCGATAATAATCTATAGAAAATTGTCGATAGACTGCATATCGATTAATCGATTATAGTAAGTAGTGTACTTTTGCTTTAAAATGCAAGCAAAATAGACAAATTACCATATATAAAATGTTCGTGAAATATCTGCCATCTTTAATTTTCGATAACAAGTCGATAACACTGTTTCCACCTGCTCGCCGTGGGCTGAGCTTGTAGCCGAGTGTACGCTAAAAGAAAAGGAAAGCCAGCGAGAGGCAACAGGAAGAGGAGTGGGAAAAGGGGGGTCAGGAGGATGCCGGGTAGATGCGGCAAGGATGTGGATGATGCTGCCGTTACTGCTGCTGCTGCTGTACTCAGAAAAATGCAAAGCACGCTTGATTTAGCGTCATTAAAGAGGTCGCTCGCTGAGAGGGCGTGGGAGAGGGAGGAGGGGGTGTGGTAAGCGAGCTAGACAGGGCTACGGGCTGTGTGCGGCCAGCCACGCCTCCAACATCTAGTGCGTCCACACACACACACACACACACACTCGCGCACATAGCGACACATTTGCCTGGCGGTGGCATTTTAATTGGCAGCCAGGATGGCGACAACAACAACGACGACGACGACGATGGCGACGACAGGCAGCGAGGACTGCGACGAGGCAGGACAACGTCAGCATTCCATTTGGGCTAAAGACGGAAGCATATCCTTGTGGCAGTGGCAGGCACTCATAATAGGCGCATGCCGTTGCATGCCCCGCCGTTGCAGGACCTGTGGCGTAGTACGGCCGTAGTAGTGACTGACTGACTGACTGGCTGAATGAATGAATGAACGAATGAACGGAATGAATGAATGAATTGTGAGTTCATTCATAAAATAAATCACGCAGCCACAAGACGCAGTCGAGATGCCGAGATAAGTTCTCAATGAAATGGATTAGTCAGCACAAGGGATGCAGTCAGAGAGAGAGAAGGCAGGGGCAGGAGCAGAAGTCGGAGTAGGTGTAGGTGTAGGAGTGGAAGTAGGAGCAGGAGTTGGACCAGGACTTGAAAGTGGAGCTGGAGCAGCACAAAGGCCCAGCCAAGCAGGAAGTTGTTGTTGGCTGCGAGCAGAACTCAGAAGTCGTCAGTATGGAGAGAGCGGAGGGCAGTAGGGAGTAGAAAGTAAGGAGTGGAGAGTGGGGAGTAAGAAATGAGCGTAAGGGGTATGCAGTAGGGAGTGGGGAGTGGGGAGTGGAGTTCGGAACTGGGGGCTCATTAGCGCTGGTTGGCCAAGGTGCTAGACGAAGCTGTCAGCTGTGAGGGGAGGAAAGAGGAGGAGAAGGGACTGCTACCGCTGCAGCTTTGTTTGTCTACTTCATCTACAGCAGCAACAGTAGCAACGGTAACAGCAACAGCAGTAGTAGCAACAACAGCAGCAGCAACAACGGCGACAACAGCCGCATCAAATTCATTCTTTTTGCCGGCATTTGTAAACAGGGAGAGGGAAAAAGAGAGATACAGAGAGAGCAAAGGAAGGAGGGTTAGAGGGAGAGGGCTAGAAAAGCGAGCGAAAGAAAGGGGGAAAAATGTTGTACACTCTATTGACAGTTCACTGCACGACACTTGACTGTTTGAGTTGGCATTCAAAACAACACCAAACGCACACACACACTCTCGCACACACGCACACACATACACTAGCAGCTGCCGAGAGCAACACTTTTAAGCAAACACACACATACACACACACAAATACAAATACAAATACAAACACAAACATTGCCCCAACGGACACAGCGCACTTTCTTCAGCCGCAGCAAGAACCTCGAGAGAGATTGCTCCAGGGACACCCCTGAAGGGGGTGAGGAGAGAGGGAGAGGGTTGGGCTATCGCTGCACTTGCAGTTACTGCTGCTGCTGTTGTTGCTGTTGCTGTTGCACGTCGTCGCTTTCAACAATGCAAGTTAATTAAAGCGCAATTAAACACAGACCAAGCAGCCAGCCATGAGCCGCTTCAGCCGTAAACAGATACACTGAGCGAAAAGGCCCCTCAGGGAGTTACAAATTGAAATGCACCTCAGTAATAGTGCATATTAAATGACAGTCAAGTTGGCGCAAATGTACAGGAGACAAGGAAACTTTATCATAAAATGCATTAAAGAATTTGCCTCTCTTTGGTTCGTTCTTGTAGCACAGTGTAGTTGGAAACTGACCGAGCTGAATTCTCATTTCATACTCCTCAACTCTTGAGGCAGTCCAATAACCGATAAAAACGTGTCTGGCAAATAGAGTTGTTTCCGAATTAAGTGAAATAAACGAATTCCGCGAAATTCGATTCGCTCTGCAGTCACAAGAGGCGGCTGCCACACCCAATGAGTGTGTCTATAGATTAAAGACGGATATCAATTTAAATCGTATATGAAACAGCTTGCGGGGCTGCCATTGAAGCTACTATTGATAAAGTTGTTATATATAATATGTTCCGTTTATTCTACAACAATTGAATTGAATTTCCTTTAGATTTGAATTATATTGTATTAAGGTAAAGCTTTGTTACCCCTACTTAACAACTCTAAATTACAATAATATTATTTTTGTTACATTTTTTATAGCACATTATAATTATACCACCACATTTCGAAGGAAATTGCCATGGAAAGGCAAACTTTCCTACAAAGTACACAGTTCTTAATTATAATAATTCTCATTCTTTATTGTTTCCTCCGTTTCTATAAAAATTACGAATTTATTATGATAATTAATTTAACATGCTTACAAATAATTATTTAATTGAGTTTGAAACGCACTTTAGAACTGATCTCCCCATAAAGTGTACATATTCTGAATCAGCATCACCACACCAGGGGAATCGATCTAGTCATGTCTGTCTGTCCGTTTATCCATCCGTCCGTCTGTCCGTGTGTCCGTTTGCTTCACCGCAAACTAGTCTCTCAGTTTTAAAGCTATCTTAATGAAACTTGGTACACATGCTTCTTATTGCTAAGTTTTGTTTACTACAATTTAGTACATCATACTTTTTCTAAATATAGGTTTTTGTACGAACTTACTTACTTTTACTTATCAGTCAAAGTAAGACAAAATATTGAATATACACAATATTATTCAGTTCCACTCCATTATATATAACTAGTATTGGAACAATAGGAGGAGAAAAGAACCTGCAAGACTATACAACTTTCGACATGCCGAAGGTAGCCTTTCTTCTTCGCTTTGTTTACAATTCTTTAGGTTGTATTATAATAAACCTCTGATTATTATTATCACATAAGAAGTAGTAAAACAGATCAGTTAATTCTGTCATTAGATCTTTGCATAACTCTTATAATTGAAAAACGTTAATGAGATGATAAAATCCATTGACATAAACTCCTTTTATGGAATTGGAACATATATATTTATTTATATATATATATATACATATATCCCCGATTTACTATTTATATTTGCCAGGCATTTCGCCTTATTTCTCGCCCTTAAGTCATCGATTTGCACCTATCGATTGCCGATTACTGTGCTGTGTTATGTCATCTCTTTTCCCCGATATTAATAGAAATTATATAGGAAGAATATCCGACTGCGTGTCCGTCGTATTAGCATACCGTGTGTCGTATCTGGCTGGCCGCGATTGCCACGCCATCTGCCGTCGAAGATTAGCAACAATTTATCAAATGGGCGACTTGGCGGGGCTGTTGGCGTGCCGCAGATTGTTGGCCACATTTTCAGCTGGCTACCAAAGACAAGTTCAAGCTGCCGACCGCACTATTTGACCAGTAGTGGGCAGTGCTGGCCCTCGCTCGACAGGGGGAGGGGGAAGAGGAAGAGAAAGAGAGGGAGGGGGGCGAATTGCAATGCTGGGCAAGTTCTGCATAGTCCGACGATAGTTTCGTGCGAAACTTTTCAGCTGCTTGTAATTATTTATAGCACCTCGAAGAGGAAGCTCTTAGCCACAGTTCTGGCCCCACTACTTCGTCTCTCTTCCCCCGCTCCCCCTGCCCAACACTCCTCCCTCCATTGTATAATTGTTTGCAGTTGCTTTGATTTTGTTGTTTGTTGGCAAGGGGCAACAAAAAAAGAAAAGAGTTGCATGTAAATCTGGCCAGACCAATGTTGTGCATTCTGCGGGTGGCAGAATGGGGAGTAGGGGAGGGTGCTGGGTGGGGGGAGTCGCTGGGAAACTGCTGAAGTTGGTCAGCCCAAAAACAAAGGCTCAAAGTTTGCTGCAAAATATTTGCAACAAAAGAAAAATGCCGCAACAAAAACGAAAAGAAAAACAAGCTAAATGCAGCCGGAAATAAATTCTAATCTTTTACAAGGAACTTTTCCTACGCAGCTGAGCTGAGGGGAAGGGGAGACAGTTGAGGGCATGGCGGGGGGATGGTTGACTGGCAGGTGCATGCGTCATCACCGAAAAGGTTAAAGTGTGTGCTGCACTCACACACACACACACACACACACACACACAGACAGAGTAGAAACAAAACCGAAACAGAAACTTGTAAATAATTTCGGGTTTGGCTGCCTCAAAAAGTTGCCAGGCAACCTGTGCAAATATCAAACGTGCATCGAAGATGTGGAAAAACTGAGAAAACGGCTTTTCATTGTTTTGCCTGTTTGCTGTTGTTGTTGTTGTTGATTTTTCTTGGGAGTGGAAGCGAACGAAGCCTGCCACGCCCCCTCCCTCAGTGGCCACTGTGGCAATTAGTGGCCGCAACTTGCAACTGCCTGTCTCTGTATCTCTCCCTCTCCCTCTCTGTCTCCCTCTCCCTGTCCCTCTCTCTCTCTGCCACTCGCTGGCTGTCCCGCTCTGCGCCTTGACAGGAGGTGCTTGGAAATTAGTGGGCCAACGCGGCAAATAAAACCAACTCGAGTCAAGAGTCGATCCGAGTCGAAATCGAGGTTGGGTCTGTGGCCAAGTGGATTTGGCGACTGTTAAACCAGTTTTGGCGCCAAAAGCTCCACAAAAACTTTCAATTTCGAAACGCGGCGTCGCAACGGCGCAAAAAGGTTAAATGTGACTGCAAAGAGAGGAGCGAACACGGGCCCGTTGCGGCCGACATCGGCTACAGTTACCACTGTTACTATATAGACAATGGGCAAGGCATTTCTTAAGCTAGCAGCGAGACAGGGGTGTAGGGGGAGGGGCAAGTGGGGGCCGGCTGGCAGGCCTGACAAGCCACTGATAAGCCCCCGCGTGTGCAAAATTCGAAATAGGTTTTTGGGTTCGGCTTCGGTTTCGGTTTCTGTTTGGGGTTTGCTGCCTGTTTACGCTTCTGTCGAGTGATAAAAATTTTCATATATCTTTTTCGTGTTTCGTTTTTCTTTGTCGTATTCTTTCTTTTTTGCATAAGCATAACAAATGATGCAAGAGAGCGAGGCACAGTGGCAGAGGGGGACAGATAACACTGCGGCAGTGAGTCAAGGTAAGACAAATTGCCAGGACCAACGGCCCAATGGACAATCGATGTGCCCCGACAGCAGGCACAACAGGAACTTGAGAACAGGAAGTCAGAGTGCAGAATGGAAGATAATCGAAACTGAAAACAAGAATGCTAAGAACCGTTTGGAATATCATTGAGTGCAGCTAAATAAAGTTATTTCTTGAGAAGATTATAGAATAGAAATTGGTATTAAAGTTCATGCTAATATATATTATATTTCTGTAAACAATGATGGTGATGGCAGCGTGATAGTACAGGGGCAACGCTGCAGGCAACTATTGATAGGATCAGGGCTGCAGTTGACAAGAATAATCGAGCAGTGAAATCAGTCAGTTGAAGATTAGAGTTGCACTTAAGAGTGTCAGATCAAGAGTCGTTGAAGGCGGGTAAGTCGGTCAGCCTTTTGGAAACTTCGATCGGTCAAGTCGGACTGTCGTCGAAAGTAGAAGTTGTGTTGCGAGAATCAATCAGAAGTGGGTAAACTATAACTGAACATTGTCAAGTTTTGTACTATTCTTATAACAACCAACTACGAGTATATTCATTAAATACTATCAGTTAACAATTACCTAATATTTCAAAAAATATATCATATATTTGCGTATATCTATCATATATATATGTGCACATCTATCATATATATATGTGCTTCTCCATCATATATATTTGTCATATATATATGTGCATATCTATCATATATACCTTAGGATACACAGCTATACCCTGTTGACTCTTCCTTGCCCTTTAGTCACGTCTACCACATCACTCTCTAGTTTTCTCGCAGTGTAATGCCGTCGAGGTGTTATGCGCGCTTGCGCAGCTGCCCCACAATAAGCAGCGCGACTATTTGTTATTAGGCTGCCCCCAACGTCGCAGTTGGGAGTCGGCTACAAAAACAACACGGGAAATTAGTCAATGTTCGAATTTGGCAAACACATCGTAAATCATTTGCAATGGTAACTCAACACACACACACACATACAGATACCCTGCGATGCTGCATGCAAATGATGTGTCTGTGATTTGTGCCTCGTTGCCGAAACCGAAACCGAAACTCAAACCAAAAGCCAGAAAAGCGTCAAAGCGTCATCAACATTTCGTTGTTTACTGTTGTTGTTGTTGTTGTTGTTGCTGCTTTGATTCCTACTGTTGTTGTTGCTGCTGATGTTGTTGGTGTTGTGACTGCCCTTTTTTCTTGCGATAATCACAGAGAAGACACTTACAATATTTTATGGTCACGCCAAGCGATGATAATATTTCTGTTGCTTTTGTCTTCTCCCTTGTTGTTGTTGTTATTGCTGTTGTAGTTGTTGTTGCTGTAAAATATTATATTTAAAGCTCATATTTAACACATATTTTATAAGGCACTTTAAGATGACTTTAAGATATATTTTAGTGTACCATTTAAAGTAGCACAGCAATTTGTTACAGCACAACTCGCACGTCACATTGCTCAAGTTCAGTTTCCATCTCGCTCTCTCTCTCTCTATCTCTCTCTGTCTGTTTGTTTTCGGTATGTTGGAATCTTCTGGTATGCCAAGGTGTTGCTGCTGCCTCTTGTAGATACGTTGGGACACACACACACACACACACACAGATAAGCTTGTGTTTTCGATAAATGCGTCGCATTGTCCTATGCAAGAGCAGCCTTGTGCCATCCGTGTGCAATCCTTGAACTGAAAACAGAATCGAATTCAAGCAGGACGCAGTTTAGTACAAACTTAAAGATACATACACATGCAAGTCTGTCTCTGTGTGTGTGTGTGTCTGTGTGTGTCTGTTTATAAATTATGCGATTTGTGTTGTATTTGAAATGCGAGTGAAAATATTGTTGCATGGCAGATACATTAGTTGCTGTTGCTGTTGCTCTGCAGTTATTGTAGTTCCAATGTTCAGTGACAGGCATCGACATCGATTCTTGCAGCGCACAGATACATTAGTATTTTGTAGATATATTGTTTTATACAGTTGTCTGCCTTGACTTATAGATACTTTTATATCTCGACGACGAAAGTGTTATTCCTTGTAGTTCTTTTTTATTCATAATCAAATTGCTTTGCTATTATAACAGTTATTGTATTTGTATCTGGCAGATACTTTTGTATCTCAGATGTCTTGTTACTTAAGTTCAAACACTCACAGATCTATATCTGGCGGCTACTTTCGGCGCTTGGAGATACTTTACATGAATTTTGCTAGGGTAAGGAATACGAATATCTTAGCGATACATATGTATGAAATCCTTTTGTATCTTTGAGATACTTTTGTATTTTTGAGATACTTATGTATCTTAAAGATACTTAAATATCTTAGAGATACCTTTAAATCTTAGCGATAACTATATTTTTTATAGATACTTTTGTATCTTAGAGATACTTTTGTATCTAAGTGATAGCTTTGTATCTTAGGGTTATGTATATGTATCTCAGCGTTACCTATATATTTTAGAGATACTAATGTATCTTTAAGATACTTGTGTCCATAAGATACATAACATGTGTCATACATACTTTTGTATATTATAGATACCTATGTATCTTAGAGATACCAATGTATGACTTACTCATGTATCTTAGAGGTACCAACAGGTTAGATTTTCCTCCATAGTTAGCCAACTCATCCTCTTTCGCCCAAGTCTCAAGCTTACAGATGCTGTATCTTACAGATACATGACGGCAACTGATGCGCGCAAGGTCTGTAAGGTCTACGATAATTTTGATTAATAGCTTCGGCAACTTATCGCCGCTTCAAATGTATCTCATGTTCTCTCGCATGTGTTTTCATTCGCCTAATTGACAACAAATATTTCGAGACTGAGAATGTGAGCTTGTTTAATTACACAAAACGCTTGTCTAAGTAGTTGCTCGGCTTTATCTGCTTCTCAACTAGCGGGAAGATTCCACTCTGTTTGTCAGTCTCTCTCTCTCTGTCTATCTCTCTCTCTGTCTGTCTTTAACTGCATTTGCACTGTCGACAATTGAATAACTTGAACTCGTTTTGTTCTGTTTGACTTGCAGTTCGGTTCTGTCTCTCTGGCCGCACCTTTTGGCCAAGCCGCCTGAGAGACTTGGCTCGCTAAGGCTGCCCGCTATTTTATCCTCACCTTCCCCCCTCTGCCTTCGTGCTGCTGCCGCAAGGCCGCAACTAACTACAGTTTTTTCTTTGAGTGGCAGTTGCAGTTGCAGCAGTTGCAGCAGCGCAAAGGAAGTGCACAATTAATCTGTAGCTTAATTAGAATGCAAGTGAAGTGGCTGAATGGCTGGAGAGAGGGGAAGTAAGGGGGTGGTTCGAGGAAGAGGGAGACGGAGAGGAAGAGAGGAAGGTAGCTGAAGACGTACTTGGTTTTTGGGCAAAGAAACTTTCGACGTGCCCGAAAAAGTTTTCCTTTGTCTGCTTCAATCGCAGCTGACTCGCGTCGTGACTGCTCCCTTTTCTCCTTCCCCCCTCTCACTCATCCCTATCTATTTGCCTGCCACCTCTGCCTCTCTTCCATTGCCGCACTGAGTGCGTGCAGCGTGCTGTAAGTGGTGACAAGTGCACAACACTTTGTTGCACATCATCAAACGCAAATCAAATAGTCTGTGGCCAGCAACAACAACAACAACAACAGCAACAGCAGCAAGCAGGACGAGGCAGCTGCAACAACAAAGCAACTCAAGCTAAACTAAATTACAACAGCAACAACAACAGCAAAACAACAACAGCAACAGCGACAACAACGCAATGTCGAAGGCTAACCAAATATTGAGTTGCATAAACTGAACTCAGCCAAGCAGATACCCTGTAAGCGCAGCAGCAGCTGCAACAGTGGGGTATGCTCGATTGCTACTCGATGCTGCACAGGGTATGTGCCCAGTCGAACACTGCCGCTCTGTGCTCTGCCACTTGTTGTAACAAGATCAACATCTGCCCCGATGCGTGTCGTGCCAAATGAAGTTGCGAATGCAAATTGTGCGCTTATGCGAACAACAAGCAGCAACAAACAACAGCAACAGCAAACAACAGCAACGCCAAGTGGAAGCTGGCAACAACAAGAAAAAATACATGAAATAAAAACAAAATTAAGATTCACATAGTTATTTCAATTGCAGCGGGGACTGCTGGTGCAAGTTTATTTGGGTTTAGTTTACAGTTTGCTTAACTTGGCGACGAGGTTACAAGAGGTGAGGGGGAGTAAGAGGGAGAAGGGACAAGACCGTAGAGGGAGGGGTAGGTAAAGAGACACAGTGAGAGGGGTAGAAAAAGACAAACAGACACACGCAAGAGAAAGTGCAACAGGGCGAATGAGTGACGTGTGAAGAGCAGCATGAGAGCGAAGGTAACAATGGGAGAGAGAGGTAAGGGAACAGGAGAACAGGATAGAGAGAAAGGCAGGAAAACAGGCGAGACAAAAAGAGGCAGGTAGGAGCACAGGCGACACAGAGAGAAAGAGAGAACGAGTATATGATGCAAAAGAGAGAATGTGCCCAGAAATAGAATTGATGACAGCAAACTAAAACCTTAAAAGTGTGATTGAAATGCGTAGATAGATTAGATTGATTAGTTGGTTAATAAAAAATGCTAATTTGCTGCACAACATGATGAGCAATAATTTGGCAGGGCGTTCCCTGGCCAATACGTGTCCATTTTCGGTTACTACCGGCAACGCCTCAGTTCGGTGAGGTCCGCAGCAGATACATAAATCAGCGGCTACAACTCACTTTCTCGACATATTCACGCCTTCGCTCGATAAATCAGTGAAGCAAAAATGCCATTCCGATTACAATGAATTAATTGATTTTCTTTATCGAAATGCCTCCAAGACGATTTATGACGATTTTCAATTCCCAAATAGTCACAACGAGCAACGAGCAACGCGCAACGAGGGGCACATTCAATGACAGAAGTTTTTGACCAAAAACAGCAGCAACTACAAAGTTTTGAATTTCGAATGGGGGCGTCTACAGCAATAACAACAACAGCAGTAACAATAATACAAACGCAAAACAAAGAGGCCAACAGAGACATGACAAAAAGCGCGAGAGACCCAAGAAAGAAACCCAAGTGCAGTTGAATGTTTTGACTCTTTGTGCTTTGTTTGCCATCAAAATCAGGTAGTAAATAAGCAGAACAACAACAGCAACAACAACAGTCGAATTCAAATGAAATGCGCAAAAGAATATTTAAAAAATCATATTAAAAAACAAATCGAAAAACACAGAGAAGCAAATGAGAAAAAAGGAGACGGCGATGGTGACTTGATTAAAGTTGAATCTGAAGCTGAAACTGAAGCTGAAGCTGGCGACACAATAAAATGTGCTTATAATTTCGTATTCATATTAAGCATTTCAAACAGTTTCAATGCTGAAAAGAGCAACAACAACAAGAACAACAACAACAACAAGCGCAAATAGTGGACACGAGCTGGTCAAAAAGTTGGCCAACTGCGAGGCAGACAGCGGAGGGAGACAGAGAGAGAGAGAGAGACAACGACAGCTGCATACACTAAAGAGAAGAAGAATCAAAATATTTATTTAAAAAATATTCTTAATGCTTATCAGTGCTTAACCTGCAGTTAAGCACAGCTGTAACCTGCATTAAAATCTTGCAACACTCGTTACCTGAGCCTAGCCAGATCGAAGTTAATGCTCTGGCAAGGCTCTCTCCCATTCTATCTGCCTGCCACCTCTCCCTCTTCCTTAACCTGCAGTTAAGCACAGCTGTAACCTGCAGTTAAATTGGATAATTTGCGTTACCTGAGCCTTGCCGGATCAAAGCTAATGATAATGTTATGGTACCCATGGTGTGTAGGGCATTATTGGACTGGCGTCGAGAAACTCGTTTTTGAATTGAAACGAAGCTCGGCCACGCTGACACCCCCCTTTCCCCACTTACCCCCATTCCCCTCTTTGTCACTTCTCTCAGTTCAATTTTTATGTTTTTGTTATTGTTATTAGCATTTTTCTCAGTCATTGCTGTTGTTGCTGCTGCTGTTGTTGTTGTTGTTATTGTTGTTGCTGTTATTATTGCAATAAAATAAAAACAAATCCAAAGTTATTGCCCAGAGTTGTGGGGCAGGTTTCTGGCGTTATCTCGTCGCTGTCGCCGCTGAAGACGCGACGCCCACGCGACCAACATTTTTTCATGTCTGCAGTCGGCGCTGGCTGCTGCCGCGTTGCGCATACGCCGCGTGGTCCGCACACACAGCGTCGCCTTTTGATTTCGTTTTGAAATCATAAAGACGCACAAAACTCGTTGCTCACACACACACACACACACACTAGAAACATGAATTCAAAGTGTTACATGACAATTCGTGCAGGTGTCATTGAGACTTGCGAATGATTTGGCGCCACTTTATGGCATTAAACGACAGTCGAGCAGCACACACAACAACAGCAACAGAGCAGCAAACAATACAGCAAGCAATACAATAAAACCAACAACAACAACAACAACAATATCATCAATAATAGCAACAACAACAACAACTATAACTATAAAAGCTTAAGCAGTGCTAAATTTGTGTCCGACTTGAATCTGTTAAATATCGCGCAATGTAGTGCAAATCCAACTAGGAGAACAACTGCAACTTGAAAGTATCTCAAACATGCTGTAGAATAGATAGATAATCCCAGCGATAAGCTCTCTGCTGGCTGTGCGTGTTTCTTCAGCTCGTCCCGAGTTCAGTGTTCTGTCTGCAGTTTTATGTTCTTTGGGCAATTTGTTTGCTCTTGCGCTGGCTTTGCGCGCTTTTGGGTCAAACTTTGGCACATCGTAAATTATATTCCGCAACACCAACACCAACAGCAACAAGAACAGTAGCAACAACAACAACTGCACTGCAAACTTGGCGCCTCAAACAAAAACTCGTAAATTTTCATAATTGCATTGGCGGACGGCGAGGAGAGGAGAGGGAAAGACAGAGAGGGAGAGAAAAAGAGACGGGGTCGGACGATGCGCACTTCTCGCAATGGATATATCGCTTTAAGGGTCGCCGCCGCCGGATTACACTAAACACATTTCCGCCGCAGCCGGCCAACGTGTCGTATGAGTAATGTCTCGGTGCAAAACTTGCGCCGGATGTGTAATCATTTTATCATATTACCCACACCCGCTGCTGCTGCTGGGCTCGGACTGGGCTAAAGCTCGACCCGGCTGGACAGCAAAAGAGGTGGCGAGGAGGGCCGTGGGAGGGGAGGCGTGGCGAGTACACAGTTAGGGGCCAACGGGCCACGTTTCGCTCGTTAAGTTCGTCATCATCGCTGGCATCGTCGTCACCGTCGACAGCGGCGGCGTCGCAAATTCAATTAAATTAAATACATGGCAACAACGCTCTCACTACACCAGCAAGGCAAGGGGTGTGCCAGGGGGGGGGAGGGGAGTGATAGCAAGCAACGACTATGTGAACATTTTCGCACACCAAGCAAGAGCAGCGGCAGCGGCAGCGGCAGAACTCACTTGTCTTGGTGCTGCATTTAAATTTCCGCTGAATTGCGGGGCCTGCCTGCCTGCTCTGCTGCCTTCTGGGCCTGCTTATAAATCTTAATTAATTAAAGTACACACAACAATGGGCAACGCAAGAAAAAGAAGTGAAACAAATCGATGTGTTCAATAGACGAATGCGAGATACTCTAAAGAGAAATATTAGCTTGAAATCTTCAGCTGGAAATACTCTGAAATTTACAGCTGTTAATACTCTGTAATCCAATTTATTCTTTGCCTTGCCAACTGACCACCATAGCTAATCTACCCCACACTTGCTGATACTGCTGGCTATGCTGGATATGCTGTTCTAAGCTTGTCCAGCCCGCTGTCCCACAAACTTCGTCAACTTCTCGACTAAGTTTGTCCGTTTGTCAACACCGCGTGAACCGCGACATTTGTGTCGTCATCTCTCTGGCTGCGTCCATCTACAGCCTCAGCTTCAGCTTCAGCACCAGCTCCAACTCCAACTCCAACTTCAACTCCATCTGCAGCTTCCAACTTCATCTTCATCTTCGTCTTTGTCGCTTGTTTTTGTGTCGCTGTTCGGCTGATCATCAAACGGCCCAAGAACAGTTAGCAGCACTTTTCCCTCTCTCTCTATTTCTTTATCACTCTCCCTCCCTCTCTCTCTCTCTCTCTCTCTCTCTCTCTCTCTCTGTCTGCTGCTGCTTCGTCCACTTTTTTTGCTTCTAATCGAAATGATTTTGCTTAATTCATCTTAATTAGACGCAAGCAGGAGGAGCAAGCAAAGTTTGCTGACCGTTTGCGAGGCGCAGCTGAGCCAAAGAGTAAACACAAATAAGAAATGAAAATAATAAGAATAAGCAGATGTGGTGGTGGTAGTGGGGGTAAAAGTGCTTCTTGGAGTGTGTGGGGGGAGGGGAGGAGAAGGGAGGGATTATTTAAGAGCGTATCATTGGCCTGGCTATTTATTTTAATTTTAATTTGCGCTTTTGCGCGCCTCTAACAGCCATTTGCCGTTAGTTAGCTCTGTTTTTTCTTCTTCTTCATCTTCTTCCTCTTCTTCTTCTTCTTCCTCTGCTTCTTCTTTATCTTCTGCACAGTTTTGTTTGTCTTCTATGCGAAGTTCGTGCTAAAACACGCAAAATGAAAGATGAAAGCGCTTGATGAGCTGCACTTGTGCCGCAAGCATCGCTCTCCCTCCCCTTCCTCCCTGCCCTCTCCTTGTCTTCACCACCGCTCCTCCTATGGCACGTCCAGTGCTGCCGACTTAAAGGCAATCTAAACGCACTTAAGCAAACCGGAAAATAACCGAAATCTGCTTCCTAATTTGCCACAATGAGAGCAGCATCTCATTGAAATGTCTCAATTGAGCACAGCCTTGTGCAGAGAAGGGGGAGTGAAGAGGGGCAAGTGCAGCCACAGTTCCTATAGTAATTAAGGTCGAAGAGGGCAATAGAAAATGTGAGAGAATACACTAAATATAAACATTGCAATATTAAATCTAATCATTATGCCCTTGTAGAGGGTATATTAATTTTAGCCAGGAGTTTACAACGCACCTTTGAGAAATCTTTGACCTGAGCATTTCTTCCTCGTTTTGCAATGTTTGCATTAAATATAATTAATGTATTTAATTGTAGCTATATTTATTATTATTTATTAATTAATTCATTTAATTCCACCTTCAGTAATTTAATATTACAACTATTTTTTTAAGCCTCAATTTTTAATTTATTTAAATTAATTTGATTAAATTTAACTATACCTAAATATATTATAACTATTTAATTATAGTATTTAATACTATTACACATCTTAATTAAATTAAATTACTACATGTTAAAATAAAAGAAGAAACTTCATGTGTTTTTGACTAATTTCTTAATTACCTTAAAGCCTTTTATTCCATATAATTAATATTAGTTGTTCTTTAATTCAGTTTAACTTAGATAAGACTGAAGACTTTAAGAAGTCTGTTTTTTCAGCTCTCATGGCAAAGTCAGGTAAAATTTTAATGACCGAAGGAAAACAAATTGCTCAAAATGTTGCTAAAAGATTATTTCGAAATTTATTCAATTGCAGACTCTCGTGCAGACTCCCCACCCCCCACACACACCCCCTGCCCATGAGTGTTGCAGCAATCTTCAGCTTGCAGTATAATTTTCAGGTTTTGCCCCCTTGCGTTAGTCAGCGACGATGACGATGGCAGCAACAAGTGTTGCACTTAATTTGCATGCAACATGCGACAGTATTTGCAGCGCAATATACCGCTCAACACAGGGTGCGACCCTTACCCTGACCCCCTCCCCTCCTCTCCTACTCCTGCTTGCAACCTCGCCCTTGCTTGTCCCATGTCGCACACTCTCTGTGCTCCCCAGCAAAGATTTGCATACAATCAAAGTGAAGCGAAATTGATTTGCCACTTTGCTGCTGCTGCTGCTGCTGCCGTTGCCGTTGCCATTCCCGGTTTCAATTTAGCAAATGACATCGCTCGCCTGCTCAATTATTAATTTTTGTCGCGTGCCGGCAACGCCAACGCGCAGAAGTGACGTCACAGCAGCATCAGCAGCAGCGGCAACGGGATGAGCAGCAGCTGCTGCAAGTTGCTAAGGGCGGGAGGGGGCGTAGGCAGAGGTGGAGGCGGAGGCGCTGCCGCTGAACTTGAAAAATGATTGCGCATAATTGAAATCGAAATGAAGCGCAGCTTTTTTGTTAATGTCAGTCAGAAGCGGCAGGTAGCGACAGGCAACAATGCTGCACGGGGCAAGCCGAGCTGAGCCGCATCTGCAGCAGCTGCCGCTGCCAGGCAGCCAATTTGTGACTCGTTAGATACCCTGTAAAGGTGGGAGGACAAAGCATGTGACCATCTAGCTGGAGTTGAATTTGTCACATATGTTTTGAATACTTCGAAGTACTTTTGGTACATTTTGTATTTTCTTTTGTATTTCTTCTTCATTACTGTTCACTGCTACGAGGTATTTTACTGGAGTCAAATACTTCTGTTGCATTGGTCTTCTATTTGTCTTGGTCTACTCTTTTGTCGACCTGATTCTCTCTTGGGTTTCAGCTGTCCTTTCCTTGGCACAGGGTATCTACTCGTCGTGTAGCAGCTGCTTAGCTGATTGGTATGATAAATGTGGGCGTTCAAGTTGCGACTTTTGGCAGCAGCAGCACCTGTACCTGCGTGGGCGAGAGGAAGCGGGAATGTGGCAGGCACAGTGGCAGGGGCAACTTGGCGTCGTCGTGTTAGCAACCTCTGGTTAAGTATGTCAACTCGGCTGCTCCACTCAATTTGTTAGATATGTCAGCCACGGAGCGAGCCAAAAATAACGCATAGCACGCATTGTTATTATCGATTGCCCTGGCAGGGCAAGGAATTCGGCCTTTTGGGCTGCTCCAACTTGGATCAGGTATCTATGAATAGTTCTCGATTGTCCGACTCGGCCAGATGGCACATAATTATAATAAATATTTCACAAACAGCGATACAGCGAGACAGAGAGAGAGAGAGAGAGGAAGGCGAGCATGTTACCAGACAAGCGTGAGAATTTTCCGTTTGGGTCTCTCGAACGCCTTGCAATTATATAATTAATTATTTAATTCAAAAGAAAATTGTCTGTGGCATGCAACCCATAGACAGGCAATGGAGCCGCACCGGAAAGGGAGTGTAGTGCCCTGCAGACAGAGAGGGAGAGAGAGAGATAGGCATATAGAGACGAGTGAGTTGACTGTTTAGATATGCAAAGACAGAAAAATATAGTCTAGATATTACAGATAATCTATCGAGACTGTAATAATATTGCGAAATGATCAATGTATCTGGTTTTGCAGGTTATTCTGGTTATTATGGCCATTATGCAATCGTACGCAAGGGAGAGCATGCTTTCTCTTTCCTTCTCTCTCTCTGCCTGTCTTTCTCTGGCCTGACCAGTGTACCCACAATGGGTGATACATTTGCAAAAGCCACACGGAAAACCGCATGAAATCACATAAATTAAAATAACTCTATTAACCTGAACAAATTTATATATTTTGACCAGAAGCATTTTTTGCACACACACACACACACGGCTTGTTGTGACAATAACGACAGAAAAGAGAGAAACAGAAAGTGTGAGAGAGAGAGAGAGAGAGAGAGCTAGAGTAGAGAGGGTGCTGCTTTGTATTTTTGGTTAAAGCAAGCGAAAATTTATTATCCTTGACTCCCGCTGTTCCCTAGCCTCGCTTACCTCATTCCCCGCACTACTCCCCCCTGGCTACCTCGGTCTACTGTGCTGCCTGCCAATTGTTGTTCACTGTTCGTTGTTGTTCCGGTGGCCCGTTAACTATGCGCCATTTAAGCACCTGCTGTGCGGCTGCCCCAAAGCTCTCACATCCGCCGCTGTGCGAACTGCCCCTCAAATCAGCCCCCACTCACTGCCCCCTTCCTCATCATAGAGCGCCCTACCGCGCACCCTACACAGACCCCCTTCCACTCCATCCTCACGATGTATGTCCCCATACATCATTGCGCCGCAAAATGTTTATTGGAACTCTGGACTGTGGGGCGTCTCTTCCTCTCTCTCTCTTGCATTCTTCCTCACACACTCTCTCTCTCTCCTTCTCTCTGCAGCCTTCGCCCCCGCATTTCACGTGCCAACTGCGACGAGCTTTTAATAGTTTTGTGCGCCAGTTCTCGTAATGCTTTATTTATTTTTAATCATAGAACAAATACGGGACGACGCCCGGAAAATATGGCCCGTCATTTGTTCGACGATATGTGCAAACAATTGGCGCATTAAAGCCAAGCACGATATAAATTAAAGCAATTTAAGCAGGCCGGCAACGGAAATAGCATTAAACTACAATAGAAATGAAATCAAATTGGACTGCGCTTTAAAAGTATTCAAACCATTTGAGATATCTAGCTGCAACTAACTCAATTACATATAACTATGTTTATTTCCTTCTGATCAAGTCTCTATAAGAACTTCAGTATCAGCAAATTCCCTCTCTTATTAATTAGGGCTTTAAAGCAACATCAGTCTGACCATTTCTCATTAACTATTGTATATCGTTAAAGGAACTTCATTATCAGAAGATTCACTTAAAAGTGCATTTATAGGAACTTCCTTATCGAAACATTCAGTTCTAAGTGAATGTCAAATATTATAATTTGTTTTTTCCTTAGCGGAACATTTATTTCTAAGTAAATTTCAGATATAATATTATAATATGTTTATTCCTTTTTCATTAGATCTTTAAATTAACTTAATTTCTTAGTGAATTTCAGCTAATACAATATGTTTATTCCTTCCTGATTAGATCATTCAAGGAACTCAGTATGTTTATTTCTTATTAATTAGTTTGCCAAAGCAATTTCAGTATCACTTTCATAATATCTTGACTGATTTGCTTTCGATCGAATGATAAAACACGTTGTTGCAAGAGATCACTCTCTCTCACTGATTATGCAGATCTTATGTACAACATGCATCCATTAAATCTTCAGCATACGAAATGCAATGGCATCTCTTGGGATTCGCAATTGGTTTAAGCTCTTCGATTGAGTGAAAAAAACGAGGCATAATAACAGTCTTCCTCGCCGGTGTCTCATTTGTGTGAGTCGAGCGAGCTCTTTAATCGGACAGATCTTTATAGACAAGCCGCTGCTTGCGACAGCCAGAGATAGACTGACAGGGTATAATTAAAATGTCCAGTGAATTTAGTTGCGAATCATATTGGAAAATGTTGTGTGGCACTAATAATCATCTCGCTGACTTGGCATAGCGAAGCCAGCACATTAATTTGTCGAGCTACCCTCGCTGGCTGTGAGCCTCTAATTTAGTAGCCGTTTTCTGGTAATATTGGACCAATCCACTTGGCGGCAACAGACCGCAGGCTGCCGATTGACGGACTGGCTAACTAGAGGGGGCAGCAAGTAGGAGGGGAGGCAGAGCGGAGACAGGGCAGAGAGGGGAAGGAAGAATCTTTGTTAGGTTCGATTCTGGTTCTTTGGGGCGACGACGTGAGTTGAGCAAGGGCCGCAAGCGTTTGACAGTCACTGCGATTGTCGTCGTTGTCGTTGTCGACAAGGTTCTTCATGTTGTTTCTATACATCGTGTAATCGTTATTAGCTTTGTTGTTGTTGCATTTAACATTTATTTTTTGACCACATTTTCGTTGGCTCGCGGCCCGGGCCTGGATGACAGGTGGCCGAGGAGGGGCATGGTGTGTGGTGGGGAGGGGAGGTGCCCTGCAGCGAAAATTGTGTATCAAGTTTGCCATTAACTGAAAATGGAAATGGAAATGAAAACTAAGCGAGCAAGGCCAAACGAAAGAGTTGAAAGCGCACACGAAAACTTATTGAAATTAAATGGGAAAACATTCGTTTAACTAAGTCGAAAATACTAAATTATTCAACCAACAGAATGAATAATTATTCTGAGTGTGGAAAGCGAATAATTTTGCACAACTTTGGATATTTGCCAAATAGATGGGGAGAGAAAAAAACATATTTCAAATCAAGTGCAGTAAGAGAAGTTCGAATGTATGCGGCGCTTAAATGCCCTTCGTTCTGAAGAACTCTTTTTGGCTATTTATTTTATTCTTTAACAATGAATAGTAACGAAAAAAGGAGCTAACTAAGGCTTTTGGCAATATGGTATTTGGAAATTGATTTTTATGGCCAATAAAGTAATAAAGGTTGGAAGTTGGTGGAAATAAGGGAAGAACCTACAAATAATGAACATATTGAACCTTTATAATGGTATTCCTTGTGCTTATTTCTAGACACCTTTCTAAAACCTGCAAAACCTGCAAACCTCTCTACCCTTGCTTCTTACGTTTGAAGGGTATATAAATTATGCAGAAAATTGAGCGAAAATCAAATGTGATCAAATTTGAAATTGAGTGTGAAATTGCGGGCATTTGACATGGTCAGCGGGGGCAGGGCGATAAATCAAATACAGTGAACAAAAATACTAGTCTGATCTATTATCTCTATTTCAACTGGGCAAACTGTTTATGGGGAGTGCGGAAATCGCGGTATAGCGAGAGTAGGCAGAACAAGGCTTCTAATTGCATCAAGTCAATCACAAAGTACGATAAGTTTGAACAGGTTTCTCCCTCCCTCTTGCTCTACCCACCCCCTATCCCCCATCCCCCTCACTCTTCATGCACAACTGTGCAGATCTTTCTATAACCAACTAACTGCAATGACCCATTTTTGCAAATTAACTGCTGCAGTTGCTTCTGCCGCCAGCTGCCACACGCCTTGGCCCAAAAAACTTTTACATGCAGCAGCAGCACGAGGCGAACCTCTAATCAGTCTACACAGTTCTCGCCAGTCTCCCTTCTGCTCACCCCCTCGCCCCCGCCATTTTTGCACCTTGTTGTTGCAGCTTCCGCTTCCGCTGTTCGGCATCTCTCTCTCTCTCTCTCTCTCTCTTGAACGCCTTCGACTTGCACTTCGAGTGCGAGCTGCAAGTTTGCGCTTTCTAATTAAGCGAGTACGCAATCTTTTTTATTGTTGCTACTGTAATTTGTCCTCCAATTCCCTCCCCTCCCATTCCCTTTCCCCGTCCCCCTTTGCAGCAAACATGTGGAAAACGTTAATGGCGTTTTGGGGCAGTTTCGAAAGTTGGCAACAGTTGGCGGCGCCGTCGACAACTCTGCAATCATTTCAAAATACGTTGATAGTTTCAGATTTGCGTTTACACTCGTGTCTGTGTGAGTGCGCGTGTGTGTGTGTGTGTGTCTACTAATGCCATGCGACTATCAAAGCAACGGCAGACAATAATATTTAATCACAACTTCCTGTACGCAGTTTGAGTTTCTTTCTTATAATTTTATTTTGTGTCTTTTTTGTATGTTTTGTTTTGTTTTTTTGTTTTTTTCTGACTTTTGATTTGCTTGCCAGCTGGGCGTGGGAAAAAGCTTAAGGCGTCTGGGTGTGCGCAGATTAAGACAGAGTCAAGAGACTCAAACTAGCGCCAAATGAGCCGCGAATCCGAGCCCAGTGATAGAGATAGATGGAGACAGAGAGGGAGAGCGAGAGATCTGTGAACGTTTTATGGGCCAAGGCAAGGCAAGACTGACTGACTGAATTGGAATTTCCGTCATTGAATCTTCTGTCACTGTGCGAAATGAAGTCAAAGCCTTTAGAATTCCGCGAAACTGTTAACCTGTCTTTCTCTCCCTCTCTCTCGCTCTTCTCGCTGTCTCTCTTTTTCTTTCTCAGCTATAAATTATGATTGAAATATTATCGAGCTTGTAGTTCGCTTATCTTTTAATGAGAATTTCTCAACACAAGGGAGCTACGCATGGACGTGTTATATATAGCATATATATATATATATATCTATGTATATGTGTGTATCTGAGGCCTATCTGCGATTTGCATATTTGTTTGTTATTCGTATTCCGAGTGGTCTGCATCAATCGCTGTCGTCAACAAGGCGATAGACAAAATGTGAAGTTAGAAAGCAAAACGAGGAAGAAAGGCAAGCCGAAGATTCTATACCCTTGCAGGTTCTTATCTCCTCCGATTGGACCAATACTAGTTATAAACAATGGTGCAGAATTGAATGATATTGTGTATATTCAACATTATGTCTCACTTTGACTTGCACTGATAAGTTCAGTTATTTCTTAAATCTTAGCTGGGGTTCATACAAAAACATTAATTTCGTCCGATTGTTCCTATGGCAGCTATATGTTAGGGTGATCTGATTTTGATGAAATTTAATATGCATATTATATATGTATGTAGAATAAATACGATGCTGTAAACTTGGTTGCCATATAGCAAAAATCGGCCGGTAATTTGTATGACAGCTATACGATATATCGGTCCGATCCGGCTCGTTCCGAGCTATAAAATGCGTGCGGCAATAAAAAAACATGTGTGCCAAGTTTCATCAAGATAGCTCTAAAGCTGAGAGACAAGTTTACGTTTGCAACAGACAGATGGACGGACAGACGAATATGCGGACACACGGACAGACGGACAGGGATAGTTCGATTGCGCTGATGATGCTGATTCAGAATATATGTATATACTTTATAGGGTCGGATAAAATGCGCTGTAGAATTAATTTACCCTCCGCAAGGGTATAAAGATACCCTGTAGTTGCAAGGCATATCGGGTATCAGATAACTTAATGAGTAACCAGTCGGATCAGCAACCTCTGTCCCTTCTTTACTGGGTATCTGCATGGTGTGCATACCCCACAGATGGAGCACCACACACTGCAGCCAAAGTGTATCACAAATTGACAGGAAATTAATGCGAAATTGTCAGATCGCAGACATCGCCGATCGAGTGGAACTGGCAGATACAAAGATACAACTTGCCAGCTAGTCGACTATCTTTCAGATACTCCTACAGACGTTAAGACACTCGACTCGACGCGAACTTGTTCTGCGCACGCGTTAAACACGCGCGCTAATTTCTGCGCGTTAATTATGCGACGAGTTATACGGTCTACCCCCGCTCCCCCGCCTGCCTCTTCTCCACTCCACTTCACTCCTCCCTCGACGATGTTGGTGAACAATATCGGAATCATATTAATATTCAAATGAGCCAGCAGCCCCGCCCCGGCCCCCCCGCGGCGCCAGGCCTCTTTTGGCCGTGTGCGTTTTGTTTTGATTGCTCGGGCCTTTTGTTAGCAAATTTATGGGCCCCCAAGTCTTGAGCTTTTGTGAAGCGAAGCGACTGCCAGACACGCTCGATTGCCGATTGCCAAAGTGGAATCGATTCCGATTTCGGGCCAAGAACTACGGCTGCCTTGGTTACCCCTTTTGCTTGAGAACTCGTTTGCACAGGGTATTGCCAAATATGCGAATGCGACACCCTGAAAGCGAAGCTATTGAAATTTAGAAAGCTACTGAATTTAAATTTCAATCTCGATTAATCGGCATATTCATTCGATATTCATTCATTCGCAATACACTTACAGAAAATATGTTTGACCCCGAGCTCCCCGATTTAATGCGAATCACTCTTAAGTTATTAACATGAATGTGTTATGAGTAAGAGTGGGAGAGAGAGAGAGAGAGAGAGAGAGAGAGAGGGCAAGTCAGAGAGGGCTCTTCCTTTAGAGTTGTTTTCAGGCTGCGAGCTCAGTGTCTAATGCCACCATAAGCAGCAGCTTTTTCAACTCTTATCTATGTTGCCATTCGCAGTTGTTTTCAGTAAACTTCAGTATAGAACTGCCCCACCCCCCCCTCTCTTCCCTTCCCCTCTTCACACATCTTCTACGGTACTGGCAATACCTTCCCCCCTTTACAATCCATGAGTATTTCATATTTCGTATTCAATTGCAGCGCATTGTGCACATTTTTATTTACGATATTCACATTCACTCACACACACACACACACACACTCACACACTACTTAATCTGCGCTTAAGCTTAGGCCAGCGATTTAAACTGTTGAAGCAGTGTGGCAGCTTTGCCAGGGGCGTAGCTGGCAAAGGGGCCCACGGGGTGTGCAGGGACTTCTCGAGGCATGAGCGGATTTTGTGCATGTTGCCTGTCGGCTTTAAACGTCAAACTCAACTCAGTTCCAAGAGGGGGTGGCTACTGTATTCGCCATAGTTGCTGTTGTTGGCCAAAACTGTTGGTTAATAAATTGTTGGCTAAGCGTCGATTCTATTTTTGCCCATCGCAGCCTCCTCTCAAATTGTATTTTATTTATTTATTTGTTTGTTTATTATTTTTCAACAACAATCCGCTTGTTGATGTTTTGCCTGAGCCAGTGTTGTTGCTGTTGCTGCTGTGGTTGCTTGTGTTGTTGCGATTGTTGTCGCTGTCTAATGTTCATTAAACGCTTCCGCCTTTGAAGGCAAATGATGAACAAGATGAATTTGATGAGAGAGAGCAGAAATACTTCAAAAGCTGTTGGACAAATTTATCAGAAGACCGACAAAAGAAACACGATCAACACGTTGAAGATCGTAGCACATTAATGAATTGCGGATGCCCTAACTGGCAAGTAAAATACTTTGTATATATATGTTACAGTATCGGTAAGCCAACAGAGTCGTTTTGATTTTAAACATAATTATAATTAATATTAACATAAAATTTCTTATGTTCTTCATCATTTTCATTGTAACAATGTCTCTTGATTACCTCATAACTTTAAATAAACTTTCAATTTTAAATTGCAACTCTTGTCTCGACTCTTCCTGCGACTCTTGTGGCAAGTCTTCACTTAACTTTAGGCCCTGCCAACCTAGCGCAATACTGCCAACATATATTCGGTCTGCCAACTTTCTTCGCATTTATTTACTTCCCATGCCAGACTGACTATTTGCCATTCCCACATTTAATCATCGGTTTATTACTTGTAAAAAATCGGAGTCCTATTCTTATATTATGAACATATGTTATGATATTTATAATAGAATACTCTACTCAATATATAGTTGAATATAATACCCTCGCTTCATCTGGCACTGACTTGACTGGGCTGCTAATATGCCCCGTCTTTGTAGGGGGCAAATGCCAATGTCGAAAGGCAAAGGAAAACGCAAATGAGCGCGAGGCGTGGGCGAGGCAGAGTACGATAAACGGTTTGGTATGAGAGGGGATGGAGAGGGGGAGAGAGAGAGTGTAGTGGGTTGGGGAAGCCAATGGAGCCAACAGACTGGCAATTGGGCATAAATTTCTTGCACAATTACAACGCAATCAACTTAATTACATTGAATAATTAGAGATGAGGCTGCTGCTGAGCCGAAAAGGGGGCGGGCAAGGAGGAGAGCAGGTCAGTTGGACAGAGAGCGGCAACAGGAACAGCAGCAGCAGCAGTGCTGGCGCCAGTCAAGATGTTAAGCTGTCCAGCTGCCCGACTGCTTCATATGGCGTTGATCTTGACAGGATCGACATCCGTCTGAATGTAAACATTTGTGTAGGCGTAGCCAGGGGGGAGGGCAAACAAAGGAGCAAACAAACAAATAGGCGCACAGAGAGAGAGAGAGACAGAGAGAGAAGGAAAGAAGGAGAGATCAATGAGAAGCAACATGAATGACTTAGGCAGCATAAAAGGAAACCGTACAACGACAGTGGGGGTAAGGAGAGTGAAGGGGAGGAAAGGCAATGGTCAGGGGGAGGAACAAGCAGAAATAGCTGCCATTGTGTGGGTGCGCTTCAATTGAAATGCTAAGGCAGCAAGGCGGCTCGCATTGTTGTTGTTGCTGCTGCTGCTGCTGCTGCTGCTCTTGCTGTTGCTGTTGTGGCATGCAAATTAAAAGGCAACCTCGCCTTCCATTCAGCGTACCCACAATGCGATGCGATAATACAATAGTCCAGGCAAATCGCTCTGCATTAAAGAGCTCTTCCTGTTTTTCGATCATTGTTGAGTGCTTTCATTGTGGAGAGTCCCTCTCGCCCAAATTGGAATACAGAAAAGAGTCGAGTGAAGTTAATTAATCCATTTGCCTGATTAGACAGTTTGTCGAACAGCAATTACGAATACTATGAGTATATTCGTGAATGGGTTTCTTACACCGGCGCGTGGGCAACCCATAGAGCAGCATTGTATACGAAGAACCTAAGATCATAGAATGATCTGTTCTGTTCTATTCTATTCTTCTTATGCTAGCTCATTCATTCGTGTAGAATTTGACAGTTTTATGAACCATAAATCGCAGCATTCGACTGCAGTGACAACTCTATTCATATTTCTGTAGTCTATGGCACATGGGCTGACTATTATAAAACATTTAAGACCTCAGAACCATTGAGCTCTGATTCCGAGCAGGTGCCGTAAAATGCCCCCGAGTGAGAGCGGGAGAGAGGGAGACGGATGTGGTGGCATCGTTAAGTCCGTTAAAATGTTAACGGATTCGTGGAAGGGCGGCAACGCTCGTAAATGCGCTCGAACTGAAACTGCGACTGCGAATGGCACAGAAAGGGGTCTCTCTGTTGGGGGGGGGGGCATAAAGTTATTAAACAGCATCTTGTGGCTATCAAGCCACAGATTCATTGCTAAATAGACAGATAAAGAGATGGATGGCCAGGCAGATGGATAGCTAGCTGGCTGGGCTGCCTCTGCGTGGCTGAATAAATGAAAATCAGTCGAAAATATTTTCGTTTTAATTGGACGTCAGCCTTTGTGCCATAAACTTTACGGGGCCTCAAAACGAACCGAACCGGTTCGGCTCGCGCACCAAATTGGGCAAGCAACGCCAGTCGAGGCGCCACCACCAGCAGCACTAGCAGCAGCAGCCTCCAACTGTTCAATCGGTCAATCGCTCAACCGCTCAACTGTTCAACCGCTCAACTATTCAGGCCAAAGTTTTTGCGATCCGGTTGGTTCTCGGCGGCGCTCGGTTCTCATGACAGCGCGCCAAAGTTGGTAGCCAGAGATTAGCTGTAACCAGAGACGCGCCAACATGCGACTAATAGAACTATTACACATTATCGAAGTGCAGTGTACATTGAACGGGGGAGAGGGAGAGGAACGGGGGATCTCTTCTAAGCGTAGGCCGTTCGGCATTGGCGTTCCCATGGTCCCACGTCTGTCCAGCTACCTGGCAGCGGGCACCAGCTGCCAGCTCTAGCCTCAGCTGCAGTTCCAGCTTAGGCTTCGGCACCGGCTCTGGCTCTGGCCTGGCTCTGGCTCAGGTGTGGCTGCCTCTTTGCGGCCTGCGCGTGTTGAAAATTGTTAAGCACTCAACTGGAAAGTTGTCTACAGATTTATGGCCAGCAATGGAGCTGGAGCTGGCGCTGGCGCTGGTGCTGAAGCTGCTGCTGCTGTCGATGTTGTCGGTGTTGCAGTCGAGTCTCATATTTGGTCGCCTGTCTGCGCCTAACTGGGCCGCGCACAGGTGTCTCGGGCTGGCAAAGAAAAGAGCGCAAAAAAGGCTAAATCTAGCGGACACTACAAATTATTGTGAGAAAAATCAGCTGTATGGGAGTTTTGGTTCTGTCAGCGAATCTGTTGCCAGGCCGAAGCGAAGCCGAGTCGGATTGATTGACGGCCCAGCGTCGGCGCCACTTGCCACTTGCCACTTGCTGTTGCCCAAGTTGGCAAACTTGGCGAGTCGGCAACAATTTGTGTTATTTAAGAGTGCCTAACTGGACACATTTCCATTTACGAGTATTAAAAGGGGCATTTGAAAAGTAGAATGCAGATAAGATTGTAAAGAGTGTAAAAAATAATGAACATATTAACGAAAATTATAAATGGAAATTGTGATGAGAAAAGTATTGAAATAGTGATGACAAAAATAATGAAACTATTAATGAAAATTTTAATAACACTATTAATGAAAATATTAATAAGAGACGTAATAAAAATATGAATAAAAATAGTAATAAAAGCATTAACGAAAATATCAATGAATGCTAAGAGTAATAAGAATTGTAGTGGAAATTAATGCAGATAAGATTGCAAATAATGTGAAGAATTAGTGAATATATTAACAAAAATTATAAATGCAAATTATGATGATAATAATAATGAAATAGTGATAATAATAGTAATAAAATTATATATGAACATTTTAATAACACCACTAATATATATATTAATGAGAAAGACATTGAAAATATAAATTATAATAGTAATGAAAGTATTCATGAAAATTGTAATAAAAAATATTTATGATTGCTTAAAGTAATAAACATTGTAATGAAAACAAATACAGATAATATTGCAAATAATGTGGAAAATAATGAACATATTAACGAAAATATACATTGAAATATTGATGATAGTAATAATGAAATGATCAATGAAAATCCTTTTACCACTACTAAAGAATATATTAATAAGAAACGTAATGAAAATAGTTATGAAAGTATTAATGAAAATGGTAATGAAAGCATCAATGAATGCTTACAGTAATAAAACTTGTAATACAAACAATTATAAGCAAAAAAAGGAAAATTGTAATGCAAATATTAATAACCCGAGAAATTATATAAATAGTTTTTGGCAATAATAATGAAAAAATAAATAAAAATAATTGAAACAAGGAAATACAACATAATACTACATAATAATACTAATTATAGTCAATTAAATAAATAATACAAGTAATTAATACGAATGGCAATGCAAAACGTTGTCAGTCATTTCTGAGAACCCTATTCACATGTATCCCAGCATCCTTTACCAACACTGAAGCAACTATTTATAGAGTGACTCCCATGTGGTAGCATTGCAGCTATCGAATGTCGCGCATATCGATAACAATCGAGCTGAAAAGTTTGTCTCTCTCTCTCGACTAACCGCACATAATGCGCCACTTCCAGCGGGTTTATGCTCTAAAATTCTTGGTAGACAAGGCCCCCTTCCCTTGATGTTCCCCTTCTATCACTCTCTTCTGCCCCCCTCTGCACACTGCTGCCTGAGGCAACTCGTTGGCTGTCTTCGGCTGGCATTTTTAGGGCTACACGCCACAAAAACCGCAAGAAATCAATTCCAAGAAATTGTTTGTCTTCCGCTGCTGCGACGCAAAGGGCGCCGCATCGCTTGTTGCATGGCCACCAATTTTGATACTATATATTAACATACAAACATACCATATACAACACATAGAGTGTATATAGAAAATAAATCGGCGCATTTGCCACGCGTCATTGGAGTCCAAGTTGGAGCTGGAGTTGGAGTCCGATTCCGTTTTCGATTTCGATTCAGCGTCCGATTCCGAATCCAAATGCGCGCCAGCCGCCGAGCGGTTTCATTATTGATGGTTTATAAACACGGCATGAGGTGTTGACTGCTGTCCCATTTAGCCCCAGTCCCTGCACCAACCCTACCCCTCAGTTCGGGCACCGCCCTTGCACATGACTCTCATTCCTCGTGTAAGTATGGAAACCCGTTGCGGCTCGCTGCAATTTTGCGCGCTTACTTTGAGTCTGTATTTTCTTTTCTCTCGTTTTGTTTTGTTTTTGGGTTAATTTTATCGGCTACAAAAAAATGATGATAAAACTGAAATTAAGTGGCGAAAGGAAGTGAAAAGCGAAGAAGCTCGAGAGCCGTCGAAGAAGCCCGAATGGGCTCAGCAGCGACTTCAGCATCAGCTTCAACTTTAACTCTATAGCGACCCATCACGATGACACGAAGACAAACTCTACCTTTGCTACACTCCTCTCTCTCTCTCTCTCTTTCTTTCTCTCGTTCTGCCTGCCTAACGATCATGGAAAATGAAACCAAAACGAACACATTTATAAGGTGCGGAAGCGCGAGGCGCGACATTAACTTTAGGGAGAGACCTCAAATACCGCTTGCTCCGCTAATGACAGCGAATTTAAACATATTCCCTGATAGTGTGTGTGTGTGTGCTGCATTATTATCTATACAAATACATCGCACATTAACGCCATGCTCAATTTGGCCGAGAGAAGGCGACGAGATGCGGGCAGCGAACGGAAACAAAAGGTAGCATACATGTATTATATCATCCATAGAAATGGTGGGGTTAAGGCGAGTACCTAGAGAGAGGAGAAATAGAAGAAGGGGAGGGAGATAGTAAGACTGGGTGGGTGGGAAGCTGATATCTCAGCTGTCTTGCATCACCACCTCTTACCCACTCAGTAACTTTGTTGATATCAAAGTTTGCTCTAGATTGATCGTAGCAATTGCAGCCATATAAATAATGCAATTAGTGCAAACTGTAGTGAAAACTTTTACGGGCATAGTTTTATGCTAAGCTTTGAGAGGTTGTCTGCCTTAGAAATGACCCCTGCCCTCTGATACTGGCACTTAACCCTCGAAGAGCACCATATTTTTTGTCTTTTTGTTGGCCTGAATTATGCAAAACATTTAGCAAATTGCAAAAATATATGGACGGTCACTGGCGGGTTTCAATTAAAGTGGTTTAATTAGATGCAGACAGACGGTAGAAAGACAGGCAGACAGGGAGACGGATGGTAGAAAAACTGACAGGGAAACCAACGGACTTGTCTTCTGGCCCAGGGGCAGTTGCTGCGGCGACTGGCGAATGCGGTGCAAACTAATTAAAAACAAGCGCTTGGCCACTTGAGCAGCATGTAAAATAATTTCCAGGCTATTTTGGCAAACATACAAACACACACACATGTGGCAAAGGCAGGTAGCACCGGCAGAAGTGACAACTGCGGTCCCAGGAAGCTATTTATAATTACCGTATGCGAATACAGTTGCCCCAAACTTTTGCCGAGCAGCCGAGCTGAAATCCAATTTTCAGACAAGCGAACAAGCAAACAGTTGCAGCACGCGGAATGCGTATGAGTCCAAGAAACGTGTCAAGTGAGTGGGAAAAGTGGAAAAGAGCGGGGAAAATGCTGCATCAGCAATTTAGAGTTATCAGATCGAATAGTTTAGCGACAGCTTCTAAGTGTCGACAGACAGAGTTTAAAGAGAGTATAGAATATGTAGAAATATAGGGTGTCATAATATGACTCAATGATAGATTCCTATTCCATATCAACAATCAAGCATATCGATCTAGCTTATGTTTAGCGAAAGGCCCGACCTATTGAGAGATGTGGCAATCCTTTACAGAGAGTATAGTATACGATATAAAGTGTAGCTATGACTCTATGATGCATATAGATTCTTATTCAGTATAAATATCAATAGTAAAGTTAGATGGAATAGCTTAGCGATAGCTTTTAAGTATCGACAGACAGAGTTTAAGGAGAGTGGTGTCATAAAATGACTCAATGATAGATTCATATTCAATATCAACAATCAAGTATATCGATCTAGCTTATGTTTAGCGACAGGTCCTACCTATTGAGAGATGTGGAAATCCTTTTACAGAGAGTATAGTATACGATACAGAGTGTAGCTTATAACTAAATATATGTATGCTGCATATAAGTAGATTCTTATTCAGTATCAATATCAACAGTAAAGTTAGATCGAAAACAGTAGGCACCCTATCATAGGGTATATGTTTTGTTTATAGGTCGTAGGCATATATATTCCTGATCAATATCGATATCATATGAGACATATTGATTCCTATTCAAAATCAACAATCAAGTTAGATTGTATTGTTTTGCGACAGTACCTACCCATCGAAAGAAGTGAGCACTATTTAATAGGGTATATGTTATGCATAATAGATGTAGCTATGTTATTGTGAGGCATATATTTTCCTGGTCAATATCAATATCAACATGTCACACTGGCTTCGTTTGCCTTTATTGATCAAATTTGGCGTAGAAACAGCGATTTATTCCACGTGGTGCACGGATAAGCATGAAACAGATTGCTCTTATATATTTGGCGTAGTATCGAAAAGCTCAACTGATACTTGTTATTTATCAAGATATTATAGAAAAGCACAGTAAGACCTTTCATTGTGGTTAATTAAAAATGTGAGGCTTGTTCGAAGTTTTCCTTTGGCCATTTGCAGAACTTCTTTTCGTGAATAAGTTATTGCTGCAGTTGCCTCTGAGTGGCAGTGCGGCCAATTCGCCTGCTCCAACTGTCAGTCAAAAGTCAAGCAGTCAATCAGACTGGGCAGGGTGGGGGTGTTGGCTGAAGGAGTGGAGGAGTGAGTTGATGTACCCAATAGCCTGGGGCAGCTTGTGGTTCGTCTGCCGACTGACTGCGACTAAATACTTCATTTATTTTATGAATAAAGCCAAACAAGCAAGTCGCAACTAGAGAGGAAACGTCGGGACAATGGCAATGTACACTTTACAAGGGGACACACCCGCTGCAAACACACACACACACACACAGTCGAACGACTCTGGGCACTCAGCACAACACCCAGAAGCCACCCACTCGACACACAGCTTGAAGTGTTGGCAGCGACGATGACTTCCTGTTTATCTGCGTCTGGACGTCGGCTCTGGCTGGTTGTGCTGCTGCTGCCTCGGCTGCTGCTGCCTCCAAGTGGCGTCCGTGCATGCTGAAGCATCCACTTTGGTGCCATTCACATGGCCTGCAACAGGCAAGGGGCGGGAGGAAGCTGTGGTTAGGCGTGTTATATTCCAGCCTCAAGATGCAGCGGCAGCTGCTGAGCTGCTGAACTGCACCGCAGCCACGACAACAACCTGAGCTGGATCCGCTGTCTGCCTGTGCGCGTTGCTTGTGCTGTATGTGGTCGAGATGCCTTTGCACCGCACACACACTCACACACACACACACAGCAAGCACGACAACGTTTATGGGCTGCTTTATTTATTTTTAATAAATTTTAATGCTGAAATAGAAGAACTTCATAAGGGCCAACAAACCCCGTTGCTGTTGTTGTTGCTGCTGCCGTTGCTGCTCTGTGGGGTTTCTTGCCGCAAAATTATAATTTTTATGCCACATACTTAAAGATAAGATTACAAATAATTCATAATTGGGTTCATGCTAAACAGAAGCCGCCCAGGCCGAAGGAGAAGCCGGCAAAGAAAACCAACACCGGCTACAACAATCTAACAACAGCCGGAAGCACTATACATTGTTGTTGTTATTGCCCCTCTTGGACCGTTGTTGTGGAAAGAGCGCCATGGGATCCCCAGCCCAGACTCAATTATTAACTTGAGCAACAGGAACAACGCACAAAAGCCTTCAAAATCACAAGAAAAAAACAATATATAATATAATAATATAATTGTATAAATAATACCAAATAATATACTACAATATTATTTACTATATATATCTTCTGTTACGCAATTAATGTTAAATGTTTGAATACTAGGAACTGTGAGAGGTGTCAACGCATCAAGAAGGAATCCAAGGTAACCTTAGCAAGAGTTACTTTAGATAGGAAGTTTGTGAAAAAGACAAGAGATATAGCTATTTTCCGTGGAGAGCTGACCATATTATTCAGATATATCTAAAATATCTAGTATAACAGTATAATAATATAACAGTATAATGGTACAAGAGTAGAACAATACAACAGTTTACTAGTATAACAGTAGTTCAGATTTGCATTATAACACTAAAACAGTATAACAGTATGAAAGAATAAGAGTATAATAGTAAAGCAGTAGAACAGGACAACAGTAAAACAGTAGAAAAGTACAACAGTATTAAAGTAAAAAAGTATAATAGTATAACAGTATATTGGAATAACAGTGCAACAGTATACTAGTATACCAGTAGAACACTATACCAGTATGACACTAAAACGGTATAACAGTATAACAGTAAGTAGCATACTTTAAACGCAAAAGTCTCTTAGCCGCGCTGTTCTTTTTCAACGCGCATACGGTCAGTCCGATTGGGGTGACCAGTTACGTGTTGAAGCAGCGCGTGTGGTAAGCTTTAAAGTCAGCAATAATAAAGATACACACACACATACGCGCCAGGCAAGTGCAATCGAAACAACAACAATAACTACAACAGCAGCAGGAGGCGCTGCGCCAAAAAGTATGCTAGCAAAATTGTTGCTTCTTTTGCATAAATATGAATAAATTAAAATCAGAATCAACATTTTTGATATGCGAACAGTTCGGCGGAGAAGGCAACGGCAGGGGAGGGGTGGAGGGGAGGGGTCATGGATGGCAGCAGGTCAGCGAGGGGCGCTTGTGTTGGCCGGACATGGACATGAATCCGGACACGGACACCGACACCGACACGGACAGGGACACAGACAGAGCAAAGCGAGAGAGGCAAAGGCAGAAAAGAAGACAGAGAGACTGAAAGAGAGACAGACAGCGAGAGCGAGGGGGGGGACGGACGTAGGGGAAGGTGTGTCAGCGTCGACGCACTTTTTGCGGCCTGCAATTAAAAATTGCGCGCTGTTGCACATTTAATTATTGGGAATCGGCTTTCAGGTAATCATTGTTAATGGCAACTGTGCTGTGCATTTAATCTTAACGGTAATACGGTCATCTCCCTCACACACACACACACACACACACAAAGAGACACACACATACTGCACGTCGTCGCCTTTAAGTTTGGCGAATTGGCAAACAAATTAATTGCGGACCGCTATAAAGGCAGATTTTTATATGCAGCCAGTACGTGAGTGTGTGTGTAGGGTATGCGGGTGTGCGTGCATACCCCGTCGCCAATAAATACACATTATCCATAATTTGGTGCATTGGCCGCAGTCCAAGCAGAAATTTCCCATTTGAGCGCGCAATGGCAATAAAAGAAAAGCCCCGCGATAACCCAATCGGATGCGGATGAGTTTCTCAATAGAAGAAGAAGAAGATAAGCACAAAAAGGAGAGACAATAAGACAGCAAAGTCGATGCGAGGCCAGGCAGCTTCGGCAATTTGCCACACTTCGCAGCGGGTCAAAGCGGCGTTGAAAATCCACTTGTAAAAACCATTTCAAATATTTATGCTTTTAAATTGCATCAACTGCAGCCAAGGGCGTTTACTCGGCGTATTCGTAATATGATGAGCAATTGCAGTGGCAGAGCCACAGCGAGTGGGAGTGCAGTGGGAGGGAAAGCGGTGTGGCAGCTGCAACTTTGATGCAATTTTCATTTAACTTCAATAAAAATAAATATGCATGAAAATGAAATTACATTTTTCAGTCCAGCACAAACACACAGCGAGAGAGACACGTAGAGGAGAAGAGAGAGGGGGAGAGATAGATAGAGAAGCAAAATATGAAAGAGTGGCAGCACTAGCCAATTGGCCAGCAAGTGCTGCCCATCAAATTACATAATTACCCCAAACCGTCGTGCACCTCATCGGCTTTAATTGATTCTCTATGTCGGTAAAGCCAAGTGACTGCGCTTATGGCATATCGTATGTCGTATATAGTGCCTATATGGTAAGTAATCTGCTCATTATCAACTATTGCGACAACTGCACAAATCACAAGAGCTTCAGCTCAGGTATATCGCATATCAGAGGAGGCGGGGCAGCATCGCAATCAGTTTGATTTGAGTGCTCGAATGACACAGGCTAACGGTACACTATGTCACATAATGCACACATACACGCAAACAACATCTACATACACATATATGTTGTATATATGTGTGATATATGTACCTGTTCTTAAGGGTGGCGTATTCAATACCCTCGCAATTTTGCAAAAAATGAATGATAATAATAATAATGAAAACCTTAAGAACTGCACACGATGCACAGCAACAACAGCAGCATAGCAGGAATAAGGACAACAACAACAACATGAAGAAAAGAAAGAGAAGGAGAAGTAGGAGACGAGGAAGGAGCCTCGCTATGGCAACCTCGATAAAAGTAAGCAAAATCGCAGCAGAGCGCAGGCTGCAAAGACGCTTTTTGCCTGGTTGGATTAAAGTATCAGGCTGGAAATTTAAAACCTCTTCAACAACAACAAGGAGCTGGCAGCAGCAGCAGCAGGCCCAGCCGAGGCAGCTGGCTGAGGCTGAGGCTGAGCGCGGAGCACAAAAACCAAACTGAAACCAACTGAAAAATTAAACAACAACCAAGAAAACGACGACGATGAAGCGGTCTTCAAAAAGAACAAGGCGAAAGTATAATGTTGCACTGCCTGCTTGGCAGTGGGAAAGGGATGAGGATGGGGAAGGGTTGAGGGGTTGAGGGATTGAGGGGCAAGTGCGGAGGGTTGAGCGAGTTGAGCCGCGTCGAGGAGCAAAGAGGATTGCGAATTGAGGCTGGAGGATGCACAGCGGGTCGTGGCATCAATGTGACGTTGAGGTTGCGGTCTTCGCTGCTCCTCCTCCTCCTCCTCCTCCATCTCTCGCTCTCCTACTCTTCGCCTTCGTTGCTATTTTCTTTTTGCCTCCTTGCCGTGCGGCAGGTAAGGGCAACATTGCCTGCTGGTGGTGGCTGAACGACCCTGACCAGCTTTCCATCAGCGGCTGCAAAAATATTTTTAATAACGGCCGCGCGCATAAATAACATCGAAATGCGAGGCGACCTGCCCTGTCCGTCTCCCTGTCCCCCTGTCTCTGTGTCTCCTTCTCTGCTCGACGATCCTGCCATGTCCTTGGCCGTACGACGTCTTCGGCCATTAAGATATTGCGCTGGCCACTGCAATCACAGTTCGTGGGCATTTACATAATGCCGGCCAGCAGCGATAGCACCCTGCCCTGCAAGGCAGCACTGCGCTGCAGTCCTGCTACCTGCTCCGACTGGTTGGGCAACTTCACGCGTTCCGCACACGTGTGCAGCACAACCCTTTGCAACCCTTCGGCGAGCCGCAAAGCAAAGCGAACAACTTGAGAGACAGACGCAAAGCCAAACTCGATAAATACCCTGACCCTGAGTAGCATCAGCTTTGGCTTAAGCTTGTCGCCGTAGCTTCCAGGGAGCTAGTTGTGTAAGCTCTTCAGGTAATCAGCTGCGAATCAAACAACCTCAGTTTGTGATTGTTTCAATAATATCATGTTATCAGCTTTAATAAGCCTGCAAAGCTTCGCAGCTTGCAGTTAAAAGATAAACCCCGATTGTTGTACAATATGTTCCTAATTCACTAAATGAGCTTGCAAAGACAAGAATATAAAGCTTGCTGCGCTCAGGCAACGAACTTCGACAGCAAACATGAGAATATTGAGCATTTTATGTGCTTTCAGTATATTAAAGTTGCATAGACAATGTCTTTTAATATGACTATTGAGCTTTAATGTGCTTCCAGTTTAGTAATTTTGCATAGACAAAGCTTTTAATATGACTATTGAGCTTAAATGTGCTTTCAATGCAGTACATTTTCATGGGCAAGGCTTTTCATATGACTATTGAGCTTTAATGAGCTTTCAGCTTAGCAAAGCTCACTTGATAGCTGCTTACAATATCCCGAAAAGTTGTTGTACCACACAAAGCTTCACTAAAGCTTTTGTATCATGTTCCTGTTGCAGAGCATTTCACATTCGTTGCCACTCAAATCAAATCATATTGCTGCAATCACTTATTGTTGTTGCTTTTGCTGTTGTTTTTTCTTAGTTGCCCCCAGTTGCCTTTCGCTTTGACTTAATCACCACATGACGCGGCAGCGTCATCCTCAACATCCTTATCGTCAGTCCTCTCCCTATCCTCCCCTCTCCCCTTCTCTCTTCGCTCGTCACTTCATCCTTCCATCATCCTGCGACTGCGTGCCGCTTATCAATGAAAAGTGCTGACGACGACAAGGCAGCCCCAGGCCACTCCAGGCAGCAGCAGCAGCAGCAGCAGGACCAGGCACAGGACCCCTCGACAAGCAAAAGAGTAGCATATGAATAGGAGGGACGGGAAGAGAGGGAGGAAGAGGAGGGCAACCCGGGCGAGAGCCTGTTTATAGTTTGCCAGCAACTAAATTAAAATTATTTCAACTTGACTGACGTTCGGTGCGAGGCTTGCAATAACGGAGCCACAAACTGAACCGCAGTCCCAGTCCCAGCCCCAGCTCCAACTGCAGCCTGAACCTGAGCCGGGAGAGATTGCAGACTGCAGACTGGAGACTGGAGACTAAAATTGTAGATTGGGGTCTGGACTGCGTCGCTGCTGGGGTCTGGCATGGCTCTGGTGGGGCCATTAAAACAAGTTTGTCCGGCGATTGCAGGGGAAGCGTTTTGATTGCAGCAGCACTTGAATAGTTGTTGTTGCAGGTTGCAGGTTGCAAGTTACTGCTGCTGCTGTTGTTGTCATCATCGTTGTCGTTCGACAGTATCAAATTATAAATACTTATGACCGGTCCTGTATCCCGCACTCCTTTCGCCTCTCTCCCTCCACCGCTGACTCTAAGCCAACTAAATAAATATGACAAAAAGGGTAAACAATAACAACAACAACAAGAGCAGGAACAGCAACAGCAACAGCAATAAGCAGCAGCAACTGGAAACGCAAAGTGAAGCGTGTCGCTGTTGCCATTCCGGGGGCAATTCCAGCGACACATCAAGACAAAAGGTCCGCAAAGTGTAAAGTCAAACAATTAAAAACTCAATTAGCGCCATATTGAAAAGCTGCCAATCATTTGGCCCACACAAACACATACACCTATCACACGTGTATGTGTGTGTGTGTGTGTTTTTAGTGCTTGTTTGTTTGCATTGTGCGCCGCAAATTGGTCAAAAGTACAAAAATATCAAAGATTGCTCCAAAAAAAAAAACACGAAACGAACACAAAACGAAAACGAAAACAAAACCAAATCAAACAAAAGGCAAAGGCAAATGGCAAACCTCACAAATAGAGCGTGAAATTGACAAAAAAAGACAGAAAGTGAGGAGGGGGACGGGGTAGGTGGGATGGAAGAAGGGAGTAGAGAGAAGGAGGGCAGCAGCAAGAGGAACTGCAACAAATGCAAAATAGTAAACACTTTTTCACGAATTCAACTGCATAGATACAAATGTATCTGCATCTGTCTCCCATGTGTGTGTGTATGCAGCCGGAAGGATTGTCCATATGGCAAAGGCATATGGAGAACACTCTGCATCGCAGGACAACAGCAGCAAATGCAAGAGCGAGAACGACAATATGTGAATACGAATTAAGCTGTAAAAGATGGCTGAAAAGCGAAGAGAAACTGACAATAAACTCAGATAAAGAAGTAAAAGGAACGGCAGCTTAGCTAAGGAGTGGCATTATGCCATTTAGATTGTTTACTTCTCCCTGGGGTAGAACGAACTAGGATAAATAATAGCTAAAGTGTGGTTAGCTACGAACTAAGAGCACCTTGTGCGGTTACAACTATTGAGGTTTACTTGTGAATTCAGCTGCAACTGAAACAGAGATATAAGAGTTCTATCAGTGTATATTGGATAAATATGGTAAGGCATATAGCATATTCGTTATGTCGTATGCATATTTGAAACAAAGCGCAATTAACATACTGCTCAAGGACCAACAACTGTCACCAATGTCAAGATAATAAGAGTTAGAAAACCTTGAAGTATTTCCGAATATATATGTTATATATATGTAATAAGGGATATAATAAAAAACTGAACTAAGTTTATTATACCCTTGCAGTTTTGCCAGGAGTTCAAGGCATCTTAGGAGACATTTCCGACTGCACAAACTATACATATATTATATACCAATGTATTGATATAAAAATTAAATAAATACCACAAATACATAAAGGTAAACCTTACCGAAAAGTAAATTCTACTGTTGTACCTATCTTCCACTTCAACAGAAAAATTCTTGAAAAATACTTCAGCAATTTCTGATGATTCCAGCGATTAAATTAAATCGATATTAAATTCCGTTGAGAGTCGCTGAGGCTGTGGCTGTTGCCATTATATCTGCATATCTGGGCGCACTGGCAGCCTCATCATTAGCCCAGCAATGCAATGCATGGTTCCGGCTCCTCTCCACCTTCCCCTGTCCATCCCTTCCGTTCCCCTTCAGGCCACTTTGGAGCCTTGGTAGCTGGCAGATGGGCCCAGGCTAATCGTTGCCAGCGCTGTCAGCGACAGTGACAACTTTCTGTCTAGACGTGGCCACGCCCACCAAGCCGGCCGCCCATGTTGGCACACTCACACAGACACGCTTGGATAGACGTCAGCAGAAAACGGAAAAGGCAACCGAATGCAATTATGAAAATTCATTTGATTTGTGTTTATGATTTCGCTCGACGTCCGCTTAAGCGTTTAAAATTTAATTTGCCCCGCAAAGGTGATGCAGAAGAAGTAGCAACAGGGCGGCGCGTTAACAGTCAACACTTTGCAACTGCAACTGCAACTTGCGGCTAAAAGCGCAAATCATTCGCCTAAAGATCGCAGGCAGCCCAGCTTCGTCTCCAGCTTCAGCTTCAGCTTCAGCTGCAACTGCAACAGCAAGTGGCATTTAGAGGAGCTTGCAGCAAGTGCCATTCTATGCCCATTGGCACCCCATGCAGATGCACGCAACAATTGTTGCAGCAGTCGCTGTTGATGTTGTTGATGTTGCTGCTGCTGCTGTTGCAAGCGCGTTTTGCTTTTACTCGACTCATTGCCGCGTAATTAGTGGAAATTACTTGTGCCGCTTCCCCCAAAATACGCAGCGAAAAAAGCGAAAAGACATACATACACAGACACACACAGACACACGCAAACACACACACACTCACACACAGTTCTCCCCAGTTGGGGGATAAAAAAAGTGCGGCTGCAGCTGAGAGTCGCTTGTAATTACCGTAGCGATCGCCGAACAGCGATCAACGTTTACTGTCGCTGCTTGCCACAGGTGCGTGGCACAAAAAAAGACGACAAGTGGCCGCTAGATGGCGCTAGCAGACTAGCAAATGCGCTTGCCTGCTGACTTCTACAGATTAATACCAATTTGGGAACAGTTTGTAATGAAGTTACGAGAAATATTTCCAGTTAAAGTAGAAAAATAATAAAAATCAAATAAATACATAAATGAAATAAATTATATTAAAAATAAATTCCTACTACAGTATTATTATTCTTAATATTACATATACATATATCTTTAATATATAAAAATATAATAGTCATATGAGGAAAATAAATCATGTTAAATTGGTTTAAAAAATCATGCAGCCAATATTAAGAAAAAGTACGAAAACTATACTTGCTACTTACCTGTCAAAAACGATTTGTTAAATATAGAACTTTCTTTTGTATTGCATACTCCAAGGAACGGTTTGTAAATCAATAACTCTTCAAATTAATGCTTAAATATCTTCTATGTTAATTATCCGATCGCATCAAAATTTTAAGATCACATTAAGGCGTTGATAATTATTGTGTTGACTTAAAATGAACTGTTCTGCATTACAATTACGCTTGGCATTCGGTCTTTATCGATTTACTGGGGATAAACACATCATCTGCGTGGAATAATATACGAAATTTGGTAGCCTTTACTGTTATAGTGTCTGATATCTAAGTTTTCATACGAACGGACAGACAATTGGCACGAAGTTGAAATACTCTTGGTAAATGGGCAATATATAAGAATATCTGAGCTGATCAATGGTTTGTCAGGTATTCAGCAAGATCCCAAACCTCAAATACATTTATACACAAACATATGACACATGCTAGATCTGCAACCACAGCGACTTGGAGCATCTGTCTCACAGTTGCCATAAAAGACAACAGCAACAACAACAAAAAAGAACCAAAACGAACTGAAAGTTTAAGGTGTTGCTGTGTTGCACGCTGTGGTAAACCGCGCCACAAACTTATTATGCTCTTGCTGGCTGTGAGAGCAACTTTAATAATAATAACAAAAAACAAGAGAGAAAAAAAAAAGAAAAGAAAGAGGCAAAAACAACAACAGGTAGAGGGAGAGGTGGAGGGAGAGGGAGAAAAAAGTGAGCTCTGGACATGACACGGCAATTTGTGTCGCCGGCGACGGCTTGCAAAATTAATTTGTGTCCGCTGTTATTATAAACTTTTTCTGTTTTTCTGTTTCTGTTGCTGTTATTGCTCCACGTTCGTGTTGCTGTTGTTGCTGCTGCTGCTGCTGCTGCTGCACAGATAGTTGTTGTCGTTGTCGTCGTCGTTGTCTTTATTGAATTAAGCGTTTTTGTAACTCGATTTCAATTTGTGTCAAAAAGCCGAACGCAAATCGCGGCGCCTTCGGCAAGGTGAGCGCCATTGTGTGGGTGCGCAGTCTGAGAGAGGGGCGTGGCAAAAGGGGTGGGCGGCTGCACTGCTTGATTTCTGCTGATGATGCTGGCATTGCATTTGCACTTGACATTGACGGGCGACTGATGCCGCTGCCCGCTCAACACTTTCTGCTTCATTTGGGGCGCAGGCAACCAGCCGTGGCAGCAACGCCAACGCCAACGCCAGCGCTGCTCAATCAATTGGAAAAGTAAACAACTAGCAGGGCAGTCGAAGGAGAAAGGGCAAGGCAGAGGGAACAGGGCAGTGCTGGCACAAGAAGCCGCATATCAAATGTTTGCTCCAAGTGGCCTTCAAACGTTGCTGCTTGCTGGCCAACACAGCCTCAAGAACTAACCCCTTTCGTGCTACCTTCCTCCTGTCCCGCTCTCTTTCCCTCCCTCTCTCTCTCTCTCTCTCTATTGCTGCCACTTGTCTTGCTCAACTTTCCTTGGCTCCTCTTGGCTTCCTTCCGTTCGTTTTTTCTTTGACAAACTTTGCCAGCAACTTGTGAGTTTGTTAAACTGCAAATTCTTCTTGGCCCCTGTCTAATTAATTAAGTTAAGCACACTAATGTCCTAGTTAGATCCTTGCTCAGGTAATGCCCAGCCCCCCTTCCCCCTCACGCCATCGAACAACTCCTGCTCCTGGCTTGTAAAAATCACATGTTCGTTTGGTTGTTTCCACTTCATTTAGTTGCCGCAATTATTTATAGCGCAATCTCGCGATTTCTCAAGTTTCCCACTTGCAGTTCTGACATCAACAATCAAAGTTGCAATAGCTCGCCCGAGACCAACTTCACTAAAACTGGTTCACTTCGACTTTCACTTTATCGAAATTACTTAACAAATCGCCATTGCACAACACAGACAGAATAAAAGGCGTGAGAAAGCTGAGCGCAAACAAGTAAACGGCAAAGAAGAGGCAGGAAAGGGTAGAAAGGGAAGCAAAGTATATCTTATCTCTTTACTTACCTTGAACTGATCTTAACTCCACAAGGCAAATATGCAAAAATATATCAACAGTATTCATCAGATTTTATATTTGCTGAAACTATTTTTAAAGAAACGCTTGATTCTCTTGTATAGCTTAGGTATTGCCAACTTTGACTATGTACTATTTTTATACAATGAACTTCACGAATTTTCGAATACGTGAAATTATATTTGCAGTGCCACTCTGTACAGAGTTACGTAAGACATAAAGTCCTCAGCATCCTTTGTCTGACTGAGTTCATTACCATGCCGTGGCAAACAGAATGTGAAGTAATGTGAAATAACATAAACTAATCATGTATCAATACTAATACTAATTGTAATCAAATCTGCCCTAGAGCGTCATGTAATTATATAGAAATCTGTCAGAAAATTCTATAAATCTAAATGAAATTCTCGTTTCAGTTTGCAGTTTGTAATCTGCTTGCGATAGACTCAATGGCAATCTCTGTCAATATATGAAATATCCTACGGCACGATTCGATTAGTGTCATCAATTGGATTGATCCATTGAAATTCCATTGGCGATTAAAGTATGTAAATCATTTGGCTCGTATCGCTGGCCGCCCTCACGATTAGTTTGAGTTCTCACTTCACATGAGCGAGTGTGCGTATGTGTGTGTGTGTGTACATTTTGGGCAGTCTGCGTGCTGCGCTGCCATTTGCAATGAAGGCAGCGCCAATCAATTAGCCAAATTGTGCATAAATTTGCGACGCTTATCAATGTCAATATTATCATTATAAGAATAACTGCCTCTGCCTCTGCCTCTGTCACTGGCACTGCTTGTGGCTGCCTGTCTGCCTGCCTGCCTGTCTGGGTCTGGGTGGGCGTGACAGTGGAGCTGTTCGGCTCGAAATTAACACATATTTCACTTTATAGCCTAGAAATATTATTGAGAGACATTTCGCCCGGCGGGCTCGACAAGGTTTCATCTTCCATCTTCCATCCGCCCTGTTGCCCTGCTGGCGTCGCTCGTTTGCGGGCTAATACAATAAATTGCAATATCGATAAAATACACGAACGTCACGCGTCGCTCACGGGCTCACGGGCAATCGAGGAGGCACCCCCTTGTCACCTCACCCACCTCACACGACTTGACGTTGTGTCAACCAAAGCGAGAGGAGTGTGGAAAGTGGTGAGTGGAGCGGGGGACGGGGGACGGGGCTGCAACTGCTCCGCCCACTTCACTCATTAGATCGGCCTCATTTTATGGGGCGTGGGGGCGTTCAAGTGGGCGTGCCAGAATCAGTAACCTGCGCCTACAGACATGAGCGGCGGCCTCTTGGTCTCGGTTTGCTTTCGGTTTTGGTTTCTGTTTCGGTTTCGGTTTCGGTTTTGGTTCTGGCTCCTGCTCCGGTTCAGGAGATTCGGCGAGGTCGCCTGTCTGCGCAAATGGCGCAGCAAATTGAATTTCGTTTATTGATTATCCTGGCATTTTATTTTATTTTTTCCTCAACGTTTCTTTGCTTGTTCCTTTGACTGGCAGGCAGGATGTAACCGTGAGACGGATAAGGGGACAAGGAGGAGTCAGGGAGGAGGGCTGCTTCAATTTATGCAATTTATGGCCCAACAGATGTTAAATTAACTTTGCCAAAGCCTCTAAAGAGATTCCACTGGCGCATCCAATGGCAACGCCAGACAGAGCGAGAGAGAGCAAGGGAGAGAGAGAGAGAGAGAGAGCATCTATATCGATTGCCGCACATGGCACAAATATGAATCATATCATTAATGGACCCAATCAGTGGGCAAATTGTCACTTCCCAACGGGACTCACCGTCGTCGTCTTTCCTTTTCCGCCTGCCCGCCTGGCATTGCAATAGTCGCAATCGGTTGGTCCAATCGGGTGACCTATCGACCTATCGATTGGCATACCCGCTGCATACATATTTAACCGTAGTTGCTCCACCTTTGTGGCAGCCAGCTTAGTGCCGGCCAAGACAGTTCCATAGGGGACGTGGGCGGGGGGCGTACAGCTGCCTACCTCTACCTATGTATGTCTGACCCCTCCTGCCCATAGTTGGGTGTGTGTGTGACTATTATAAAACCGGCGCACGTAGCCGTTGTCAATCATTATGACAACTTAACGCACTCACATACACACACACACACATGCACACACGCAGACTAGCACAGCATGCGAGACAGGCAAAAAATTCCAATGCTCAAAGCAAAAAGTGAAGTACACATACAAGCCACACACACACACACATACACACACATCGAGTTTAATACAATAATGATAAAGATAAATTACAATAGGCAAACGACTCGACTCGAATCGAACCCAATCCGAGCCGAGTTGAACTGAGGTGAAGCCAAGTAGCCAAGATGCATAAATTAAAATCAAAATAAAAATACAAATAAAGAGAAAAGAAAAGAGCAGAGAAATACAAATAAATAACGCATAACAAAAAGAACTCGATTTAAATAAAGTGCAGGTGTATAAGTCGTAACTGTGTGTGTGTCTCTGAGAGAGTGTGTGCGTGTGTGCTGTTTTGAACAAGTAAGACGAGGAAGAAAGACTACATTCGGCATGTCGAAAGTTCTATACCCTTGCAGGTTCTTATCTCCTCAGATTGCTCCAAAACTAGTTTTATGGTACCATATATCATGGTGCAGAATTTAATGGTAGTTTGTATATTCAATATTATAGTATGTCTCACTTTGATTGGCACTGTTCTCCATACAAAATCCTTCATTTCGGACGATTGTTCCTATGGCAATATCCGATTTTTATATTTTATAAGCATATTATATATATATATAAAGTCGAATGTAGTAAATTTGTTTGCAATATCTTGACAAATAACGAAAATTGGTCGATAGTTTGTATGGTAGCTATACGATATATTGGTCTGCTACGGCTCATTCCCACTTAAATATAGCGTGCAGAAATAACAAGCATGTGTGCCAACTTTAATAAAAATAGCTCTGAAACGGACGGACGGACAGACAGACATGGCTAGATCGATTCCCCTGCTGATGCTGATCCAGAATATATATACTTTATGGGGTCGCCTAAGATGCGTTGCAAGCTCCTAACCAAAATAAATATACCCTCAGCAAGGGTTTTAATAACATTTCTTCGCACCGAAAGAGCTTAATACCCTAGAGAGGAGGTCTCAACTAAGATCATAAATATATAAGATCATAATTATAATCTGGAGAGGGATCTGGGCCGTAACCTACTTAATTTATTGTACCCCTGCTTAGCTTGGAGCTGCTTAGTTTTCAACATACTTGGTACTGATTCTCCTTATATCGCTAGTTTCGAGAAGGTGTGTATATATCATATTAAGAACCTAACCTTAAATTACAGACAATAGGTAGTTCATTCGCATATGTATATTTAATAGAGGCTGCACCTTAACTATCGATAGCATTTCTATAATCTTTAATATTTAATATGCCCAGTTTAGCATGATGGGTGCCAATTCGGAAACAGTTCTTAGTTGTTCCCCAGCAAACTAAACTCTTGACCAACAACTAAGTCACTAAGAGTTAAACCTTTTCGTCTTTGCAGCTGCTGGGAAAGTTAAGAAGCTTTTCCGAACATAGGGAATATTTGAGTCAAAGTCCCTCGACTTTGGCCGCACTCAGAAATTAACAAAGCGGCGCCCACACACGGCATGCCTCAGAAACGGGTAAGGGGTTTGCGGTCTGCGTCGCATGTGGCAGGTGGAAGGTGGAAGGTGCGACGGCGGTCGGCAGCTCTGGGGTTGCCCATTTCATTTATGGTAAAAGTAAAGTTTTATCTTTTACTAAAAAAAGAAGAAGAATGAGGAATATATATAAAAAAGGAGAAAGAGAGGAAGGGAGGGAGGTAGACTTCATTGAAATGCAGGAGAGGAGAACGTGGCAGAGAGACACAAAAATCGAATATGAAATTTAGTTGAGCCAAAGCATTTGACAGCCAAAGTTTTGGATTCACATTTAGATGCTAATGGAGCTGGGGACAGCACAGAGGCGGAACGATGAGAGGAGGGGGATGGGGAGGGGGCGGGGACGTAGTGCAGCTCAAATGTAGCGCACGCTGACTGCATAATTGATAAAGCAATGTCCAAAAGGGTGGAAACGAAGCAAGAGAGAGAGAGAAAGAGAGACCAAAAGAATGGGAGGGAGCGAGAGGGAATGAGCAGAGACAGCAGCGTGTGAATGCGAGAGCGATTAGGCCAAGTGGGAGGGAGACAAACAGATGCAAATCGCAACAAATGCAGATAACCTTGTTAAGATGCCAATTACGAAAATTAACTTGCCCCTTGCAACGAATTTATTGATTTTGCATTGAAATTGAAGCCAGCAAAAGCAAGAGGGAAATAGAGGGGAGAGAGAGAGAGAAAGAGGAAGAGAGAGTGAAATGTATTTAGAATGGATATGGAAATGGCGCAGCGTACGCGTCGCTTGGCGTCGCATTGCTCAATTGGCAAATGTGTGTGGCAAGTGCAGCAAAAAGTGGCAAGAAATGTAACTGGCGTAAGAAAAACTTTGCACCAAAGGAAACCAATGAGGGAAAACCAATGCACAAGTAACGAAAAAACAGTAAAGAAAGAAGTGAGGAAAATGAGTAGCTCGTTGCTGAGGGGGGGTAAGGAAGAGGGGCAAACGGAAGGCAGCCAGAGATAGTCAGCGGAAGCAGCGCAGCGGCAGCCCAGAGACAGTTTGAAATAATTACATTGAGCTGAGCCGAGACATGTTGGCAGAGGGGTAGATAGAGGGATGAGTGAGAGGGGAAGAGAAGGTGGTGAGGAGGGGAGAGGGGCGCATTACCGTTGGGGCTGCAGCAACAACAAATTGCACTTTAAACGCAATGCAAAAATCGAACAATCGCTGGGAGTATTCAGCGCAGCAGAGGCAGCAGCAGCGCAGCCACGACGTCGACGTCGACTAAGCAAAAGTACAAATAATTTTATTATAATGTTGTCTTTGCGTGAGGGGGACACGGGACGGGGGTTGGTGGGGTCAGGTAGAGTAAAAAATGCAGACAGTATCCAGCGTGGAGAGCGTGGGGACTCAACTGACAAAGCTGTCTATAAATAGCTGCGCAGTGCTGTGCTAAGTGGCACGAAGGCAGGGGGCAACTGTGGCAACTGTGGCAGACACAGCGTGTCAGTTGCAGCAGCAGCAGCAGTGGCAGTGACGACAGCAGCGACGCGTATTAATTGCGACAGCAGTTCGTCAACATTCCACAGGAGACAGGACCTTGCCCAGCCCCTGCCCAGCGAGCAGGGCAGACCCTAGAGCAGAGGGATGGCATAGGAGCTGGTTGGTCAATGCAGACAGAGGAGAGCCAGGCCGCAGAAGCAACATAATTAAAACTGCCAACATGGCGCGTGATCAGCGACTGCGATAAACAAGAATCGCGAATCGCGCCGCGAACTCGAACTGAGACTGAGACTGCAGACTGAGACTGACATTGAGAACTGAAGCTGGTGACAAGCGATCGACGAGTCGCCATGCGAACTAGAGGAAGAACACAAGAAGAAGGCAGAGGGAGAGAACTTGAGAGGTAGCTGCGGCAAACGTCTCATGAAGCTATTAGAGAATAAGTTACAAACTTGGCCTTAATGAAAATGTAATACACATTTTGCATCTACAAGTAAGATAAATGAGACATCATTTTGCATCGCCGAGTGCAGATAAAGTGTATGCTGTGAAGAGCATACATAGCGAGTGTCGATTGATAGATCGCCGCATGAATACCATGCATGCATGGATAGTATTGTGCATATAAAGTGCGCTAATGAAGAGTGCAAGTGCCATTGATGGGATGAATGATAAATGATAAGGCACACACTTGTGTTATTAATTGAGTTTGGCTTGATTTGGCAAATAGGGAACATAATAGGGATTATGAACAGATGTATATATGCATATATCTATAAGTTGATGTTGGGTGTGGTTTCTATAAGATCCGATGTGCGATAGAGGAAGTCATATGTTGCGGAGCGCATCAAAAATATTGTTAAGAATCATCGTTTAAAACTATTTAAATAAGTTATCGATCTGAATTCGATTTATTTATTTGTGCACCTTTGTTACCTTATATTAGTATTTGTGATACATAACATTCATTACACGTTGCAATATACCGATATTAATTAAATATATTCATTGCAATAATACATCCAGTTTCTGTCTCTGTATCTATCTTCTTCTTCCTCTTAACTATAAGGCTGATCTACTTTATTTTCCACCCACCTCTTCGCAAACTTCTGCCACAAAATATCAACGGATAAAAATGTTTGATTTTGTGCTAATAAAAGATACTTACATTGTTGTTAACTGGTTAGAAGATTGTGGCCCAGTCCTTAGATACAAATGTATCTGCAGGTGCGTCTGCGCTTAGATCCCCCCGAGGCCGGCAAATGGGCGCTGACTGGGGCTGGGGTTGGCATTCCCAAGTGCCTTTATTAGGCGAAATGACGTACAAAATTGGATCAACTTTTCGATCAAGCACGCGGCATGGACATGGGGCAACGAGGCAATGAGAGCGGCAGCGCGGCATGCGGCATGCGGCATGCGGAAATCACAGCCTGCAGGCACAACACAAGCGAGCAGCTGCAGTCCCGTCCAAGCCAGCCCAGGCCAGGCCAGGCCAGTCCAGAGGCCACAGCCGCATAGTTAATTGCACCTGTCGCCTCCTCCTACGATCCACAGCTTGTGGCGGGGCAGGGGGTGGAGCGGCATGGAGTATAGACTAAGCCAGCGAGCGGAGCATACAGCTGGCCCAGTCGAGTCGAGTTGAGTCGCCGTGGACTGGCGCTACACTCGCGTCCATATTTGGCGGCAGTTGGTCGCCGTTGCTGCAAGTGTTGGTTCTGATTGAAGCCGAGACACAAACCAGGCAAGAAGCACGGCCAGCGCCTGATTATGAGGCCGGCAATTTAGCTGGACCCGCTCTCAAGCTGGGCATCAATAATAACAAGCAGCGGCAGCGGCAGCAGCAGCAGCTGTAGCAACTCTTCGGTGGTCCAGGGCTGCAGCCCGCGGCGCAGCGACCAGCAAATGCGAGGTGAGGCGAGGCGAGGCGAGACAAGGCTTGCAACCAGTTGTAACAAGCTGCCACATCGCAGAGGTATCTGCAACTGCAACGCAAAGCTGGAGCAGAAGCCGAAGCAGAAGTTGAAACTGGTGCTGGTGCCGGTGCTGTTGCTGCAGATGATGCTGGGCCCTGCGCGTGGCCATCGCGCCGTGGCGTTTTATGACTTTGTTTGGCAGCGGCTGCCGCTTTGGCTTAGAAACAGGTGCACTTCACATCAAAAGACGAGGCCACAGTCAAACACTCGAAACACTTAATCAAGGCGTTGTCGTTGCCACAGTGGGACGAGGGCAATCGAAAAGTTAATGGCCAATAAAATGAAACAAATGAACGAGAGCAACATGTTGAAAGATCTTAGTCAATTGCTGACTAAGTAAATATTAATCAAATAAAAGAAAACAAAATTCAAAAAATAAATACAAATGAAAGAATTTCATGTATGCTTCAATTTGAAATATTCTTTTACCCCTTACAATTGGACAAATAGGATGGATTAAGATGCAAAAACGGATAGAGAAATAGAGAAAAAAAAAAGTTGATTTAAAAAAGGCTAAAATATCATAAATTTGTGAATTTCTAATATATGTGTTGCTAGCACATGTTTCTTTTTATAACTAAAAAACTAAAAATCAAATCAAATAATTGGGATGACGATTTGTATACAAATAATGTTGCTGGACGTCGATTTTAGAAACATTTTTTTTTTTAAATCATATCAAAAATACTTTATTAATGCAATAAAAAAAGACAGTAAGATTTACAGACTTTTTCAGGCTAGACGACAATATTAAAGGTCAGATCTGTCCGAAAAAATTTCACCTGGCAACCGTGATTATTATACAAATCTGAATGTATGTTTCAATCCAACTAAACATACATTTTAATTTATTGTAAATACTAAATAACAATAATATTAAAGTAAATAAACATGTAAAATCAGCGTGAAGGAAGCTTAACTTTAAAGTTAGTTATCACTTACTAAGTAGTATGGGTATATCACATAATATAATATCGTATGCACACTTGTCATTTTCAATTCTTTAATATTGCTTATATAATCCCTTTTTCATGTTCACTAGCTTTGTCCCACTGTGCTTGGCTGGCCTCAACGTGGCATTCACGTCTAATTACCGGGAAGTCAAATGCAGTCAACATATTGCGCTTTGATTTGCGCTGGCAGCAAGATGCAGCAGCGGCAGTGGAAGCGGCAGCTTGAGTTGCAGCAACAGGCTCTGCCACGACCTCTGCTTCTGCCGCAGCTTCAAGTCCAGCTGCCGTCTGAGGCGCAACGTCAGTCTCGAGTTGGGCCTGTCTTCGTGGCCATAGTTATAGTTTACTCGCCTGCCACACGATGGGAAAATGTGCTGCTTTTCTCGGCGCGCTGTGGCAAGTGGTAGCCAAAGTGTGGAAACACGGGCAATTCTTTCTGCCTGCTGCCTGCTGCATCGGCCCCGGGTTGGGCCTGGCTCGGCTCTGCCTGGCCATAAATCAGGCTCATTTTAATGACGCAAGCGAAATGCATCTGGAAACGTGTTCCGCTGCCCAATTGGCCGCCAGTTGCCCAGTTGCAGCCGCTGCTGCAGTTGGGCTGTCGCCAGCAATTTGGCTCTCTGCATGCACTTGCTCCACTTGCCGGAGCCGGGTAGGCAGTACCCACTCGGCAGTACCCACTCGGCAGTACCCACTACTCGGCAATTAGAGCATCAATCTTCAAGGCATTAACAATTGAAAAATTGTCTTTGAAAAATTGAACAGCAATTAGAATTGGCCGATCGATTGTGCTCATATATAAACGTAGTTCTGTTTATCGATTCCCACCCCCCCCCTCCCTCCTTCTCCAATCACGGGATGATTGACCTGAACTGGAACTAGAAATGGAAATGGGAATCGAACTGAAACGCTTTGTCCACACTTGCCAAATACAGCTTTATAAATCAAGAGATTTGCACAAATTTCGCAGCTATTCGATCGTGAGTCCATTCAAATGACTCAAATGATTCACACTTTGCGATCTTAATGGACAGAGCTGATTGAGTGATATAGGCGAAATACGAAAACGAAAATAGAAGAACTAGCTGCTAATTGATTTAAAAGACACATCTCGACGGCGACATTACATTAAGCTTATAAGGTGTTTACGCAGCTTCCCCCCCAGCAAGCGACAAAGCGAATAATCGAAATGAAAAAAACGCCAAAAAGGAAAAAACTTGAAACACTTTTATGGCCGCTTAGCAAGGCAAATTTTATGCTAAACTTATGCAAGGCGCTGGCCAAATCGATGGACAGAATTTAGATGCGCATAGATTTTCCCAAGCGGCTTAGGGCTACACTGGACCCTGGATCGATGGATGGCCGAACGATGATGAGTAAAGCAGTCGCAGATAGAATAACAGACAGATAAAGACAGAAAGAGAGAGAGAGAGAGAGAGAGAGAGAGAGAAGTGAAGAAGGCATAGAATACAAGAAGAAGTTCCAGCTGAAACTGTTGTTAAACCTTTGAAGCATTTTTAACGAGCGTTTTTTATTAGTTTTATTAGGATTTCTGTGTTGTTAATTCCGATTCTGTTTCGTGTGGGGAAAGACCGAGTGCAATAAAATTGATACGAATTTAAATGGAAATGACCCGGAAAACAAACAATGAACAAAACACCAGAAACAATGCGTTGATCTTGAGATGAGACTGGCGATGATTCTTCTTCATTTACTTTGTTCTACACAATTTTGTATTTAGTTTATATTGCCCTGTAAGCATTATAAGGCGATCAGATGGCACTGGGGGCGGGGGTGGTTCGTTGAGCTTAGTAAGTTTAACTTGAGGGTATCCGCTAGTCGAACAGTTGCACTAGTTAACTGCCTGTTTTATTGGCCTATTTTATGTGTGATGTCTGTTCGATTTTGGGCAGCTTCGACGATCTTGAAATGCGTGAAACATTTGTACCAAACGACGTAAATTGTTGAACATTTCATTAATTCCTTTACGCCAGTTCGATCGTTAAATGAAGATACCCTGCAAAAGCAAATAAGCAGCTTAGCTGGGAGGTGTATTCAGCATTTTTTTCAAACTGTATTTGCTGAACTCTACAGGGTATTTAGGGTATTTTACCTATAGGTTATTACACCCGCCATCCATGGAGTATAAGGGTACTAACATTGTGCCAACCAAAAATGTATGAAATTGGCAGAAAGAGGCGTGGCAGATCCCACAAACTGTATATATTCTGCATCAGCATTAACAGCTGACTCTGTATAGCCATGCCCATCTGTCTGCCTGTCTGTCAGTCTCTCTGTTTGTCTGTCTGCCTGTCTTCCTGTCTGTCAGTCTATTTGTCTGTCTGTCCATATAAAAACCGAGATCTCAGGGCCTATAATAGCTAGGGCTATCAAAATTGGTGTCAATACATGTTATATTTGTTTTAGAATTTCACCACGCCCCCTTCCGCAATCGTAAATCGATAAACACCGAATGCCAAGCGTAATTGTAATGCAGGACAGTTCATTTTTGGTGTACACAATAACTATCAACTTCAAAATAATTTCTGATTTTTGCTGCGATTCGATACTTAACATAGAAGTTGTTGAATAAATAATTTTAAGATTTACTGATTTCCAGACCACTTTCTAAAGTGTGTAACACAAAATACGCTAAAAAGATAAGTTATAAATTATTAAGAAATCGTTTTGGCAACACTCGACTGTAGCTTTCTTGCTTGTTTATGTTAGCATTAGAGTTGCCATGATACTATCGAAATAGAATGATATAATTTGTTATACTTCAGTCGTTTGATTACTACTTTAAATGTATAAACCCTATTTAGCATATCCTCATAGAGCATTACAGCTTCGCTGTGAACTTACGCTGGCCTCTTGCATTGGTTTTCGTTTCTTTCGTATAATTTGCATGCAAATAGACCGCTGGGGTCAGGTCTCTGTCTCTGTCTCGGTCTCTGTCTTGGGTCTCTCTGACGGAGGTGTTTGTTTTATTTTGACATCTTTCGGCTGGGCCTGGGCGCTGTTGGCTTTCGCCGTTAATTAAGGTTTATGGACAAATTATGCCCACAAATTGGCAATTAAAATTAGAACGCGCACATAAATTCAAAAGCGCCCATCTTGTTGCCCTCCCCCCTGCACCGCTGCCCAGCCCTGCCCTGCCCTATGTATATCACTCTCCACTCCTTGTTGTTGTTGCAGTTGTTGTGATTGCGCTGACAAAATGTTGTCACTTGACTGGTTTCGAATTCGGTTGCATGTGTCGCAGTTGATAAGGTCGAAACGGGTTTGCAGTCAGTGTGTGTAATGCACGTGGGCGTTGTTGTTCAACACTGGCACGATAGCGAAATCGAAGGGAAATCTAATTATCAGCCGATAAGATAACAATTATGTTAAGCGATGCAGCGACCTTGCTACGATTTCCAAATCAGAAAAAGATATCACCAACATATGATATCATCTTGTTGATTTGATCTCTTTAGTTTGAGCTTCCGTCGATGGCTTTGGTTGTAAAACTGTAAATGGGAACTAGCTCTCTCTCTCTCACTCTCATTCTGTGTCTCTCTCTCTCTCTCGTCTGTCTGTTGCTGGGATTAGTTAGTTCGTAATTGAGCCGTTTTTTGCTCTCAAAGCCAAACCCGACGGACTGGCGAATTAATCTAATTCCAATCAAATCGTATCCGCACTCCGATATTCCAATTAATATTTTACAGCATCTGCGTCGTCGTGTGCAGCTGGGCGAACTCGTTCCGTTGCTAATCTCGGGTTCTACTGGTAATATCGGGACGCGGCCTATGCAAGATGATATACATAACTTGTTTCGTTTACGATTTCGATGGGCTCCATTGGCCCGACTAACTGGCTACCTGGCATGGATTGGCCATGACATGAGCAGCACTTTCCCAGCGTATCTCTATGGCAGTACTATATGGCTCTCCGAGTGTTTGCTGCTAGGGCGGGGGATTGATAGAAGGAGGGGGGTGCTCTGGAATAGAAGCACCTGCCCTGTCAATAATTACAACGAAAATATTTTTGCAGGCGCAGCTTAGTTCGCATTTTCCACAATCATTTACACTAAATCACTTAGGTGTACAAGTGTCTGCGGTACGCCCAAGACAACCCTGTCTCTGTCCCCCTCCCCCTCCCCTCCTTCTTTCACTACTTGCCTAGACGAGCTGCTGTAACAACTATGAGGCCAGTTGAGGCTCGTAAACATTTACGCATATTGCAAATAAGCAAAGCAACAGCAGCAGCTCCTCATCTGCCCCTCCTCTTCAGCCCCTGCTCATCTCGCTCTCTTCCCTCATCTGGCCCTGGCATGGAGGCCCCCACTAATTCACTTTGCTGCACGCTGATTGGCCAAGAGCGCCAGGTGGTCGCAAGTCTAACGCGACCGCCGATGCTTAATCTGCCCTGCCCTGCCCTGCCCTGCCCTGCCCCTCTCTGACCCTCCCTGTTGTCGTGTGCTCCCCCTGGCTGCGTAACATGTTTTCCACTTCGATTTGCCCGCACTCTCTCTCTCTCTCTCTCTTTCTCTGCTGCGATCTGCGATAGCAAACTGGCAACGGGCACCGACTGCAGCGGCAGCATCCTGCCCAGCTCACTCAATTCTTGGCGCTCGCCCGCTTCGTTCTCAGCTCAGCTCAGCTCAGAGCACAGCGCGGCGTTTCAAAGCTGCTTGACTGCTCCACTTTGGCGGCGGACACTCGTCCGCATGTCCCAATCCATCCATCTCGCCGCTGGACGCGCTGCATAAACTGGTTCACTTCACAGCCGGAGCAGGTAACTCTCCCCCCGCTCTGCCCCTTTGCCAAGTCTTGCTTGTTTTTCCCCCTTTTGCTGTTGCTGTTTGTGGCATAACGAGCTTTGCTTTTCGGCTTGATTTTTGCGCACAGGTGGCTCCTTCTGCGCCTCATGTTGTTGCTGTTTGTTGAGCGAGCGATCGCGCGTAATAAGCCGCGAAAACATTGTTCAGCTACGAGTATTGGCCATACCTGCTCCCCCCCCCCACACCTCTGCTTACTCATCGCCAAACTGCTTCCCTTCTGCGTGCGCAATCAGCAGTCAATGCTGCAGAACCGGTTCAAGCGGCACCTTGATTTCAACAAGGATGCCGATCGCAACTCCAGATAAACCCCCTGTCCCTCTCCCACCCCTCAACTCCTTCCCCTCCGCTCCCTACTGCCACAGACCCTGCCCCTCGCCTTTGAGCTGCAGCTCTGTCTCCGTCATGGTCCCCAAAACGAAACAGTCTTCGGCTTTAGGGGAGCCAACTGGCAACTGGCAACTGGCACTGCCAACTGCTTCGATCTGTAGGCAAATTATGCGAACAGTCAAAGGGAGTCGAGGGGGTAGGGGCTGGGCACAAGGGGTGCGGAGTCAACAGTCAACACTTTGGCAGAGTTGCTTGTCGATATAAACATTTTGCCATTAATCATTGGCCGCCTGCAACAAGAGTCGCTGCACTCGCCCGATCTCATTATGCCACTTAATTGAAATATCATAGAGGGCTGAGAATAGTTTTGTAGCCAGGGGAGGGGGGCAGATCTGGTATAAACAAGAAACCATAAAATTAAAGTGTGCAATACGATAAGAGGCAGCACAATGTGGCGTCATTTAAATAACTTAGAGGGGTGGGAAAAGAGAAGAAATAGATTTTGAGATAAGCAACGATGCTGAAAGGAGTTTGCAGATTGAAAGAGAAATGGCAAAGGAAGCAAGTTGAATGTAAATAGAGAATGAAAAGATAAGGGAGAGAGAAATACGAAGAATGACAAGTGAACAAGACTTCAAATGAGAAAATGCTGTAAAGATGGTTAAATGAAAGGGTCGGGGATGGTAAGAAGGGCACACAAAGTAAATAGGTAGGACTGCGAAATCGGAAAGAGAAGGAAAGCAAATGAAGAAGCAATAGAAAAAGGGAAGAAGAAAGACAAAGTTTGGGCTTCAATCTTTACCTTATTATTGCTTTACACATTATTCATGACAATGCAAAGTTATTAAGTTTAGTTTTTGTATTTTAATAAACATAAGAAATAAAATAACAATTAGGGATAGAGAGGGTGAAATAAGTAAATTGAAGAGATCTAAGCAAGCCAGAGATAGAAGAAAATGCAGAAATAGAGACATCTTAGGAAAGAGTGAGGGAAAGGCAGAACTTCAGTTGACAGAGCGCATTCTATGCAGCAACTAGTGCAATATTAGATAATCAAATAATGCATTGGCTTGCAGAAATTATGTTCTTGGCATGTGGAAAGGAAATTATATTTATTTTGCATTTGCTTGCGTTTATTCATCCGTCTATATTCGACTCCGTCAGCGTGTTTCCAGCTGCAGTTTGTGCCATATTTGTGTTGCCGCCATCGATAAGTTAATAACGCGGTGCGCTCTAATCCAATTGAATTTGCCTTCCCCCTCCCCACCCCCCACGCTCTCCGCAGCTTGTTGCATGGTTGTTTTGATGGGGAGGAGGGTTGGAGTGGGGAGTGGGGAGTGAGGGGGGTAACCGTGTTGTCATAAACGACGAACGTAATATTCGACTTCGCCGATTGCCGCATCGATGCACAAGCAATTTAAAGGAGCACACACACACACACACACACATACATATAAAGTCGTTGTCCTTATTTGTGAAACTACCTCCGTATCCACATCCACATCCCCATCCGTATGCACATCCCCATCCGCAACTCTAACGTCGCATTTCGTTAGCCTTTGACTGCAGCTTCAAAACTGCTGCATGCCACACACAAAACCGCGGCTGAAGCGCAAACAATTTGACAAGGCAGCAGGAAAAAGCGAGACGCAATGCAAGAGTGGGAGGGAGAGAGAGTGAGTGAGTGAGAGAGCAAGCAAGGGCCTTCGCCTTGGCCTCAAAGACAGCTTAGCTTAACCCTTGGCTGGCCCGGGGTCGTAACCAAAACTGTGTATCCCCCTGTCACTCTCTCTTACTCATTCCCTCTCTCTCTCTCTGTCCCTCCCACTTAGCCTGTCGCTTTTTTCCATCAGCTCCTGCTCTTCCGTCTTCTTCTCCTCCTCCTTCTGGCAGCGACAAGTGGCAAAAACCTTTTGACAACTGCAGCGCAGCCGGCAGCAAAATGCGATGACATTTTAATCGACAGGCAGAAGGCGGCGAACGCCATCGTTGCCTCGCTGCGGCGGCCCGAAAGGAACATCCAACTCCATCTCCAATTCCATCTGCAACTCCAACTCCTACTCCAGCAACTGCAACTTCAACATGAGTTTCAACTTCAGCTTCAACTCTTGCCTCGGCTTCAACTTTGAGTCGCAGCTTCAGCTCCTGTTTCTGTTTCTGATTCTGTTAGTGTTTGTGGCTGCGTCTTCTCTTTTTTCTTTTGCTTCTCTTCTTCCTTCCCTTCTCATCCCTCACTGCTGCCTGGCAATGTGAAATAACGCAGCAGCAGCGCGCGCTTTGGCTCTCAACAGTTGTCTGCGCCGCCTTTTTTAAGGTTAGACCGGCGACCACAGAAGCGTCGTCGTCCTCCTCAGCATCGGCAGCATCGGCAGCATCTTCCCCATTATCATCATCACCATCAACAACATCGTCATCAGCATCATCATCGACTTGTGCAGCATCACTGCCTCGTCAAAACGTCAATCGGTGTAATCAAGCGTTAAGTGATTCTGCGGAAGCGCATCGCGGCCCAAGCTCAAGCCCAGGCCCGGGCCCAGGCCCAGACCGAGGCCCAAACTGTAGATTCGGGCAGTCGATGCAGGAGGGTCGACCCAACTGACTTCACTGAGCTGCAGCTGCAGCACTTTTTGCTTTATGTTTTTATATGTCGCCTGTTTTCACAGACGAACAGGTAGCCCAATGCGATTGCGAATGCAAGTGAAAAGAAACGGAATAACTGGCGTACAAGGAGAGAGTTATGGAAATATAGCCAGCACCTTAAATATATAGAAATAGAAATATTCTATATCTGTCTATGATGAGAAAAGGGTAAAGAAAACCACGAAAGCTACTCGACTCATGTGTACCCAACTAATAAAAACGAGTTCTTTAATGTAATTTGAGTATTTTAAATTGCATACTTTGGGGAGATAATTCGGAAGCGACTTCGACATAAGAATTTCTTGAATACTCGTAACTTCTATGTTAATTATTCAGTTACAACCAAATCTTAAGAAATCATTAAAAAGTCGATAGTTATTGTGCTTAACAAAAATAAACTGTTCTGCATTGAAATTACGCTTGATTTTTGTTGATTTATGGGGGCGGAAGGAGGCCTTTAACTGCGTACACTAATAACACATATTAATCACAAATTTGGTAGGTCTAGTTATGATAGTTTCCGAGATCTAGGTGTTCATACAGGCAGACAGACGAACAGACAGATGGATAGACAGACAGATAGACAGACAGACAGACGGTCATGGCTATACCGACTTGGATGTTAATGGTGATTGAGAATATATATAGTTTGTGGGGTCTGTCACATCTCCTTCTGACTGTTACTACCCTAACATGAACATAATCAGCATCATATGCATTATAGTTATGTGAAAATGTTACATACTATATTGATATTAATATGCAAGTATAAAAATGTTTCTAAAAACGATTGTTTTTGGCTTTTATATTTCCCACATCTTTGCCACTTTATTAATTTATGTATTATTCATATTCACATATATAGTATTATTCATGTTTAAAAGTAACCTTCAATGCTCACTTCAAAGAATGTAACCAAATCAAATAATGCATACTGATCGTATTATTTGAAGCTGTGGCATCTTATAAACTTAACTTGTTCGTAATTCTCTTGTTTTTAGGTCCTTTAAGGGTCCTTAGTAATAATCACAAATTTGCAGGTGGCTTACTTACTTTTAACTTTGTTAATGTTTAAGCATAATTCAACATAACTTTTTACTGAATCCATGTTCTGAATTAGCCCCCAAATGGTTCTTTACGTACATACATCGATCATTTGGTCGAACGTCATCGAAGTTGCAGCAACAAATTCAAAGTTATCAAAGTTACCGAGGGGAAACTTTAGATAGTTGTGCATTACGTTTTGTACATTGTCATCGGCTAATGGCAATGTCGATGCTAATTACCATACACACATGTATGTATGCATGTATGTACATATGTTCAATATAGCAAAGTTGAGTAATAATCTGCGAGTTAATCAGGCAAACAGAAAGTCGAAGTCAAATTCAATTAGAAATTGGCCCAAAATTGTTTCCCATCTGTCGCGCCATGTGCCGGAAGAGAGACATCGCCCTAATGGAACAATGTGCCGCAATCAAAGCAATTACAATTGGAGCAACAACAACAACAAATATAGCAGCAACAACAACAATAACAATAACAATAAATAAACGCTGGGTTAACTGGGCAACTTGGCGACTTGGCAACTTGGCTACTAAAACGGACATCAAATATGCAAATTACTTGGATATTTTTCACTTTGCTTACGCACACACACACAGACAGACACACCTGCAGGGTAGAGGTTGGAGGAGGGGTGAGGTAATTCGCTTTGCAATGTGCAGCACAAACAAGTTGGGGCAACTTTGACATAGTTCCCAATGTGCGCTGCCACTGAGCGAATACATCAGCTAATCAACAGCAACAACAACAGCCAATACAGAGACAGCAACAACAACAGCTACAACAGTCAACGACATGCACAACAACAATTTGAGCATTATTTTTATTATTTTGATTAGGTAATTGCTGCAACAACAGCAAAAGGGGGAAATCATTATCCTTAATCGATACATCGATTGTTCGCCTCTTTTTTCTTGTTGTTGTTGTTGTTGTGCAGCATATTCCGCATGCAGAAAATGTACTTGTCTGTCCTTCTCGTCCTGCTACTTATCCCTGTCCCCTACCTCATCCTCGTCCTCGTCGTCGTCGTCTTCGTCTTCGTGTCGAGTCAAAGTCAAATTTTGCTGCTTCGAATCGCAGGCAAAAATACACAACAATTTTGTGGCCATTGCATATTTATGGTGCCAGAGGGGGGTGGGGGTACACGGGCAGCAGAGCAGACAAGAAAAAAGGATAAGGGCAAAATTTGGGGCTGCGGCTTGTTACCCGTTCTTTTACTGGTTCAGGTTCCGTTCGGTGCTGCTCACCTTTGTCAGCCAACAATTCGATTTTATTGTCCTCTCTCCCTCTCTCTATCTTTCACTCTCTCTGGGGCTACCACGACTTGCCAATGCACAACTTGAATATATCTTGAAATAAATATTTAATATGTTTTGTATATGTCTCAGAGCATTTGATGTGATCTTGCCAATAATTTTATCGTTGAATGTCGTCATATTAATTTAAATTGACTGCTCATCGCTTTGGGTAAAGCATTCACAATTCGTTCTGTGTGCAATGTTTAAATTACATTGCATTTTTTGCGTTTTGTATGCTTTGTAATTTTGTGTTGTTGAAAGAAATGCGAGAGAGATATGCAACAAATTCGATTTGAATCGATTTCTTATTTTATTATGCATTCGATTGTGACTTTCAGCGACTTTTTGCTGTCAGTCATAAATACACACACACAACAACTGTGGGTGTCCTTCTCTCTCTCTGTGTGTTTGTGTGTGTGTATCTGCATATAATTGTGTGCGTACGTATGTGTGTGTGTGTGTGTCAAGTGTAACGAGTATATAAATATATTTCATTTATGCTCAAAGCAAATTGCCGCTGCCAAAAGCTGCCAAAAACCAATTGCAATTTTCCATGCGCCGTATGCATAAATAATACACACACGCACGCACATACATACACACACACACACACATAGTAACATACTCACACACTTACAGAGCGACGCATGGCTGCAAATAAAACAAAATTACGCATACGCCGTGTATGTTGGCCAACGCGAATCGACGACGGCTGAAGCGTTCCATGGACAGGGGTAGAGAAGAAAAAGTAGGGAGTGAGGGGGGGGGGCGTGCCACGGCACTGAGCAGGAGTTCAGCTGTTGTTGGACTCGACTCGACTCGACTCGACTCTCGAGCTCTGGTGACATCGACTGGCAATGCCATTGCCATGATACTCAGTTTGGCTAAATAATTTATGTATATGCCTTGGCAGCAACTCACACTCGCACACACACTCGCACAGACACACTCGCACACTGGCAGCACATTGGTTACATATGTTTCATTTGCGCGTCTGTTTGTGTAATTTACAGTTACACAAAACCGCAAATAAAGTTGCCAACATTACGATCCAGTCGACTGACAAGCGAGTGGGGGGAGGGAGAGGGAGGTAGGGGTGCGCAGGGCTAGGGTGAAGTAACAATAACAAAAACAAGAAGCGAACAACAAGAAGACAAAACGCTAAAAAGTCAACGTTTGCGGCAAAAGGGTTTAAAAGCGCAACACACAGCAAATACCAGAGGCGTTTCGGTAGAGGGGAGGGGGGGTACAGCGGGGCAACAACGGAGTGCAAGGGAATGAGAGGAGTGAGGGGCGGGGGACAAGAGGAAGCGAGGGAGAAGCGGCGAGGAACATTATGACAATAACATGTCGCAGTTGAAGTTGAATTTGAAGTGCTCAACGAGTTCGTGCCAAGGAAGTTACAGTTACAGCCATTCGTATTCGTATATCTACACAATTGTTGCCCGTAAACATTGCAGTTGCTGCCAACTCAATTCCTTCACCCCTCCCCCCCCACTCTTGGCACTGCGCTAACCCGCTAAGCGATTGCAAAGTAATTGAAAGCACTCACAAAACCGAACGCTTAGTTTGACGTTTCTTCAGTTATTGATTTTGTTCAGGCAACTCCGATGGCAGCAGAGAAGGTTCTGGGTTCCAGATACCCCTCTCCCCACTCTTCTCCACTGCTCCTGCCTCGCTGTGCCACCTCACTTGCTCCGCAGTTGCAATAGTTGTGTGACAATAGCAGACAAGCTTGCAACAGGCGATGTTATCGATAAATGTCATTACTGCTTATCGATAGCGAGCTCAACTTAACTAAAGCAAATCACATTTCAACTGATATAATTCCCTTCACTCAATATCGTTTCTTATAATTCGATTATGCCTTCAATAATTCGATTATTCCTTCATTATGCTGAAGTTGTTCATAATTATTTTTCATCAACTTTCGGCTGACAACATTCTTTTGCCAGTCTTTTTCGTCCTCCTCCTCTTCTTCCTTCTCCTCCTTCTTTTCCTGTTCCTCATTTTCAATTTAATTTTGTGGAAATTTGTTTGCTTGAGCTCCCGCTCTCTATAGACAGACAACTTAACCTCAACTCGGCTAATGCCAACTTTGAATTTAATATAGAAAATGCATCTCGAGGGTGTCGACTGCTTGTTGTGGTTACTTCAGGCACACAAACACACACTCCCCCCCTCACACACACACACATAGAGCTGGCACAAAAGATATAAACATTTTCAATAGATTTCCGCTAACAAGATAAATAGTTGGAGCCAAGTTGCCAGCGCGCACTTTAAGGATACAAAGGAACTGCAGAACAGACGTTCCGAATCGCCACTGTGTTTGGATAGCAACAACAACAGACAGAGCGAGACAGACAGAGAGAGAGAGAGAGAGAGAGAGTGCTGGGAAAGGAATATGTGGTTATCTTGAGGTACTTGGGGCTGCTTGGGGTGCTTGGGACTGGGGGCTGCTCTTTGCTTATTATTGATATCAAATTGGAAAGTGTCTTGCGAGTAAGTGGCTTGGCGGGAGACGCTTTCATAATTTTGCAGACAAAGAGCAAGCGAATATGAGATAGAGAGGGGGGGAGAGGGAGTGTGGGGGAGAGGGAGGTACCAAAGAAGAGGCAAACCAAACTGAGGTTAAACTGGGATAAGCTGCAGCTGCTCATATTAAATATCCTGCTTAAATATCCTCGCAGTGTTTTCTCTACCTCTCCTTTACCTCCCTCCCCCGCCTTTCCCCCACTTGACGACCTGCTTCGTTCGATTTTCGCAACATTTTCATTTCCTATTGCAATGATTTTCCTTTTGCCGGCTATTTATTCTGCCTCAGCGATGCCACCAAAAAGGAAAAAACCTCCTGGATCGCTTCCCATCATCGTGAAGAAATTTGTAATAAAAATTCGGTAGCAAATGAGAAAAGCACACACACACACATACTGGCATACCTATGTAGACTCCCCTCGCACTCCCCATACCTCACTCTGCACTCTCCTCTAGTGCTTTTTAGATGCTTTCTATGTATTCTTTTTATTTGAAGCAGACAACGTGTCAGTTACCGTTACACGTGCAAAAACTATGCCATTGCCTTTGTCTATCTTTGGCGCTTCCTCGGTTACAGGTATCCCTACACCGCTTCCTCTACCTTTCACCTTCCACTACGCCACGTGTCGCCAGTCTCCCCCTCCTACTGCTGGTGCGCACAGGGTATATTTAATAGCAGATAGTACTTTTCATTGCCCTAGGCCCGGCGAGAGCACCTTCGAATTCCTTAGCAGGTTTGCGAGGTTTGCAAGGCTCCTTGGCTCAGGATTTTCAGCTGAACAGATATAAGCACATCCGTTACGAGCCCCAAAGGCGGAGACACAGACAGACAGAGAGAGAGAGACAGAGAGAGAGAGAGAGAGTAACATTACACTCAGCTGCACTAGAAGGACCCATCAAATATGTGCAGTATAATGTGTTTTACTGCTAATCATAAGCTCAAGCTATGCCCATATCATCATAACAACTGCACTTATAGATCCCATGTAAGGTAAGGTATACAAACTATATTGAAACATTGAAGTTAGAGACAGGTTTTGTACTTATTATAAAGGATGAAAGACAATTTGAAACAGAAGTTGGTAAATGTTAATGAGAATGAATACATAATTTAAGTATTTAATATTCATGATAAAGAGTTTAGATAATGTTCATACATTATTGACTAAATGTCTTGCATAACAAAGTGTATACAAAGTTCGTTGTAGTGTGGTTAGATTGCAATTCTTATACATATTGAAGCATTTTCTGCTCGACAAAAAATGATGACCACGCTGAGGTCGCAAGTTTGCAGGGCAGCGCAGCTTGCAGTTCGCTCGGACTGGCGTCGCGTTCAGCATAAAGGACAAAATATTGAAGTATTTTAACGAAAATTGTCGCCAGCGGCATACCGTTAGTCCATGCGTGTGTATCTCTGTATGTGTGCGTGTGTGTATGTGTGTGTGCTGTAATGACAAACTGTAATGCAAACCCAGCTGGAGGTGCGGCCAGCATCGGGTTGAGCACAATCATCAGCCATAAATGAAAATAAAACTTAAATTACAGAAAAACATTGCATGGAAATTGCTATTTATTCAATTTTCAATGTGGCCAGAGTTGTTGCAGCTGCGCCAAATTACACGAGCAATGCAGTCTAGCAGGCAGACAGGCGGAGGCGAAGGCGGAGGCAGAGGCAGAGCCACAGGCGGAGGCAGGGACAGGGCCAGTGTCGTCGTCTGATTGTGCAATTCTCCCTCTCTCTCTCTCTCTCTTTCTCCCTCCTTCTATCTGTGTCTCCGTCAGTGTGTGAGAGAGAGAGAGAGAGAGGGAGCGAAGAGAGTCGTACTAATGCTATTAAATTAGCGCTCGGGCAAATCAATTGCAGCCAACGGAAATGGCAGGCGACGTCAAAGGAGGGCGAAACTCGGCGGGTTTTTCATTGTTCTGCGGCTGCCATAAAACATACCTACAATACAGGAAATGGATCTGGTCATGAGTCAGCCACACACACAAGCACACACACATACTCGCACACGGAAGGCCACAAATCAACACGTAGCCATAAAAAGCTAGAAAAGTTCTTACCTTTCGCTCGTCTATTAATACCTAAAAAAGAAACAGGAGCATAATAAAAATACCAAAAAATACTCGTGTTTAAACCCTTTTTAGCAGCCAACTCCATTTGACGAACGACAGCAAAGTGTTTCCTTTCCAACCTGATAAAAACTTCTTTTTTTAGGGGCTTTTTCCTATGAATGTTTCTAATGCACTTTCCCACTCGAATAAAAAACCGCTAGCGGGTATCAAACTGTTTGTGAGGTTAAAAAGTCAATGAATCAAGCTGAGTAGACCAATCGATTAGTTTACTAAATAGTTCATTTCATAGTTATACCATCAAAACCTAACTATATTTCAATCAATAAAAATGTTATGAGTCAGTTTTTTTTTTAGTAACTCTTTCAATCGGTTAGTTATTTAGGCATCTATGCAGTCAAGCATTAAATCAAATAACCTATCATAACTCTGCTATTATTATTAATTTAATTAAGTTATTAGACAGACAATCAATCATCTACTACATCAGTCAATCAATCGGTCAGTCAATCAATTAGACAGCATAACTTACTGTGTTTCAATCAGACACTATAACAGTGAGTCAATCAGTCAATTTTTAGTCACACTTTCAATCATTTAGTCAGTCAGCCATCTCGGCAGTCAATCATTCAACAAACAACCTGTGTGTCAGCAACTATGCTACTCCACAGAGAACTGTAGGGCTGTGATGTAACTAGACAATTCCGGAACTGAGCACTACCACCAAAATTGTCCACTTCTCTAAGAGGTTCATCGTGCCCTGATACCGGTACCGGTAAAAGCTAAGCCATGTTGACAATTATGAGATGGTTTGAGATGGTTGGGGACCCTCTAATGATGAAACAAAGCGTCAGCCAGACGGCACAAAGCAACAACAACAATAATAGCGCTGACAACTTCGAGTGTATCAAGAAGAAGGGGCATGGAAGTGGGCGGGGGGAACTGTTCTGGCATGAGAATAAAAATAAATAAAAGCGGAAATGACATAAAAAAAACATGTGGCAGCATTTTCTTCAAGCTGACCCCCAACCCTAATGCCTCACACTCCTGGCACACAATCTGCCCCTTCTACCCCCCGTGTCGCCGTCTCTGCCTCCACCCTCGACCCTTTCCACTTTATCTTAGCCACGCACGCAAAATGTGTTGCCTGCTTCTGGGCGATGCCGCACGATATCCCTTTACCGTGCTCATTCCGTTGGCTCAGCCGTTGTCCAAGGCATGCAAAGCTTTTCTAATATGTATAGAGGACTCTGCCCCCCTTCCCTCTCCTGCCCAATCTGCGTTGCCCCTTCCCAAATCCCACTCTCTAATATGCTGCTGAAAGCGTCAGCGAGACAAATATTAATAAAATATACAACTATTAGTCATTGGCTAGCCCTGTGTGTGTGACTGAGAGTGTGTGTGTGTATGTGTGTGTGCTTGGGCTTGTATTTTTAATATGAGAGACAAAATAAATATTCATAAAATGGCGGCCAGGCGAAAGCCAGAACGAAGACAGCCAGCGCCATTGGCAGCCACTTGGCGTGTTCCCAAGAACGTTTTCACTTGATATTTTTCGAGAAATGAAAGACAATTTGAAATCTCTTTTTCTTGCTGTTTCTCTCTCTCTTCGCTCTGCTCTCTTTCTATCCATCTCTTAGTCTGTTTTCATCGTGAATCTTTGGCGATTACACTTCACAGAACACTTGCATCACTCTCGCTTATCCGGCCTGCCTTCCGCATACCTCGCCACGCTGAGGTCCTTCAGCTGCCCCGCCTCAACTAACAATAAGACTGACGAATGTTGCGCCATAAAAATAAATACCTGCTGACATTTTTCATTGTAAATATTTTGTAGCTGCTGACGCGCGGCAAAGTCGACTCGCATCTGGGTGGCCGCAGGGGGCGGGCAGCCACGCAGACAGCAGACAGTTGACTGTGTGTGCGTGTGTTGGTGTGTGTGTATGTGTGTGCTTGGGTGGGTGTGTCATGCCTCTACCTCCCTCCCTCCCTCTCTCTCTCCTCTGTCTCTTCCTTCCCCAATGTGGTGCGTGAAAAAGGTTTTCACTCTCACGCACAACATACGAAGATGGGCGTAGGGACTGGGCCAGGCTGACGGGGAGTGGGCGTGCAGGGTAGACTCTCGCAAGGTGTACTGCCTGTGGGGTGGGTCGGGTTAGACAAATGGACGTCGCAATAAACGCGCTTGTGTTTCAAGGGTGTGTGCTCTGATCAACAGCATTGCCAGCCAGCGAGCGGAGCAGAGTATCAAGCTCTCTGTCTGCCTTTCCTCATGCCTATCATTGTCATTATCAACATTATAATCATCATCATCATCATCGTCGGCGTGCTTGTCTTTGCTGTCCCGTCATTACGGGCAACACCAACACCAGCACCAGCTCGATGATATGTGGGCGCTGCCCCATAAGGTCTTGGCTTGTGCAGGGCTGGGCATTTATCAAGAGCAGCTGAAACTATTCCCAGTTCGTCGTAGGTCGCCAACAAACTGCAGGAATTATCTACAAGGCACGCTCTTTAATAATAAGCCCGACATATCGAAACACTTTAAAGATAGATTAAATTTGACTTATAGATAGCATAAACATGGCGCCATATATCTCTATCCTGTTGGGGTTTGATGAACATGTAGCCATAATATATGATAAGTTTTTTAAATAGGTTCTCTATCTACCTTAAATGTATACCTTGTAAATCAGAAAGGAAAACATAGCATTTGGAGACATCTCTGACCCCATAAAGTATGCCGAAGTAGCCTTGTCGAAGTTGCCTTTCTACTCGTTATACTTTTGTTGGCAGCTGCAACTACCCCCCTTTGGGATGTCAGCCAGAATAGCCTAGGGTATTCCCATCGTTGCAGGGCGTAACAGTTTTCAGTTTTTTGCCTTGCCCAGAAAGGGGCGCCCACATCGTTTGTACAATAAATTAATGTGTGTTTAATATTTTTAGCTACGCGTGCTGCATAAAAAATAAATATATGTTTATATAAAGTATTTATTACTGTGCAGCGTGCAATTAAAAGTGACGGCGACGGCGACGGCGACGGCAGCAACGAAATTCAAATTTGTTATAAAAATTCAATTGATTTATGCGTCGGGCGCCGTAAAGCGAACGCCCTCCATTAAAACCGTTAGGCGAAGCAATTGTTGCCATCGCTGTTGTTGTTGCTGCTGTTTTATTATTATTTTTTCTATTAAACATAATGACTTTTAAATGAGACGCGTGCCGCGGTTGCTTCATGTGGACGACGGTGGCAGACGAGCGGGTTTAATGGAAGAGGGGGGAGGGGGAGCAGCGGCCAACTGCGGTGGCGGCGGTGTTGGCTAATGAAGCCATCAAAGCGTTGCCAAAAAATATTTTGGTAAATTATTATTAATAATGGCAGCAACAATTAAAGCTCGTCAAGTTCCCACACACACAGACGCACAGACACACGCACATCCAGTCGAGATGCGGGCGGTACTCGGGGCCAGCAGAGGGGAGGGGTCAAAAGGGGTGTTTTGTGGTGCCTATTCGAATTATGAACACTATTTAAAACGCGCACGCGCTTTTCAATTAAAACAATTAATATGCGAAACATTCAAAAAGCGCCGAAACAATGTTCAAAAAAGACAATGGAAGCGCATAAACTGTGACAGACCGACCTGGCAATGCTCTAACGCAGCAATGCTCTAACGGGGTAAGTTGTTGGCGAGCGTACTCATTACTCGAGTGAGTGTGACAACTGTCATCCCTCACTAATCTTTTGCCAGCCTCATTTTAATGTGTGGCCAAAAGGCAAGCTAACTGAGAGCATCCTTTGGCAGAGTACAATGGGGAATTCTGACGTTCTAATAAATCGATTTTACGAGCGAGAGAAAGAGAGAGAGAGAGAGAGAGGGAAGAGGAGAGGGATAGAGAGGAAAAATAAATAATTGGGTTGTTACGTTATGCGTTCAGCTCGAAATGCATGAATAAAATATATTATTATATTATGCTTTGTCCAACAGCACAATAATGCAGCCTTGTTCTGCACCGATGTTAATCAATTTCAGTTTCCAACTAAATGTTAAAAATACTGAAAGAAGCAAATGAAAGACTCACTCAACTCAAAAAAATATAGTGGTAATTTAAATATATAATAAATTGTTTATTTCCTGTTGATAAGGTATTTCATTTATTACTCCCTTGAACTACATAAAAGAAGAAGAAAGGCCGCCTTTTGCTTGCAGAATAGCGCCTTCTATTCTGAGTAGATCTTCACCCAGTGGTACCATGCTTATTATTGTTTAATAAGAGAATTAAGATCTCGCATTGCAGTTATCGATAGGTTGCACGACACTTAAGACTTATTTATAGAAATAGCATGTGTGCTAAGTTTCATCAAGGTATATGCACTTGAGATGAGTGGCAGATGTCTCTTGGAATGGAAATAATACTAATACCATATACATACATATATACACATATAATACTAATATTGTCAATTTAATTTAGAATGTCTTCAGCACCATTTTCATTCTGTTCTCTTTGCTTTCTTATACGTTATTGCTGCTGCTGCGTTCTCACGCGTTGTACAACACTCTCTTATCGATATCGACTGGGCTATCGTTAACTGACTCTACTTACGATAGCGTATTGACTAAGCTCACACTTGAATAACATACATAAGATTTACACCAATAACATATAACTTAATAATTATACAATAATTGTATCTATAAAGTCGTTTTCATAACTCTTGCATTAGAGACGGTCAATTTTGGAAATACTTGATAAGCAAATTAGCCAGCAAAGTTGCCTCTTATGGGATTTGGGTAAACAGGGACTTGTTGTCGTTGTTGTTGTTGTTGTAACACTCCTCCTGTGCGTAGTAATAAGTTGCGAAAAGTCTTTGGGTGCGAAGCAGGGCACATAACGCACTCGAGGAAAGTGCGGATAAATCTCAAGTGCAACCGATGGAACGCGTGGCCCGCCGTCGTTGTAGAGTGCCCTCGGCTTAATTACAAACGGGATCTCATTAGGCCTCCCGCTGGCCGTCAGTATAGACCGCCCCCCTGCTTCACCTCTTCTGTGGAGGCATGAAGCAATTTGCGTGTAACCGTTTTTTAAGACTCAACACGGAGGCCCGTGAGGAGCCATTATCAATTTCATTGGCAGCTTCAAAAAGGTGGCAAGGCCGGAAAGCAGCAAGGAAGCAAGCAGCAAGAGAGCAGGGGTGAATGAGAGCAGCACACATAAAAAGCAAAACAAAATATACATATAACGATTTAATTAAAAAGTTACATTAAATATAAGTTTCTTTCTCGTGTGCTTCTTTTTTCGGTTTCTTGCTGCTACTTTTTGTTTTTTGCATAAAACAGCAAGACAAAGTCGCAATCACTTCCACTCACGCTCCCCATCTCTCCCTATCTCTCTCTGTCTTTCTCTCTCTCTCTCTCTCTCTCTGGCGTATCTTTCTTTCAGTTTCTTTGGGGCAAGCCCTGCAGCTCCCCACGGTGCTGTGTATGGCCCAGACTGAGCTGAACCAAGCTAAACTGAACTGAACTGAACTGGGCTGAACTCAGCTCGAGTCGGCTGGAGCTATATCCATATCCAGCTATATCCCTGCTCATTAAGTCATCGTTGAGTCGAGTTATTCAATGGCGCTGCCAGCCGACGACCTTTTGATGGGTAGCTAAGGGGCGCATCGAGGCCGCATCGCATCGCATTTTATTTTCATAATTTAATGTGCGCGCCTTTTGTTTCTGCCGGTGCCCAAAACACTCGACAAAAACAACAGCACCAGCAGTGGAGGCAGCAGCAGCAGCAGCAACAACAACAACTACGACAGCAACAACAAAGACGAGAAGCAGGCGGCAAAATGAGCGGAAAATCTGTGCTGCCAAAAAAAAGAAAGAGGGAGAAATGCTCGGAAAAAAATGCGAACAAAACAAAGTCAAAATGGGAATAGGTGAGGGGCAGGGAGGGAATATGCGAAATGTGGCGTATGCGTGGCAGCCGCAGAAACGCCTGCTGCCTGCCACCTGCCCCTGCCCCTGCCCATGCCGCATGCCCAACAACTCGGGGCACCTTCCCTGCCCGACTATAGCCCACCCACATATTGTTCCGCTGAACTTTCACTTGTGCCCAGAGCCTCAAGCAAAGCAGCAACAGCAGCAGCAACAACAACAACAACAACAACATTGGCTAAAATGAGAAGGAAAAAAAATTAAGCAACGGCTGCAAAATGAGCGCCAAAACGTTTAGCGGGTTGTTTACGAAGCTGCCATTTTGTTTTTGCCTCTGGTTTTTTCTTAACGTTCTTTTTTTCGCTTTTCCCCGTTTTTAGCCCAATGTGCCCAGCACAATCCGACATCTGTTGAGTGCCATATGAAGAGCAAAGGAAACTTTCGCCGACAGCCAACCCAATTTCCAATTGAACTTTGGCTCCCTCGCGGCGGAGCCCGATGAAGTAATAAAGCAGCTTCTGGCGCGCTAAAACCTTTAAATTAACTAAGGATGCGTGTAATGAACCCTCAAGGCACAGCAGATACAGGATGCCGAATCGACAGATATGTATGGAACGTAGAGGGAAGCGGATGTTCATATGAATATTTATGTGTGGGAATATATAAACGAATAATGATGTAGATGTGCCTGCAAATGGATATATAGGCATTGAGAAGTATCAATCCATATTCATAAATATAAGTAAGTTGTAATTTTGATATGTATGTCACAGCGATAAGAAACAGTATTATAATAAGTGTATATCTATGAAGATATTTTGAACTACAAGTAGCTTAAGATCTGTTCAGATATAAGAATTTTAGCAAACATGCATACATAATATGTGGAGACATGCATTGTAAAAAACTTGTAAGTACTAAAATATAACTAAAATATGTTATGTACATATCTACTTATATATGGAGATAATATCAATGATGTGTACTTGCCAGACTGTAAACAAAGATCTTTATAGATCTATAGCAAGATAAGGAAGTGAAGGGATAAAAAATAATAATAATACAGATGGATATGCACATATATTATATATTATATTAAATATATATATATATATACAATACACAGTATTGTTAAGATATACTCTATTATGTTAAGCCTTATGTTATCAAGTGTGACCTTTATCGATATACTATTGTAAACTAATTAAGTTATCGGAAACCCTATCGATGGGATAGTGTTGTATAAGACAGGATTGAGAGAGCGTCACTATCGCATCGATAGGACAGTGTTGTGGAACACGAGAGAGGAGAGCGTCAGTATATATACTATACATATATGTAAACAACGATACAGGTGGTAACGCTGCATGCGACTATCGATAGGATCAGGGTTGCTGTGGACAAAAAAAAAATCGAGCAGTAAAGTCAGTCATCAAGTCAGAGTTGAAGTCGTAGAATTGAACTTGATAGACGAAGTTGAAAACGCGGATAAGTCGATCAGCCTTTTGGAAACACTGATCGGTCAAGTTTGACTGTTGGCGGAAGTAGAAGTTGTGTTACGAGAATCAATCTGAGGTTGTTAGAGTATAACTGAACATTTTGAAGTTGACAAATTAGTACTATTCTTATAACCACCAAATCATTGAATAATATCAGTAAAGAATTATATGATATATAAGGTAAATATCACATATATGTTTAAGTTATGGCACCCCTCTATTTCATATAGCAGGTTATACCAAAGTCGAATAAGTTGCTTGTATATTTTCCTCACTTTGTATTTCAACCAAGTGAAGGTTGGTTATTCAAATTTCCCTAAACTAAAACATGTGAAACCTTTAAAGTATTATGAGATCTGCTAAATTTTCCGGATGTAGAAAACCCCAACACTTAACTCTGATATTCAAAGTAGTTGTCTAAACAGAAATCAATATTCCCCTTTCCTGACACAGCTCAAATGAAGCAGTGCCAAAATGAAAATTAAAATTCTGTTCGCCTTGAAGGCGTGGCAAATCGATAGCTCCGCTTGGCGATGCTTATGCTAATTGCCCGATAAGCCGCAGGCGGTCGTAGCATACAATCGAGCGCTGGCAACGTACACGACACATTAGAGCGAGAGGGTGCCAGATAAGGTGCAGCAGCCCCAATGCTGACACCCTTCCCCCTATCGACCAAATAGGAAAATCTTATTTTGTATACCACTTTTCTTCTTCTTCCCTTTGCTTCCCCCTCCCCCTTCTGGCTGTCGTCGTTCGCCTTTTGGCGTTTATTAGATTCCTGCCAGGCGCGAAACTGGTGACTAACAAAGGAATTTTAAATTCCAATAAATCTGCCAGCTTCAATAAGTGCCGTCCAGTTGGAGATGCCAAGCAGGGGATGTAGCAGAGAGTGGGGTGGGAGGGGGAGTAGTCACATTAAGAAGCCGACAAGTGGCGCCGTTACAGAGAGGGAGGCCTCTGACTGACTGACTGACTGAATGATGGGTGGAGGCGGACCCAGGAATTGGGACGGACTGTTTGACTTACAAGCCCAAAACGCAGTTTGTGTCTGGTTTAGCCTTAGCCCGGTTCCGTCTGGTGGTTGTTTCTGCCAGGCGGGCCATAAAAATGCGAGCGCATTCAAAGTGCGGCCCCTTGCCAGTCCCCGTCCGGCACAGTTAGAGCCTGCTGACAATACACAAATTTGATTGGCGCCACCCTAATGTGATTTGCGCCCGGCCTGAAGTTTGACAACAAACATTTTGGCTGGCAATTTATATGCTTTATAATTTTTATTGGTTTTACTTGGGCTAAATCGATTTCAGCCCTGGCACAGTACTCGTAGTAGGTAACAGCCCCACTACCTCAGCCTCTGCCTGCAGCTGCCTCCTTGCTGCGACTCAATTCTCAGAGCCCTTTTCCGGTTACCGTGCCACCAACTCGGAATGCTCCTTCCATCGCATTTTCATCCTTTCGTTGTCTGCATTTTCGCATTTCAACTGGTTGCGGCGCGACAGCGAGAGAGAGAGAGAGAGGCAGGGAGAGAGAGACCGCACGACAACGAGGCCATTTGTTAGCCATTTCGGAGCTGAGGGCCGTAAAATAGAATTTATTATTTGAATTATAACACGACGCGTTGCCCGCAGCATTCCGAAAAATGGCTTAGAATTCTGGCATTTTGGCGGTCAGGGTCCGTGTGTGTGTGTGTTTTTTTTGTCATTTTCCGACGCCTTTGCCAAGTTTTGTGCGACAGTTTTTTAATTAAAGTGTTGCCATGGCCAAAGAGACAAAGAATGAAGGCAGAAAAAAAAAAACCAAAGAGCACACATATTAAGTGCAACTTGCTCTGAATACTGAGATATGCAGACTGCAGACTGAAGAAACCCCCACACAGAACGCCTGAAAATCCCATTCAAGTTTATTACGATAATAAAGTTTGCATTCAACTTGCAGACAGTTGAAAGAAACCAAAAGAATTTGGAGAATAACTAAGCAAGTTCTGATTTAAAACAAACAAACATATTTCTTTATAGCAAACTGAACAAAGTTAAGAATAAATCAGCTATGTCTCTAACTGGGAACACTAAAATATAACTAATACTTTCCTTTTCATATTTCCTTATATATTTATATATATTGTATATAATATTTCTAAAGATATTAGAAATGCCTGCAAACGTATAGTATTGCCCGGAATTGCCAAGAAGACACAGGGCTTCATCAGCCTGCAATTGTTGACCACCGCTAGGAATTAGAGAAAGAACCAACAGTTTTCCAATTTATTCGAAATCGTAGATGCCGCCATTATATAGACAACTCCCATGAAGACCGCGCAGGCGGAGCATCCAATCTGGATAAAGTGGCGCCTCTTGGTTTTCGCTTTCATGTGCTGAATGATGGCTCTATTCAAGCATCGTTTGATGGCTTATGGGCCAAGTACATAAGTGCTAGCCTGGTAGTCCTGGCCATTCTGCACAGCGGTCTGTTCAAGCTGTTCGTCCGAGTGCATCGGAGCAGGCTTCTACAGCAAGCAGGAGAAGTCTTTTCCTTGGTCTTGACTGTTTTTAAATAGTTTTTAGTAGCGCAAGTAATTGAGGGGGAAAGTACGAAAATTAAAATATCTAAAAATATATGGTATGTAAATTTAACTTAAATAATTGAAATTAATAATGACTATACATATGTATATGTAAAGCCTTACAGTACACGCCTAACAGTCTTGACCGAAACAGCGCGCTGTTAACTTAACAGTGCCGGTTCGAACATGTTCGCTGCTAACCAAAGAGAAAAAGAGCAAGCAAAGCGGCCGTTGGACAGACGGTCACACGAGGCAATTGGAGATTGCCATCAAATCGAAATGTGCTAGAAAGGAGTCCTTTAACAAAGCCAACATTTCATTGGCAGGCAGTCGAAATAAGCCAATGTATTGGCCAATTACTATTTCAAAAACAGGCAAAGCAAAAAACCGAGTATGAATAAACAAAGGGAAACGAGGGGGGAAAGAGAGAAACACAATATTTTCCATAATGAGAAAATTGCATTTCGTATGCGTCGACGGAAATTAAATTTGTAACTAAGCAAATGCTGCATATTTGATAAGGGGCGCCCCACTGCTCCCTCTCTCTTTCTCGCTCGCACCCATGTGTGGCTATTGATGTGACTGTGCATGTGTACACTAATTAAATATACACACACTCACACACTCAGAGAGACTGAGGTGTGCACATGCAGTTACCAACCAACGAGGCAGCCAGCAAATGTAAACACAAAGCCTCCCCCCTCCCTGTCACTGCCCCTCACGAAGGGGCCTGTCGCGACCCTGGATTTAGCAGGCAGCGAACCGAACTGCCATAGCCCAAAGTAAATTTCTTGCTAATTAAAATCCAAATATTAATTTTAAAATGCAACACACAGCAGCAGCAGCAGCAGCAACGTCAACTGAGAGCGGCAGCCCGAGTAAATGTTGAACAAAAAACCATTGCAGGTGACTCTCAATGGGCCAGAGAGCAGGTGGAGCGGACAGGGGGCGTGGGCCATCACCGGACAGAGAAGGAGAGAAAGAGAGAACCCATTGATGGCCACAAATTTCACTTGGCCCGCAGGCGAGTGAGAGCAGCACAAAGGCAAACAGAAGCTCTGCTGACTCCGAGCACACTTTTACTTCAGTCTGCAGATGGAGGAGGAGCAGCAGCAGCACTTGACGCCAGTGTGAGCAGTGTGGGAGTGCAGAAGGGGGTAGGGAGAAAGGGGGGGAGTCTAAGCACATACACAACAACTACAAAAGATGTTCAAACATTTGGGCATTCCACTGAAGTTGCACGAGCACTCGAACGAGCAAAAGGATGTGGCTAAGCCGAGGAAAAAAGAGAGAGAGAGAGAGCTGTAAAGAGAGAGGGAGGGGTAGAGAGTGGGTTCAAGATATATATACATTGTATATCAATACATTCGGTGTCTCTCTCGCATATGTCAAGTGAAGCAAACTGCAAAAGCAACGCACCAACGAAGCGAATAGCTTTACAATACTAAAAGGTGAATTTCTACTTTGAAAAATGAATAATTCACAGTGAATTTAGATATTCTTTATCAAAGTATTAAGAAAACTCCAGTAGTTTTAACTATCTTGGAAGGCATTCGAAATATTAGGCGAAACCATATTTGATTTGAAAACCCCAAGACAGAAAAGAATCGCAGCTAATCTGAATAATTCGACAAAAGAAGTTTACTGTGTCACTGTGCATAATGAACTTAGCCGACAAACTACAAAGAGAAACAATACATTATTAAATGATATATTAGGCAAATGGCCAACGATACCGATTTAAGTCAAAACTTATTTAAATTAATAACGACTTAGGCCATGAGAGACAACAACAAACAACAGCAAACAGCAACAACGAGTCAAACAAGAATAATCATTGCCAGTCGAGCATGTTGCATCGAACTTGCTGAGCATCAAACCAACGCAAAGGCAAAGCAGCATCGAACCCAGGCTTGTCTGACGATCGGCTGCTCTCTTAGTTCGGAGAGCTGACATAGAAAAAATCGGATGTAATTAAAGTTTTTGAATTTACACAATAGCATTCAATTTTGCACCATTATATATAACTTGTATGGGAACAATCGGGGGATATAAGAACCTAAAAAGGTATAAAGGTATAAGGTAGCCTTTCTTTCATGTTTTTTTTAGTCTGCTATCAAACTAATTACAAATACTACACATAATATACTAATGCATGTGTACTAGTGTACAGTTAAATCATCATTCATTTATATACTGTATTATAAATTAACTCATTTATCTGTTAATTGGGAACCACATTATTTCTCACAGTGTATGTTTGGAAGAACATTTTATGCAAAGAAATCACTTTTCATATACGATATGTACGTGCATATAGCATATGAAAGCAACAGCAACAGTAAGGAGGGGAACTGCAGCGAAGGGGTATGGTGGTGGAGGGGGGTGAGGCATAACTGGTTTGCCGCGGCAGTTAGTGTAACTACTTGGGATATCGCAGAGAGTACGTTGCACGCTGTACGAGTTGCGTTCTCGCACAACAACTGGACCGATAGGGGCGCATATTTGCTGCAAGCCATACAAAAACAACTGAGAAGTTGCTGCGGTGCTTCAATTTGCTGCCGCAAAAGTTGCCAGCGACAACACAAGCCGCAGCCGCAGCAACATGCAACAACAACAAAAACACCAAAGACAGAGGAGAAGGAGAAGCAGAAGAAGACAACCCTAGCCTTGTGGTTAGCTGTGTGTGATTTGTATCGTTTACAGGTTGCAGCACATGAGACCAACCAGCGCAGCCGAACCTCCCCTTATCCCTATCCCTACCCCTACAACTGCAAGTGCAACTGCAACCCCAGCCCAACTTAAGCCACAAAGCAGTCAAAGCAATTGATGGAACTGCAAAAAGGGAGAATCTCTCTCTCCGCCTTCCCCTTATCTACACTCCTTACTCCCTCGTTTTCTGTCTTTATCTGCCTTGATGCTGTCGTTTACTTCTTCGCCTCAAGTTCAAAGGTGAGCGTGCAATAAGTACTCCGACTAGCATTCATTCTGGCACTCACATTGGCACTCATATTCACACTCATTTGCCGCGAACAGTAGCCAGTAACAACAGCAACAACAACAGCAACAACAGCAACAAGAACAGCAACAACAGCAGTAGCAACAGCAACAGCAACAACAGCAACAGCAGCACACTCAGCTGTCCTGCTTCAGCTTTCACTCCTACTCCTCGTCCTCCTCCTTCTCCTTTATTTTCTTCAGCTCCTCCCCCCTCTTCATCAGTACCCCTCTGTTGTTGTCCTGCTCATGCGCGCGCTGCTCACATGTCGTGCGCGTGCGCAAAGTTCGCTTCGAGTTGATTTTTATTTTACCTTTGTTGCTGTTGTTGTTCTTCTGTTTCAGCCTCTTTCTTTTGCTTGTTTTTTGGTGCGCGAAAAACGGCAGCCAACTGCCCACACGTTGTTGTTGTTGTTGCTGTTATTGCTGCTGGTACGATGAAGACATCGTGCAGGCTCCTTCATTCATGTCTACCTGAACGAGTCTACCTGACTGCAACTCCAACTCCAACTCCGACGCCAGGCTGGCAACGCACGCGCTTCTGCCTCTGCCTCTACCTCTGCCTGCTTGCTCTGGCAACATGCGGCATATGCCACACAGGTATCTGCCAGATACATAGATAGGACAATCCACAGTTGCGAACCCGACTCCAAGTTCGGTAATGTTGCAACGTTTACGGCTCTTCGAGCCGAGCTTGACACAGTTTTTATGGCGCAACGTATACCCTGCGGTAGATAGCAATTGAATAGGGTAGCTTAGTTGCTTTGCCATACAGCAGAGAACTTCTTTCGAGCTGCAATCTGTATATGTATGTGTACCATATATATCTATACAAATCTTTTACTAAACACTTAAATACTTTCACTTTTTCAACACTCGGAGTTGCAGCTTCCCAGCTCTGGTCTTGTCATTCGACTGGTTATATCGTACATACATATAGTAGTAGTACATATATAGGTCGATATGTTATTTTTCAAGATATTACTACCAAGCTTATCCCATTTAACTTGTATTATAACTGTTATTTGTATGTTCTCTTTCATCCAAACCGAACTGCTTTGGATTTAAAACAGACTTAAGTTTTATATTTGTTATTCCATGTGGAACTTACACCGAGCCCAATGGAACACTGAGATAAAGCATATGACTTGCTATAGAGATCATAAAATATATCAACAAAAAGTTGCAGCTTCAGATCTTGAGATCATTTCGGAATTCCCAAAACACAGGAAACAAAAACAAAATATATGAAATCGATGTTGAAGGCGTGTTTACAACTCGAGCGAGTGTTGCTCTTGGAAACGAAAGCAATAATTGGAATCAAGTTCGGTTTCTTTAAGCTGCTGCTGCCTCTGCTGCTGCTGTGACTTGCTGCAGCCTGTTGGCCTGGCCAAGTCGAATTAGTTAGCAACCATTAACAATCTTCGGCAATCAATTAGAGCTGCTGTTGCTGTTGGGTGTAGTTAGGCGAGTTGTTGTTGCTGTTGCTGTTGTGTGTTGTAAAGAGCCAAAAAACATTGTGCATATTATTAACATTGTTAACATTGCTGGCATTCCAGTGATACAGGGGCGGGGCCGGGGGGAGGCGATGTAAGCAGATTTTTAAAGAGGCAAACAACAACAGCAGCAGCAGCAACACTGGCAACAGCAACAGCAACAACAGCGGCACAACGAACACGTGTAATCTTGGCGCTCAGATTGTTATGCTTGTTAAAAAGTTGTTGTTGCCGTTGCTGTTGTTGTTGCTGTCATGTTTGTTGTTCAACTTTCACTTGGCCAAGTCATTTGGTGGTCAGCAAAGTTTTGCCAAGTCTGGCAATGCCCACAGACAGACGAAGATGGACGATGGCAAGGGCGTGTGGCATGGGAGAGGAGGCAGGGGAAGAAGAGAGGATAGACAGAGAGCACTCAAACTGACAAAGAGAGCGAAATCAGAAATCGGAATGCAAAGAGGCAGCAGCATTGTGTGGGTGCTGCTGCTGCCGAAGGCGATGGCATGTGAGTTGCGGATTGCGGTGCCTGTTCGGAGAAGGACGCAGGGCAACAAGGGGGGCAGAGTGCAGAGGGAGCCACTGTCAGTTTATGATGCTCGTGGAGAGACAAACACGGGACTCCATTAGAGCAAAATGTGTTAAAACCAAAGACAACCAAATTTGGTGCCCACAAGTCACAAGGACAATGAAATGAAGGCGACAACGTCAAGCGACAAATGACAGCAGAACAACAGCAACACCAACAGTAGCAACAACAACAGCAACAGTAGCAACAACAACAACAGCGACACAATTTTACGAGCACTTGCGTCATAAAATTTGTTGTAGCAACAACAAAAACGCATTTGGCAGCACCTACCCGAAAAGTAGCGAGGCCCCAACCGCCTTAACGACCCTCGCAATGTCAGCTCCCTACCCCGCCCTCCACCACCAACACACCCCGTGACTCCGCTGGCAGCTTGCAGCGTCACAAAACCATCGGCGGCGTCTCCTTTTTTATGTGAAAGTCAAAGGCCAAAAGGCGCACGCATAAAAATGCCAAACATTGAGATAGTCAGCGAGGGTTGCCACGACAGTTGCAAGGGATGTGAAGAACAGCAGACAGCATAGGCATAACTTATGCTGCGACCCTGGCTAACTGAGGGGAGAGAGGGAAAGTCAATCAGAAAACACAAATTCGATTAAGTTGTTTAAAAACAATTTTTATTTATTACCCACGCGTTTTATTTGTTGTCGCTGCCTTTGTCGCTGCGGCTTATCAACACTGCCACGCCCATCTCCCCTATATATATAGATATGTAGGTAGTCGGTAACTGGAGCAGGAGGCAGAAGACGGGGATTCTAATGCGCAATCGATGGCCAGGAAAGGAACGGAAATGCGGCCTCCTTTGGGCATTCATTTCCAAATTAGCTCGTCCGTCCCGGCCGACAGTCTCGCGATAAAGAGCTGTGATAATTAGGATCGAAATGGAAATGGATAAAGCAGACAGACAGAGAGAGAGAGAGGGAGACAGAGAGAGGGGGTGAGGGAGAGCGTCAGGTAACTCGGGTAGCTAATTTATATGACCGCTGTCCACGAATGCGGACAAGCTGAGCTACTTAGCATATCAATTTGGCCCAGAAAATCCCCAAAGAAAGAGCCGAAAAAAAGGAAAACAAAAAGCCGCAAATGACCAGCAGAGAAAACTAAATATGTCACTCAAAGAGACAGCGCATGAGGGAGGGGCAGAGCAAGGGTGGGGTACTCTGCAACACCTCGTTGCGCCTCGTTGTGGCATGCGGCATATAAAATTCAATTTCAAATACATTCTCTGCTTCGGGGGTGTAGCGCCCCTCGTCAGTGTCATTTTGCACTGCACACACATACACACACACACAGGGGCACAAACACGTAGAGGGGCACACAGATCTCTCTCTCTAATATCCTAATTGATTGGCCAAACAAGCAAAATGTAGCAACATTTCGGGGGCTTTAAGTCGCAACAACTGAAACAACGCAAACTAACGGAACTAGCCCGACTAACGGCATATCGGAGAGGGCGGACTAACGGCAAATACGATTGCAAATGGCAACGCGTTTCAAATTTTATGCGTTTCATTCTTTTTTTGGCTTAGCTCTCTTGCGCGCGCTGTCATCGATGCGATGCGAGGGGGATGCGAGGGGGAGGAATAGATCCGACGATGACGACGACGGGGGACCGAAACTAATTCCAGAGGTTAGTATTTACGCCATGCTAGAGAAGGGGAAACGAGCAGGGAGAGGGAGAGGTAAAGAGAGATATTTATTTATGGCTGGATAAATGAAACAACACGCGGAGGGAGAGCGAAATAGTACCGAAAGGACAAATAGAAATTGGTGAGTTACAACTACCTAGGGTCATAGGGGGATTGCCAGTGTCTCTATATTTCCCTTTGTGTATGTGTGTGTGTGTGATGTAGTTACTAAATTTTACTTTGGTCGAGTGAGCGATGCGACAGAAATAGACAAACACAGTCGCATGGCATCATAAATAAGGCAAAGAATACTGCGAAAGGGCAGAGTTTCATTTCGTAAATATGTAAGTACTGCACAGAGTTTCAGGCCAATTGAAAAGCAGTCCAATTACAATATAATCAGAAGTGCATTATCCCAAAAATTTCCTTGAATTACCCGCAACAATGGGCAAATTCCATTAACAAGCAGAAAGATTTCACTTTTCGGCATTTGCCTTCAACCTTCGGCTCAACTTGCTTCTATTTCTGGCATGACGCTACATTTATCACGACGAGAAGAGTGTGCCACACACACACATACGCACACAGACACAGACACACACACAGACACACACACAACAATGCGGAACTCAGCTATGCGCTGTTCCAGTCGCTGTTGTGAGATCACGAACACGTCCGGCATTAAGTGAGCCATACCAGGACGAGGAGAAGGAGAACAAGAAGGAGAAGGAGAAGGAGCAGCAGGACAACAATAACGCGAGCAACGGGAATATCATTACAAGTATAACATTGGAATACGCCGTACGGCACCGAACGGAACGGAACGGAAGTCGGGCCTGTGGCCCTTATCCTGTTGCGGCTGAATGACCCAGGGCCGACAACTGATTGCCATCATCGATGGGCTCCTAATGAAAATGCCTGAAAATGTACAGACAACGTTTTTCTTTGCATTTCTGTTGAGTCATCGCAGTCGAAACTGAAGTGAAAGTGTGTAAGCTGCAGAGGGTATGCACGACTAGGCAGTTGTTTTGCCATAAGGTAAGCTGAGTCTGCTAAAGGGTTTCCTTAATATATATAGCATGATATAGAGAAAGATTCGTGTTCCTTTAAATGACGCAACTTGGCGTCGTTCATGCCCCACATCGTGATTCCTTTACAACTAGCAAAAGGTTCAACGGAAATTTCAACAGCGCGTCTCATTCGAATGGCAAAAGCGAATGCGAATGCGAATCATTTTAAATTGTGATTCATGCAATTCCTGCGAAAAGAAAGGAACGAAAGAAGAAAATAAAAAGGGACACGCAGCCCCAAAAACGGTAATCAAAACAAGAAAAGGTCACACATGGATCACGGACTCACTCGAGCCTAATGATGAGCACAAGCAGGCGGGGGGGTCAGTGGGGGGAGGGCGAGAGGGAACAGATAAGGCGATAGATGGACAATCAATGCGGACCAAGAGAAATGGGGTACTTTGGCCTAATAAATGAGGGGGTTGGGTCATTTGCCCCTTCTCACGCACGCCCCTGGCAATTAGAACGATTTGTCAGCTCGCAAACGTTCTAATTAAATGCAGAATGCAAAACAAGACAACAAAAGAACAAGAAAGGAGAGAGAATAAAATAAAACATAAATAAATTAATAAAATGCGATGGCGACGCAGAGTCGCGCTGCCTGTGCTGATTGCGCTGCGGGGCAAACGTTTCTTACAGGTTATTCAAGATTTCTGCAGCAGAGTTGCCACCAGTTGCAGAGTTGCCGCCCGTTGCAGTTGTAGTTGCCAGTGCTGACCTTTTGCATTAATTGTTGCCCGCCTCAATGCCAAGCTGACCGACCGCCAGGAGCGAGCGGCGGTTTTCCAATTTTCATGCGGTTTTTTCCATTTTTCATTTTTCAAATCGAATCGTTTCGCTTCGTTTCGTTTCATTTCATTGCGATTTGAGTTGATTTTCGTAACGTGTCATGTGGGCGTTGGATTGTTTCTTGTTTTCTTGTTGTTCCAGCTGCTGCTGCGCCAGCAGAAATCATATGTAATTTTTCATTTTTAAATGCCAGTGGCGTAGTGGTGCAAGGCACAGCCAAAAGGGGACAACAGAAACTGAAGTTGCTTCATTGCCTCAGATCTCAAGTGTGGGAAAGAGAGATAGTTCTATGCATGTTCCATTAGAGAGTGATAAAAATCGGAATACTTAATGCTATCGATCCACTGCGGTCTCTATCGATAGTTTTGTCTCCAAGAAAAGTTCAAAAAGGGCAGAGGGGCAACTGTATTTATTAATTAAAGCTTTGGATATCAATAAGAGAATTTCGATATATCTATTGATAGAATCGATAGAATGCTGAGCAAATACAAAGCAAAGACAACACTTTCCATAGATAACGTCTCATTCTCTAGCGGCTTGGCCCCTTCTGGCTACGCCTCTGCTGAGTGAGGGTAATATAAATTTGTTGATATGCATTCGCAGTCGCCTATTGGCATTATATATGCATGCATATCGGCCAACTGGCGCGACTCTCTGGCAACTGTTTAGGCGTTTCGATTTTTATGTTAAACCAAAGTGAAAAATTAACATAAATTACGAGAAAACTTATGGCGCACGATTCGAATTGAGTCGACTCGGCATCGACTCGAGTCAAGACTCCAAATGCAAAATTGAGCGCGACAACTTTGGCTGGCTTGATGAAGGGGAAGGGGGGAGGGGGAGAGGCGGGGACACAGGTGGATCAGCAACTGACGCCAGCCAGTGTTGGTCAAGCGTCTGTCTGTGTCTGTGTCTGCTGTCTGTTTCAATTCCAATTCCAGTTTTGGACCCCCCTAATAATGGAACGAAGCTAAACGGCCGCAATAAGCTTCTGATTTGTGTGAAGTTTTGCTCGCATTTTTAGCGCTTATGTAAATCGATATTAATAATAATAAATAAATAATGATGTTGCTCGGCACAGCGAGACTGACCTTCATCTGGCACTTCACCAGTAATCGATAATCGATAATCGATAACCGATTCGAACAGTTGAGGCGTTGGCTGTCAATTTCATTTCAAACGATTGCAGCCTCATGGGGCAAGTTAATTTCAAGTTCGTCTCAACAACTTGCAACTTCAAGTTGCTTCATTTAATTTGCTGTTGCTGTTGTTGCACCCAAAGTTGTTGCGTCTGATTTTCATGCCACATCGAGTCGTTGCTTTGGCGCTGCTGCTGCTGCTGTTGCTGGTGCTGTTGCTGGTGCTGCTGTCTCAGTGATTGTGTGTAGAATATCAATTACTTATGCTAAACACCTGCTGCATCGGAATGTCTGCCAACGTTGACCAACGAGCGCTGATTCTAAACCGGGCCTAAGCAGTCAGTCACACACACACTCACACACACACAGACACACGTGCAGCTCCAACTCATTTACTGCATGCAGCAGCGCAAGTTTGTGCCTTAAGTCTTTCGTTTTCTGCCTTCGTTCTTACGCTGCCTCTGCACGCGCAACTTTTTTTAATGGCCTTGCCACAGAGTCCATGCAATTTACCATGCAACACATCAGTAGAGCCAGAGAACTTGAACATTACGTAACATATTTTATATTCAGGGAGAACATACTTTATAATATTTCAAATACACTGACTGCACTTCATCTTCATACACACAAAGTACATATATAATGTTTGATTATTATATATATTACATTTTCATCAGGTAGTGTATTAACCCTTCGCCTGGCACTGCTTTAGTTTCCTTTGCTGAGCTGCCTCGCCTCACATCGCCTGGCGTCCAATGTTTGCTCATTCAAGTGGCATCAACACGCCGTTTCGTGTCCCCCATTTCAGTCTCCATCCTCAGTCCCATGCACAGTCCCTATTCTAGTCCACGCTGCAAGTGCAAGTGCCGAGTCCAGTTTCAGCTTCAGCTGCAAGTTCGAGTTCGGGTTTGGATTCTGGTTTAGTTTCAGTTTCGAGTTCCCCCATCTGAAGATCACTTGGCTGCTGCCGTTGCCGTCTTCAATGATTTAGTTTCTGTTGTTGTGCTGCCTCCTCGCTCACTCTCCCAGTCTTGCCATCTCCTCAGGCAGTTAACGTAGCTGCCTGTGCTTATGAGGTCGATTTTAGCTGAACTCACATCGCGGCGTATCTCGCATCTGCCATAAATGGCTCGTATCATTTGCGATGTTTTGTACTGCGCCGGACTTGTTACAATTAATTAACTGGCGCATCAATTAAGAGCCTGAGCTGCCCAAGCTGCCCAAGCTGTGCCAGCGAGCAGGCGCCGCCGTCGCATTGCCGAATCCCCAGAGATATCTACCCGGGCAGGAAACCACAGTGGGCCTTACACGGACATCTGACATAATCCGCAGCCGATAAAAACTCAATTAATGAAGATCATAAAAGCAGCAGCCGCTTGTGTAACTTCTGCCATAGGAGGCTGGAGGCGTGACAACGTCAAGTGTGTCCGCTGAGCTGAGTAGCCAAAAAAATTGCAGATTGCCAGACTTGCCATATTCGTGGATAGTAATTGAAGTGTTTATGAGAATGATAAGTTGCAGTTGCAGCTATATATGGTATGAGTATATAGGATATGAATGGTATTTGTATTTGTAGATCTTTTGCTTGTTTAACAATAAACTTCATTTTATAACTACTACATCAGTTATCTTATATTTAATCTTCGTATAACTCTCATATATTAATTCTTCACTCAACTATACTTTAATTTCAAGCAGCACTTTAAAAGCTTTTTTAACTGTAAGTGCAGTACGCATCGTTATAAAACTGCCAATGAATACGTTTCTTGCATATATAATTTCAATTTCTCAACTTTTATTTCATGACACTTTCCCATTATTAAGTTGTTTTATTTCTTTTGCTTATGTATTACAATTTCAGGCAACACATTTGAAACAATTTTACACTTATCATATTCATTTCTCAACTCATCTCAACTCTTTTTTCTCGCAGTCAACCCTATCGAGAGCTCCTACTATAAGACAAAACTAGACGACTAATTGGAGAAAATACCAAGTGAAAACACTCATCAAATGTAATTCCGACTAAATGACGTGGTAATTGACAGTCGAAAAGTTGAAAAGAAACGCAAAATCAAAATAAACTGGGAAAACTAAGTAGAAAAACTTTATGTAGACGCTCAAGTTTTTCCGAATCAAGTTGAGACTTTAATGGGATTCGGATTGGCCAAAGACGACGAAGAAGAAGCAGCAGCAGCAGAAGACATAGAAGAAGCCTGTGGTTAAAGCGTCGATTTGGGGCTACCTGAAGACGAGGCAGATTAGACGGACAGAAATGGAATTGAGTTCTCACAATTAAAACGAGCTCAAATTAAAAAGTACTTCTACAGTTTCACACTCGTCTCAGCTGCAGCGAGGGGAGAGGGGGTTCAAGGTGGGTGGCCAGCACTCAAAAATGACAGGTGGGCAAAGGTGGAACTAGTAACTGTAACTGGGTGAGTGGAGCGAGCAAACAAAGTGCGGACGTGCGAGCCAAGCGAAATGACTTTTAATTGATATTCTAAAAACGGATAAGCATCGGGCCAACTGGCTTTTGGCCATTGCCGGGGCCGATTGCCCCATCGCCCCATCGGCAGCGTCAGCGCCATCATCATCATCATCATTATCATTATCATTATAATGAAATTGCCAAGTCGGCTGTGCACATTCCGAGCTGCTGCCGCCGCTGCGAGCTGCTGCAAATTGTTGTTATTGTGCCGTGCGCGCTGCTACCGTGTGCCGAGTTTATTGTTGTTGTTGCTTAGTAATTGCCAACAAAGGCAGCAACAGCAACAGCAACAGCAACTGCAGCAGGCGGCAGGCGGCAACTTAATCTCGATTGCGCCCACGGATTCGCCATCGTCGTCGCCGCCGTCGTGGAGTGACCAATTGAAAATTAGCATGTCCAGCGCGGGATGCCACGTAGTATGCAAACGAGCGTTGCGTGCAGCCGCGTTCACGTTGCTGTTGCTGTTGCCGTTGCTGTTGCCGTTGTTGTTGACAGGTGCTGCACGCGCCTCGGCTGCAACTGCAACAGAGTCTTTATTGTTGTCAATTTGGTGGTGATTGTTGGCTGCAACAACTGTGTTGTTGCAACAGTTGGTCGCGCCACAAATAAACACTGCAACAGCAGCAACACCAACAGCAGCAGCTCGTTGCTAATAAGCAGCCACAGAGCAAACCCTAAGCGCAGCACGCAGCAGCAGCAGCAGCAGCAAAAATGCTGCCTTCTCCCAATTAGAAGGAACTGTGATTAGGCAGCCAAATACCCTGTAAACACACAGCACTACAAGTTTGCTGCCTACCTTATTGCTATTTTTTTACTTGACTGATAATTAATATATGTGCTATATATATATACATATATATTTATATACTATATCTTATACTTCATTACTTTTAGCATGTTCTTCATTCCTCTTTTATTTGATTTGTCATGAATATATATGAATATATACTTCCTCTTATGGCTATGTTTTCCATTTTTTTTAATTGTCTTAAAGTGTTAAGAGATAACTTATAATTAAAACATGGATATATTACTTTTGTTTACTTGATTGATCATGAATATATATGCTATAAAGTTTAATTAACTTCAGCTTATAGTTTTAGTTTCTATTCCTTTTTTTCCAATGTTGAGAAGTAACCAATAATTTAAATTTAAATATATCTTTTTCTACTTGACTGATCATGAATATATATTATATATATAATGCAGACTTCAAGCCCTGACTTTTAATGAGACCAGCAAGTATTTAATGAGAAGGGACAAATGAAAATATAGACAACACTATTTGTACTTAATTGATCATGAATATATATGCTATATAGTGAAGATAGCACATCTTTGCTATTTTCAATTATTTTGAAGTGTTAATATAGTATGAAATTATAGTTTTTTATTATCATACCGCTTAAGATGGTACACTTCTTCATCCAGCTATTTGCAAGGTCAGTTAGACGAAATCGCTGCTAAGAATACATGACATATAGTTAAATAGTATAATAGTAGTTTCAACTATAGCCTCATTTGTATTTTAGCAGATTATAAAGCTCAACTCATTTTGGCAATTTCCCAAAGCTCAAGTTCGCTTTTTAACTGCGTTGGAGAACAACAAGTTCTTCATAGTTCTTTGCAGATGCCAAAGATGGTGGCATGCATAAAGGGGATGAGGAGCGGGGGGGAAGGAGGGGTAAAGGGGTTGATTTACGCAATTTTCTCACAGAATTGTTCGTACAATGAAGTTGGTTAAGTCGCTTAAATTGCGAACATTTCCCAGATTCCTCACCGTAGTCAGATTCCCTCTCGCTCTCCCCCTCCCCCTCCAGCATATCCGACCTCAACAGAACTGACTCGGCCTGCTGGTTGGGGGCTTTTGTTTTGGCATCTTGTGGCGCTAATCTGATTGCAGTCGACTGTGGCAGCGGGGCCTAGTTGCGGGGTCGTTTTTGGGGTCTAGGACGGAAGCTGACTGCTATAATTAATAATGATTTCAATTTGCATTTGCCCACCTGCAATTTTCGCGGCGTTTGCGCAACCTACGAGCGCCATCAACGTCGACGGCGACAGTGACAGCAGCAACAGCAGCAGCAGCAATGTTTCGCAAATGCTGCAAGCAAGGCTGTAATTTGCTGCTTGACGCGCTGGAGAGACTTGACTTAGTTCTCCCGCCCGTACCCGATTTGGGCTGGGATTACGCAAGCGTTTAGGCCACTCTTAATCAGCTGTTTGCAAATCAACAGCGCCAATCAACGTGCTGAGCACTGAAGTATTTTCCGCATGCGGATAACTTATTCAACTCGACAGCAGCAACAATAAGAACTGACAAAGAAAGCAGCTTGCGGATGGGAAAATTGTTGCCCAGTTGGGCGCAGGCCACGAGCAACTGCAACAGCAGCAATCGACAGCAGCTGCCTGACTAACTAACTGACTGACTGTAGGACTGTCGGACTGACGGACTGCCTGAGTGTCGGACTCGCAGCAGACCTAGAAAAAGTGTTGTAAAACAGGCTGACAAATGGCCCACACACACACACAGACAGAGCGAGACACGCAGCTGAGATATATGCAGCAATTATGCGCGATATTTCAGCTGGCGACATGCAACAGTTGGTTGCCCCAGTCCGCCCACACACGGGCACACACACACACACACTCAGACTGGCACATGCCCTGTTCTTGTTCATATTCATGAGGCTGCGTAAGTTTCCCTCTCACACACATAACTTATGTTTAGCTGCAACAACAAAAGCTATTTATGTGCGTTCTCTTGTAATGAAATTGAAGAAGTTGCAGCAAGTACACCACACACACACACGCACACACTGACATACTGCACTATATCCATGTAGTTCCGTCATGCTATATTTCAGCACCAAAACTTATTACTTTGCAGCGCGGCCTTCTCAGCCTACTTATGCAGTTGCAGTCTGCCACAAAGTTGAGCGGAGCTACAATTTAATTTGTACAGAAATATAAAAGCGGATCGAAATGGCGTAGATATATGTATATAAAATATATAGTTAAAAATATTCAGAAATAATTCGCATATTTCCAGAAGGTTTTTCATTCTGATTATAAATTAAACATATGATGTAATATACATAAGTTATATATATGTAAAGCATATTAAATATATAATCTTTAAGGCAAATATCAATGTTAAGGATATGCAATGACCTCATAATATAGTCTAAGGCTTCACAAGCTTTCTCCTTATCATTTTTCATCTCCCGTATCAAAAAAGAGATTTATTCGCACTCGCCTAATGCAATCCTTAGCCCACTCGTAGAAAACACAACAAATTTTACAATATTTGCAATATGTCCGTCATGTTACTCCACCAACCCCCCTCCCACCGCTTCGTTTTTGGCTGCGTAAAAAATCGCAGTGCGCTTCAATTCAGTTCGAAGCGGATGGCGCGGCCTTCTTGTCAGAGTCCATTAAGCCGGGACTAATGAAAACATTTCGTCTGCAACAGGCGACAGGCGACAAGAGACAGAGATAACAGCGAAAAACAGAGAGAGAGAGAGAGAGTTAGAGTGACAGGGAGAGGGAGAGGGAGAGACTGAGTGGAGTAAAAACGCTGGCGAACGCGGCGTATGCGCAACAAGGCAAACAACAAACATGACAAAGAACTTTGCCAGCGCAATGGCAAACTAACAAAATGCAATGAAAAAGTGACAGCAGAGGCGTCGACCAACAGGGGCTGCCTGCTGCACGGGAATGGTGGAGGAGGAGGCAGAAGGGCGTGGCGAACAGGAGCCGCGGTCCAGCAATTTCCATTGTATTTAGCAAAAAACTAAGCAGCGCGCTCACTTGTAACCAGTGACAGCGTCAGCAAGGGAGGGAAGAGGGCGAACAGAAGGGAGGTGCTGTGGGTGGCCTAAAGAGTGGGCACGAGATGGGGGGGGGGGGTAGTGGGTTCGTGTTGCGTTGTTTAGTTGCCGAAAATTGGCAAAATTTGCAAAACTTGCACAACGAAATAAACAACAGAAAAACGTTGCAAGAAGGTTGGCCAACTGAAGGATAAGACAGCGGGGAAGAAGTGTAAAGGAGCGAGGGAGAAAGGGAGGGAGGGGCGTGGCTGTAGGAGCACGGTGAGCGGTCAAAAAACTGATGTTAGACAAGAAACACAAAACTAAATGGAGCGCGCAAAGGGAGTAACTGAAGGAGGAGGAGGGAGAAAGAGGAGAAGGGGGGAAGGAGGAAGGCGGGCATGTGGGCTGGGAATGAGCTCGGGGTAAATATGACAAATGCATGCGGAGCACAGCAAATGCAATGAGAGTGGGCTGCCCGCAAGGAGGCGTGGCCGCACTGCGCAGTGTGCAACAGCAACATCAACAACAAGAGCGGACAAACAAACAAATAAACTAACAGCGAGTGTAGTTTGGGGGGCGTGGCATGTGGGCCGGGCTGCCTGGCACGCTTGATATGGCTCGGTCGGTGCTGCTGCGGTTGCCCTTGTTGCTGTTGTTGTTGTTGTTGTTGCTGTGCCCCAAGGCAACTAATTCCCGTCCTGCCCCGCCGACGGGCAGCGGGCGACGGGCGACGGGCGGCGCTGTGCCGGACAATGGCACAAAGTAATTAATTTCAATTTGTAAAGTTCAGCAAAGGCAGCGCGCTGTGGCACAGTCTATTGCGCTGCACTCCCCCTATCCCTGCCACTGCCCCGTCCGTGCCCCTTTGCACCCCCCGCTGTGCGCACGCAGTACTTTTGCAGACGTGTGACAAGCTGAAATAATTGCGCCGCATGCAGATAAGCGCCCCACAGCAAGCCAGCTGCCACAACAGCAACAAGAAGAACAACAGCAACACGAGGCCAGACAACTTAATGTGCAACGAGAGAGAACCTTGAAGACCCTCGAAGTCAGTCTCCAACGTCCCCAACTGCCACTCCCCCCCCCCTTCGCATTCGTCCTCCCTCTCAGTTGTTTTCAATTTTTGCCAAACGTTTCAGCTGCAATTGCTCCCGCTCTGTCTCTCTCTCTCTCTCTCGCTTTCTCTGTCTCTCTGTCTTGCTGCAGCGACCCCATGGAAAAAACAATGCAATAAATTAATGCAACATAAATTTACGGCCTACTGCAGTGGTGCAACTGCTGCAACAGCAGCAACAACATTTGAAACAATTCTCGATAGAAATTCCAATTTAATATGCTCTCCAAAGGGTTAGGCAGGCTGATTGCACGCAGCAAACGATTGACCAACAGCCAGATACCCTTTAGTGTGTGTTTAAGCAAAGAAAGGGTACAGTTTCCCTATTATGGAACTTCAGTTAACTAAAACATACCCTGCGGCAATTTCCGCACGTTGTGCACAAGCTGAAATTATTTGTGTAACTTTATCAGTTTGAGTGCCTTCTCCTGTTGGAGTTCTTAATGCAGACCCACTCGATGGAACCCCTTTTCAAAACGATATGCCTGTAGATATGAAAAATTATAATGCGAGATTAACCCAGCAAATGTATTTACCAATTGATAAGGACAATTTATGGCACGATTATTACTAACCCAGGGGAGGATTAACGCTCTCTAAGCAAGGCCAATGCGACGTTATCGCACACTGAATATCGGCTACGATATGCACTGGGCTTACGTTAATTTATTACGTAAGCGAAATGCGTAAGCCCAGCGAGTTTAAGATATCTGGCATACAGCAAAAATTATTCAATAATTATGGGATAACGCGATTTATTGCTCTCTTCCAATATAGATAATTCTTAAAAGGGTATACTAAGTGTGAGCAAATGTTTCTAACAGCCAGAAGGTAGCCAGATGATGCAAAGTATATATATTCTAGTTTAACATTACAATTATTAAGAAAAGTAAAAGAGTCCCAACTTTCTGCAGCATTATTTACATATACATGTGGGAATGATCTGGCAACGCCCAGACAGATGGCCTACGTAATAGTCGTAAATATTGAAGAAGAAAAGGAGAAAGAGATAGAAAAGATGTGAAAGAGCATGGCTTACGCTCAATCAATCAATAAACGACGATCATACGACGACTAGAAAATTAACTAATTTCAAGAAACCTACATACAAAAATGTTACGAATTAAAACTTTTTATTTTAAGGATAACAAAATCGTGTATTTTACACAACAACTTCGACTTGAACCTTATGCAATTTATACCCACAGTTGTGATTTATTCAATTGTATCGATGCTCATATCGTTGACTTATGTTAGATGTCTTCTTCCGTCGCTTGGACGAGAAAATCAGGGACCGTAAATAATAATTATGAGATTAAAAAAATCAAAGCTCTTAAAAGTCTCAGAAAAATGTGGGAAAAATCCTACCGTGCTAATTTTTATCGGCGAACACAAAAACCGCGTAAACTTTTTTTTTCAATTTTTAATTTAAAAATCGTTTTTCAATTTTTATATTTCATTTTTAAAAATAAAAATCAATTTATAACTTTTATATTTGATTTTTAAAATAAAAATCAAAAAGTAAGAGTTATGAATTGATTTTTAATAAAAATTATAACCGTTACGGTCCCTGGAGAAAACAATACAGAATTTGCTGTTGCCAATAATAAGTGTGATAAGGTTTATTAAATTAGGCAAAGACTATTTGCTCAAGCTAGTCTAGATAACCTACTCGCACTACCTTTCCACCATCTCTCCATCTCCATTTCTCGGGTAAAGGATCTAAAGCCACCGCCGTCTGCTTATTCGACACTCCCATAATTCCCTTTACCATCTTCACAGCGCCTCTTGCTCTCACTCTTCCCTTCCGCTGCGCCACTGCGCCCCTTAATTTAACTAAAATTTGTATATTACTATATATTTAATTTCTTCGTGAACTGCAGGATGCCAAGTTGATATGAAGAGCACTCAAAACGGAAACTGATCTGAAGATGGAGCTGGAGCTGGAGCTGGGGAGATTGACAAGAAGTTTTCTGAGAAAATTGTGGGGCAACACAGCAACCGCTAATTAAAAATGCATTCGTCTTGGCCGCACAGCCCCAAATCGTTCGATAACTGGGCAACGTCTTCGTCTACGTCGGTATTGGTGTCGGCTTCTGGTTTTCAGCTTCAACTTCGTTTTGTTGTCTTCTTCACTCTTCGAATATGTTTTATATGGTTTCGGATTTCGAGTCTTGTTGGGTTTTTCAGGTCTGCTAGCATAAATCTTTATTATCACGAAACGACAAACGACAATGATATACCACAAGCTAGAGAGACAATGGAAGAGGGGGAGAGGGGACGCAACGAAGATAAATATAGGTGCACGGAATTAAGAAATAAATAAATATACAACCAATAAACCATAAGACATTAAGTTGGCTACCAGCTTCGACTTCGGCTTTGGCTGCAGATGAAATGGAACTTAATTAGCTGCGGGTCCAGTCCGAATTGGTCGGGGGGAGAGGACTATGCAGGGGCGTAGGTAGCGAGAGAGAGAAAAGGGGCTAAGGAGGCAGGGGATCTGTGCAATAGTTAGCATTTATGAGTTGGTGGTCGCAGCATCCTTCGTGATGTACCTAATGAAGTGCACACACTCTCGCACACACACAAGCACACACACACATACACACACACACGCATAGATGCGCGTTACATTTGCTCTTTCAGCGTCTTTCATTAGCATTGCGCACTAATTGTCCCCAGGCTGAAGAGCAGAAGAGAATTTCTTTGCCTCCGCTGCTGCTGTTGCTGCTGATTTGATTGGATTTGCCAGGCTGGACAGAGTTCGGGCCCAGTGCAAACAATCAGAAGCTGCAGCAGCACCAACAACAACAAGAACAACGAGAGCAACTGCTAATGAAGTCATCTCATCAGCGCGCTGCATACAAATGCTTCCTCGTCTCTTTAGCTTGGCAATTTCCGCTTTTGATTTATGCTGCAAAAACACAACGAGACCTTGCAATCGTCAGTCGTAAGTCATCAATCGGCTATCGGTAATCGTCTATCGATTGACGACAACCATCAAAATTATTGACCAAATACTGCTGCGGCTGCCACTGCTTGATCTCGTTGTGCGGCTGCACCTCGGGGCTGTGTTTAATTCATTTAGCGTTGATGTACGTTGATTGAATGTTGCAGTGCCGCTTCTCGCAATTAGATCATGCAGTGTGGTCTCGCCGAAGATCAATTGAACTTGTTTTCCAGCAGGCTTTATTGGTGGCCGATTAGCTAAATGCATCGATACCTGCTAGACATGCTCAGCTGTGGTCAATCAAAGCTTATGGGCTATAAAATTGTTGATTGATGGCAGATTCGTGGCAGATTGATGGCTTGAGCGAGCCAATTGATTGGATCATCATTTCGAAATGAATCGCTTTGATTTGGTTGTGGATTGAAACAAACTAGAAGTGAATTACGCAATGATTGATTAGGCAATGATTGAGGTTATGACTTCAAATTGAAGTTGAGTTTGGCTAGTGGCAAGTAAGACCAACTGAGCTCGTCAATCAGCCAGAAACTGCTTGATTGATGGAAGATGAGGGTTTGAATCGATGTGGCAATAATTGTATGCCAATTAACACATTAATTCAATGATGAACGTCCTGTAGGTTTAATTATATGATTAGATGATTCACGCTAATGATTGAAGTGACTTTAGAATTTCCTTGCCTACTTGATTGACCTCCTTGTGAACCCGAGTCATCTCAAACAGCTTCTTGCGGCATTCGCAAATATTCCCAAAGAATGCCGGAAATGAATCCATTAACATGGAAGCTTCAATCGAGCCCAATCGCAATTACTCAACATGGCCAAATTTGTTTGTACGCCTTTTTTTAAGTTTCGTGTTCTTTGTTTCATTGCCTTCTTCCTCTCCCCCTCTATCTGTCTGTCTCTCTCTCTGGCGGCTGTTTTGTTCTATGTATGTGCAATTTTTTATTACCTCAGCTTTATCAGATCTTTTTGCAGTGAGAAACACAGAAAAAAGCGAAGATGAAGATGAAGAAGAAGAAGCAGACGAGGCAAAGACAACAATTAACACAGTAAAACACTTGGCCACCTTCATCAAAAGTGGCTCCGCACAACAACAACAGCAACAGCAACAACGATAGCAGCTGGCAGAAATGAACAACAGCAAGAGTGAGCGAGACAGAGAGAGGGGAAAGAGACGTGTGTACACATAGAGCGAGAGAGGAAGATGAAACCAAAGATTCGCAACAAAAATCTGCTCAATCACTTTTCACTTAACCCAAACACAAGAACTTCAAGTTGATGTACGAGAGCGTCCGCAAGGGGAAAAGGGGAGGGAAGGGGGGGCAGCAGAGCACACAAAGACGTGGCACGATGGTCAGAGAAGGGGATGGGGGGGGCAAAGGAGACGAAGGCAGACGGGCTAGAACGGGGCACGGGTGTAAAAGTGATGTGTGGGCTTTTGAACACCAAAAATACAAGAGAACAAACAACAACCTGAGGGGCGAGAGGGGGCAGACGAAGGCAGAACCAAAGGCGGGGCTGAGGGTAGGGGGGCAACAGAGGAGCCAAGCAAAAAGCAAAAGCAAACTTTACTTGGATGATGATGATATGCAAAAAAGGCCAAGCCGGGAGCAAAGAGCACTGGCAGAAAGATTCGAGTAAAGGGAAAGCTGCTACCAAACAACAACAACAGCAACACACGCACACACATGGCGGGCGCACACACATATTGCTTGATATTTCATTCCTACTCCAAAAAATAAAAGCGCTGCTACGTCAGCAGCAGCACCGGCAGCAGCGCCGCCAGCAACAGCAGCAGCAGCATCATCCAAGCCAAGGCAACACTTGACCCAAAAAATACGAAACACACACAACACAAGCAACAACAACAACAACAGCTTCGCTTGGACCAAAATATTTTGCAGCACAGACAAAGTCAACACGGGATTCGGTAAATTTTCTGGACGCAGCGTAAGCCGTAAAGCGTGATTGGAAGCGCTGTGAAGCGCCGTGAACGTGAAATGTGAAATGTGATTCGATTATCTATCGAACTGCTATCGATGCAATTTTCTTTAGCACCCTTCCTCCCCTGGGTAACCACTTCGCTTTTTAAATTGCATTGGGCATACTTTGAAAATAGAAACCCGTAAACAATATCGAGCTTACTATCGATAAATATATAATAATATCTATTAAAAGCTATAAACATGTGCTATCGATAATGACTATCGATACATAATCTCGTCATTATACCCTTGGAGAGGGCCAAGAGTAAAGTATATATATTCATATTACTGCTGCCATGCTGTAAATAAGTCGGAACGAGCCGGATCGGACCGATGTATCGTATAGCTGCATTACAAACTATTCGCCGACTTTACTACTTCGGATTTCTTTTAATATTAAATTATATGTACATATATATAATATGCACATAGCTGACGTAGAAACAATCGGCCGAAGAATAAAGGTTACCTTCGGCACCTTCAGCATGCTGAAGGTTCTATATACTTGCAGCTTCCTATGTCCATTGCATTCTCATCTGATGTAGCATTAGCTCTTTAATTCTGCTGTGATTTCTGCACAGCGCTGATCGGTATCGTTTCGTTTCTGGTTGCTCGTTGCTCGTTCTATGCAAAATGCTTTGGCCAGACTTAAGCGTTCATTAAAGTTGCAGCGCTAAGAGAAAGCTGATGCCGCCACCGTCCCACTTGCTCCTCCTGTGACCAGCTCTGCTTGTGTGTCTCTCTATCTTGCTGTTGCTGTTGCTGTGGAGTCAACTCCCCATATGACTTGGCAGCTTTTTGAGGGTGAGCTGCAATTTGTTATTGCTCCTGTTGTGCCTGCACTTGTTTGGCCAGCCAAGGCGGGCGGCTGCAGGCAGTGGGCGGGGCTTGTGGACAGGCTGAGGAGTTAGGGGTTAGGGGGTAGGGTAGTTGAGTGGGGCGTAGACTTATTGGCAGTTTCAATGTGTCAGCAGCAGGTGCCGCACCCATGCACACAGTGAGAGAGAGAGAGGGAGGGAGAGAGTGGGAGAGGGGCAGGCGGCCACTTTTGTTGATGATGAAAGTGCGTCAAATTGTTTTTTGATTTGCTGTTTGCGTAACTGAGCCAACTCTCTACCCAGCAGCAGCCTCCAGCTCTGTCTCCAGCAGCTTCTGCTCCTTCTCCAGTCGCACAATTCGCCTCTGGTATCCTGCCTAATTGTGTATGCGTGTGCAGTGCTCGAGCCTTGCGTAAATTTAACAAGTTGCCACTTGAGGCAAGCCGGGCCAAGACAAGCCAACAACAATGGCAACAAAACTACCACATAGACGTGGGTGAAGGGCAAGAGGAGTGAAGAGTGGAGAGTGGGGGAGGCAGGGGCAAAGTCTCTTGCAAGGATTAATTTGATTTAGATGTTGAACTGTTGCCTTAGTTGTGGACTTCACACTTGTTCTATACTTGCCGAGCTGCTTAGTGCCAACGAGCTGCCTTTTGCAGCCCTTTTTGTTTCTTTGCAGGGTATCTGTAAAGCAAGCCAGATTGCCTAGTTGAACTTGGCAGATTACTAAAGAGATCTGATGAAGTTTTATTTCGTACATAATCAATGTACTTTATATTTAAATTATTGCAAGTTTCTATAACTTCTGGCGCTTGGACTGAGCTTGAGTATATTCAAAAGTATTCGAGGGTATTCTTACGGGTTAATTCTATTTAAAGAATGTCGCTCGTTTCACTGAAGTAGAGCATGGCAAAGTCGCTGCGAGTGAGAATCGAATTTGCCGCCTTGATTTGTGTAGCTCTGAAGCTGTTGCTGCTTCATTTTTCTTATTTTGGTGGGGTAGGTAATGGGTGAGGAGAAGAGGATGGTGAGGGGGGTTGGTTGAAGGCGGCAAACAAAGTTGCCACGTTGCCGTTGACAGCTCAAAAAACACTTAAAACGCTGATTTACGTCACGTCTTAGACAGGCAGCAGCACCCTTAACCGCCTCGACAACCAGTCGCGCACCCTACCCGCTCCTCCACCCCCCTCCACCCTAGCCCCTTCCTGTCAGCCGCCTTCGCTTGATCATTACAACGCACAAATTTGGCGCATTGGCAAATTGACTTGGCTGACTGCAGGCGGCATTGCTTAGGCGTCGTCGCTAGCACCTCCACCCCCACTACCTCCTACTCCTGCCCCTCCTACTGCTGCATGACGCGGCTACAAATCGATGAGGTGCCAACTTTTGCCCCAACCCTTGTCAGCGCCAGTCACGCCCCCCGCCCCGCAGCCAACTCCAATTAGCACCAATGTGAGCGCTTCAAGCCTTTGAAAAGCGCCAGCAGCAGCTCGTGTTGCCCGCTTCTGCCGCTGCTTCTTCTTTCCCCTTCCCCTTTCCCTTTCCCTGCTGCTGCTTTTTTCCGATTTATTTTGGGTTTTTCTGTTGCCGTTTTTTCTGCTTTTCTGCCACTGTTATTGTTGTTGTTGCTACTGCTGCTGTTGCTGTTGCTGTTGCTTTTCTCTCTTTGACAGCGGCAAATTAATTAGATTTAATTATTTTCTGCTGCTGCTGCTTTCGTCCATTTATTGCGCCTAATTAACTGTACTTGAAGTTGGCGCACGCCTCAAATTTCAATCATCCATCAAGGCCAAGTGCAGGGAGGGGGCAGAAGGAAGTCCCCCCAACCCCCCCGCATCAACAAGCAGACAATGTGTTGCAATTATGTAAGCAGCGGCATCAATCAATTAATTTCTTATCAATGCATTGTTCGCACTACGCCTAAGCCGTCTGAGGAGTGAGCGGGACAGAGAAACAAAGAGAGAGAGAGAGAGGGCGAAAGAGAGAGAGAGATAGAGGGACAAAGTGCGAGGTATTGGAAGGGTCAACAAGGTGCCTGGGATATTGCCTGGAAACTGCCAAGCCACCAAACACTTCACTCCATTCAAATTTAATTACTGTTTAAAGCTAATCCCATCCGACTTTACGCAAATCGGCTGTGAGAGAGAATTTCAATGTAGGAATCACTCAATAATCTAATAAAGCGAGGATGAAAGGCTAACTTCGACATGGCGAAAGTTTAATGTCTTGCAGGTCTCTTATCTCCTGCGATTGTTCCAATACTAGCTATATATAATGGTGCAGAATAAAATGGTATTGTGTACGAGTATATTCAATGTCATGTCTTACTTTGATTGCCATTGACAAGTTTAGTTATTTATAAAATCAAAACGTCTTCATACAAACACCTTCAGTTCGGCCGATTGTTCCTATGGCAGCTATATGTTGTAGTTGTTCGATTTTCATGAACTGTTATGTGCATATTATTAATATAGAATATGTGCGATGTTGTATTTATTGTATTTGATTTCAATATATTGGCAGCTATACGATATATCGGTCCGATCCGGCTCGTTCCGACTTATATGCAGCGTGCAGCAATAAAAACCATTTCTGCCGGAAGGACGGACAGGCAGACATGGCTAGATCGACTCCACTGGTGAAAGTGATAAGGAAGATATTCATATACATTTATGGGGTCGGAGATGTTTTCCAAAGTACGTTGCAAACTCCTTGCCAAAATAAATATACCCTCTGCAAGGGTGTAATACAATTAAAGAGCGCACTGCTGTACAACTAGCTCACGAAGATTATGTTGTTGAAGGGAACAGAATGTTGCAATTAAAATGAAAATAACATTTTATCAATCTCATAATCATTTACATAGTACAATGTATGGTATACCTATAGTTATCTCTAGTATCTCTCAAGAACTTAAAGATAGATTAATCTTATTCATATCACCTTAACGATATGGTAGTTATTTCATCCAGCTGCTTCCGATTAGCAGGACTATGATTGTTTTCGACTCGTCGCCACGCCCATTCTGATTGCATGATGATATACTATGCAAGGCTATGGAATGAGGCAAGGAATGATTGACAGGTATTTCATATATCGTATGAATGGTATAAGTAGGGGATAAATACATATCTCCTGCCTATGCGTGATAACAATCTCGATATTTGGCAGCAGGCGCGACAGCAGTTGGGCAACAGCTTGAGAGGCATCTGCGCATGGGGCTTGCTGCTCCACATGCTCGTGTAGAGTGGAGCACACACACACAGAGATATAGAAATATCTTGATTTTAGTAATTAACTTTAAAAGTCATTTATCAATCAATCAGCAAGAATGTGTCAGGCCAGAGCGTCGCAGCCAAAAAACCAAGAAACAAACAAGCCGAAGCTGCAAAAATTCAATGGAAGCAGCGGCTAAACGGCAAAAACAATAACAACAGCAGCACGCAACACACACACAAACACACACACATGTACAAGAGCACAGCTCACCACACTAGTCTCCACAATTCGATACGAGTGGAGTCAAGCCAAGTCGACAAGTGCGCTAAAAAACATTCACGACAAGGTCGCATTGGCTGCGCGGAGGCCGCAAAGCCGAAAATTGGCTTACAATTGGCTTGCGAAGCGGCCAAGCGGCGACTAAGTAAATCAAACGTCAAGTGGCCAAAAGAAAAACCGTTAAAGTGACGCTTTAACGGCACCGGATTATACCCTGTAGAAGATTATAAAAAGTGGGGAATGCGTGAAGAGTTTGCATAAGATGAATAGATGACATGCATATACTATGATTGTATGTATACATATTACGTATGTACAGCAGCATATATACTATATAATGCCTATATAAAAGAAGGGTAAGTAATTCTAAAAGGGTTCGTGTTGAAGTCTGCAGTTTATACAATAAACATTTGGAAGAGAATCAATCTTATGCTTTTTCTTGACCCCTGCACTGTTACAACACAGTCAATTAAACTAATACTCCCCTTGACGTACACTCACCACTGAGCAGTAGCTGAAGCAGAAGCAAAGCAAGCAAATCAAACACGTCACGGCAATTAAAAACGACGCTGCCTCAGACGTGGCTCGGACGCAGCTCGAGCTCAACTCAAACGCGAAGCCGAAGTCGAAGTCGATGCAAACAGTGGGTAAAATATATGAAAAATGTAAGTTGGCAAAAAGAGAATTGTCAAATAAAAAACATGAAAATAATCAAATGACGAAAATGTTTGCAGTTTTTTATAGTTGTTTTTTGCTTTATTGGTTTTTTTCGCTGTTCTTGTTGGCCCAGAAACATTTCGTGCTTGGCTGATAAATGACAAAGGCGGCCATTTATTAAACTAAACTACAATTATGGTTGCCCACCGCAAGCTCACCACAAAGTAGAGGGTGTAGAGGGGGGGGAACTACTGTGTGGGGCTATCAGGATTGCGGGGCAGCCACATCAGGATCTGACTTCGTCTCCATTTCTGATGCTGATGCTGGCTTTGCCACTCTGCATGCCAAATTCGAGCATTAACTGCCATTAGTTGTGGGTTCCCGGCGATACCGAAGGCAGAGCGAAGTCACAGCCAGAGCCAGTGGCAGTGGCAGTGGCAGATGATGCGGCGGCATTGGGGCATGCGGCTCAAACTTTTCCACTTTGCAACTATTTCAAAAGTAAAGCGAAACTTGACCGCCCTCCACGCCGCCCTCGAGCACTGTCAACGCTTTCTGTTGCCGCCTCCTGACGTCGATTTCCAATGCGATTCATGTATGCTGACCCCTCGCACCCCAACCCACTCCCCCTCTCCCCAGTCTTGCTGCCTGCTGCCTGCTACTGCCTTGCTGCCTGCTGCATGATTTATGATTTTGCCAAAAGTATTTCTGTGGCCAAAAGCCTCGAGCGGGCCAGCGTTCAAAGTTGTCTGCTCAAATCATTTTAATTGAAAATTACACATGAGCGAAGCCAGAAAAACGTATGAAATATGAAAGCAAGAGTGGGGCAACGAACAGTGAATACCCTTTCTGTTCTTTGCAGCCTATTCTTAGGGCACAAAATTTGTTCAGTGTTCCCCAAGAGAAGCAAAGGCAAATCAAAGGCATCTCTTGATGCAATTGGGCGTCGTTAAGTCGAGCCTGCACAAACGGATGGCCCAGAGCGCTAGGCTTGCAACGGGAAAGGGCAGCAGAATGTATCAAATGAGTCCACGTGTAATGCTCTCTCTTTCTCTCTCTCTCTCTCTTTGTGTGCGTGTGTAATTGTGTGTGCGAGTGTGTGTGTGTTATCCGTGGGCCAAGCTTATGCCCTTCAGCTGGGCAAGGTTCACTGTGGGCTTGGCTCGGCAGGTGGTGGGGTTACGGCCTGTGCCCACTGCCACTGCCGGTGCCGGTCTCTGGTCTCTGCACTGGTCTCTCGGCTCTGGCGGGGGCCCGAGTACATGGGTCCGGACCTGGGCCTGGTCCTGGCACGTTCACTAGCTACCGGAAATGTCCATTCACTTGCATATTAACAAAGTTCCGCACAGGCAGCGAGCGACGTCGACGCTAGTCGCCGGGCTGCTTGCATATACTTGGCAGTACTTAATAAACTCCCGGGACTGGTTCCACACACACACAAGCAGGGAGGGGGGGGGTGGTAGAGAGAGCAGAGATGACGAGCAGTCGGACAGACGTAGAGGCAAATACTCGTGTGTAACTGGGGAGCGGGCCAACTTAGTTGCTCGTACATCATATGAAGACGAAGGCGACTGGCGAGTTGTGTGGCTCAAGAGGGGGAGGAGAGGGGACCTGGTGGAGGGTTAAGCTAGCAGTGCAAGTCACAGTGGCCTTTAGAGTGGCCTTTCCATAGCATACAACTGTGCGACCGCCTGTGGCGCTCTGTGGCTCTGCGCGCCGCGCTGCCGTTGCCGTTGCGACTCGTGCTCCGTCTCTCCGGCTCCGGCTCAGGCTTGGGCAGTGGCTGTGGCTCAACTTAACTGAAACAGGAAAGTATTTCGAAGGCACCGGAAGCCGGAAGCAAGCAATAATTCAAATGAATTTCAAATCAAATCATTACAAAACATTTACAAAGTATGCGCAGCACGCTGCACAAAACCGCAGGAATCTAAGCACAGCGTAGAACGAGCCTCGCCACTCCGCCTGAACTTGATGCCCCAGCCTTGAGCAGCAGTAAACTGCAGCAGGTGGCAGTAGGCGGTGCCAGCAGAGAAAGCAAGAGGGAGAGAAGCACGCGTCAAGCGGGGCAGGCAGGTGGCAGCTGGACGCCATTGCCACAGCGCTGGGAGTGATTAATTTCTATTATTATGACACTGATTAGGGCCACTTACAGGCTCATTACAGTCATGAACAGCATAATGCACACACACACACACACATACGGACGGACACACGGGCAGACCCACGGGGAGTGACGGTGCGAGTACATTTATCAAGTCATTGGCCACCACATGCAGCGGCCGTTTGTCTTGCACTTGACCAGCAGCTAACCGGAGCAACTAAATCAACAGGCCGAGCTAGGTCCGGCCAGGACTCCGTGTGGCACGTGGCACATGGCATGCGGCACGTGGCAGGCAAAGGTGTCAAGTCTGTCTAAGGAAAATCCCCCCGCAAGAGAACTTTTTATTTACAGCATGACGCATATTCAATTCTCTGCTGCCCATTGTACTTTGCTGCGCCATAGATAACACAGTGACAACTCTCTTGGCCGGACACTGCGACTAAGTGGGACTGTCCATTTAAGAGAGGTGTCCGTTTAAGCAGTTTAGTGTAATCATTAAATAATTTAATTAATTAATAATATTAATTAATATTTAAATTAATAATAATAAATTGAAATTGGATTCTTATATAAATTTAGTTTACTGGATCAATTTAATCAATAACACAACCCCACAAAAAAAAAATACAAACGCTACAGTCAGGAGCTGACTGTATAAGGCCATGGATTACACAACCCCACAAAAAAAAAGGTTGTCATGATCTGGGTATGCGGCATATGCAGTTATATGTATTTTGGGTCGCTGAATCCGAATCCGGGGTCAGAAATTCTCCATCACGTCTGGATTTCGACCTAACCTCAAAAAACCGAAAAACCTTTTGATATCCCCCAAAAGATATAGAATCGTGTTCCTTGTTACTTGAAGCCCCAAATGAGCCCTTATCTGCCCGCTGCTCATTGAATCCTCCACTGCTAGGCGTCGAATCATCCGTTTGCACCGTTCATCAATCTTTGGTTTGCGCCCACTGCGCGGCGCTGTGCCATATTCACCGGGGTTTTTCAAAAATTTTGAAATGCAGTTTCTATGCCGGCCTAGTTTATCTGCTATCTCGGATATTTTAGCACCACCTTCATGCATTCCGAGAATGAATCCCTGCTCCTGGGCTGATAAACTTGTACCACGTGGCATTTTAGTCTATAAACTTAATAGATTAGCTAAAAAGTGCCGTAATAAGTGAATTAAATATAATAACAATAGTTACCCAAATGAATTTTTCTAAAAAAAATGTTTCCACGAAGTAATCAGCAAGAAAGATCAGCTAGACTGATTTTGCACATATAATTATTTACTACGCAATACCCAACTCGCCAACACATTTTTGAAGTAACGGTACAACGAAAGAGTTGAGAATGAAAGAATATTCGCCGCATAGCAACAAAAACATGTGACCGAAAAATTCTGCATTTACCAAAATATCCAAAGTTAACTGTAAACAACAGAATTCACAAAAACAAATAATGCACATATAATTATTTGTATGAGGTAGTTCCATAAAGCATCTTAGTATATGAAAACTCAAGAAACCACATATTACTGTTAATTTCACATTTTTCTATATTTGCCAATCGTTCAAATAAATAATTTAAGTTTTGTTAGTAAAAAAAAATTGAAAAAAAATAGTTAATCTATATTAGTACCCTGTGGGTGGAGAGGGGGGTTGGGGGAGATCTATCCGACCTAACCGCGATTGGGACGCACGACCATCACCTGTGGGCGCTTCTTGCCCTTGTTGTTCTTGCGACGACGTCGTGTGTTGTTGTTGTTGTTCTTGTTGTTAACGCGACGACGGCGCTGTACAACGCCACGACGATTGTTGTTGCCCGGACGACGACGCTGGGAGACGGCTTCACCGATAATCTGAGGCAGCAAACTGTTAATCGGTGACGAGCCATAGATAACCTGGTTGAGGGCTGCCTGTGTGTTGCTGTTGGTACTGCCGGTGGCAGTGCCGGTGACTGTGTCGGAGCCACTGGCAGCGCCAGTGCTTACTGTATCGGAGCCCAGATTCACATAGATGGCGTTGTCGCTGGCACTCGTGCCGGTGACCGAGGAAAGGCCTGTGCCGCTGTTGGAGGTCGTGGGACGCAGTTGCTCCAGCATGTCCTGCTTGTTGGTAATGTACTCATTGAGCGCAGCATTGAGGCTATTGCTGCCACTGCTGCTGCTGCTGCCAGTCAAGCCAGAGGCCAAGAAGCGCAGCTGTCCATTCTGGTTGCCATCCTTGACGTAGATGCCCGCAAGACGCGACTTCTCCGGAGCCGAAGCTACCGCACTGAGCAGTGTCAGTGCCAGAGTCCAATTGCAAAGAGCACGATTCATTGTGGCCGATTATCGATCGATGACTGTTGGCCTGGTCCAGAGTATCAACGGCTTTTATAGCGCCGAATTCCCCCATCCCGTGCATGATATGCAAAAGTGGCCCGAAACAATTCACGCTTTCTTCTTTGCATCGCCGCAACGATTCGCATAGATTCTATGCCGCACAGCACAAATCGCTCATATCATTGCCAGATCCAAAGATCTCGCATTATAATTATCCCGTTAGAAAGGTGCCACGCACAGAAGCCCTGCAGGCAAATTACTGAAGAGCAGGCCCATGCGGTTGCTTTCTAAGCGTGTCAAGTACTTAATCTATGCCGCATTGTTTGCCCAAGATCAACAGCAGATCGATCGACCCATCGATCGTCAAGCGATCAGCGAACTCAACTGAACCCGGCTCAGTTCGGCAATCATCACTTTAAGTGCCTCTTTATGCACTGAAAATGAAAATCTTCGACATTGAGTGGCGCCTGAAGAAGTGAAGAACCTAAGGAACCGAATTCACTGTTATCAAGCAGTGTCCAGATACGTGAGATATCTATAGAAAGTGTTCTCGGCATTTAGTAATTGTTTAGAACTTTTCTTTTTTTCGTGCTGGTTTTGCTTTGTTAGTCTAAAGTTGTCAAATCAAAATAATTAAATTTTACTCATATCTCCATATCGTCTACTTAAAATAATAATTAAAAAAAGTACTATTCATTAGTGAAAATATCCAGTGATATTTTGTTATCGATTAAATGCACTATGATGGTGGACACTATACATTTGTATAGTCTTATGATTATTTTTAATGCTCATTGTCGTTTTAAAGCATAGACTGCTCCTCCTTTGCATAACAACAAGGTTAATTGCTGCACTTTTCCACTGACTTCGTCCCACTGTGCGAGCACATGGGCCTGTCCGCGAAGAGTGGCGAAACGACAGTTGCCGACTGCCTGGCGGGCTGTTGAAATAAATTTCACTTACGCCAACGCAGTGCACACACACGCACAAACACACACACAGCCTTGCACACAAACAGTCTTACACACACGCACACTCTCACCCTGGCAGCACTGACTCGCATGCGGTGCGTCGTTTACTTGGCAATGCAATTACAGCCGCTAACCGCGCGTGAAAATAGCAACACAGCAGTTACAACAACAACGGCGACAACAACAACAACAACAATATCAACAACAACAGAAGGCAGCGGCAATCGTAATTGCAAAAATAACAACAGAAGCTGCTGCTGCTGTTGCCGTCAACGTTGCAGTCGCGAGCGGCTTAAAGCAACGCAATGACAATTAACAACAGGCGACAAAACGACAACAGCAACAATGGCAAGGAAGACGACTACAAGGCAGCGGCCACGCAGCGCCATATCAATGACAGCGACAGCGACAATGCTGAGGAAAAGCGGAAAATGCGAGCACGCTCAGCAGGCAGGCAGCGAGGCAGGATAGGAAAACTAACAGCCTTACGCATATTAACAGGCTTGAAATTTCTCAGCGGCGAGGCATGGCAACGGCGGGGAGTGTGGAGTGTGGTAATGTGCAATCGAAAACGTTAAACGAAAACCACACGCACTTCATTTCCACGTGCGATGGCAGCGAAAATGCGTCGGGCAATAGAAATGCTAGTCAAAGTTTTTGCCACAGCGGCACCTCAACAGCGAAATATCCCCAATTCCAGGCAGCCCCAAACTCAGTAGCAGTAGCCCAGCCCGATACGCTATTGTCACCCCTAGCAGCGTCACCTTCTCTTCCTCTGCCCCCCTCCCCGCGTTGCACTCACGCCGTGTGGCAACCACACTTGATATTGCCCCAATGCAGCAGCGACAAAACAAAAAGCTGTTTGGCCAAATGGGAAAATTGCAAGGAATTTTAAGTGAAATTCCATGACATTTTAATGGGGTTGCGATTGGGCACACTCAAGTGCAGGCATAAAATGGTTTAAGCCGGCACAACAATCGAATCAGCAGCAGAAGGGAGCCTGCTTGAGAAGGAAAAGGGGCACGACCCGTTCGAAGAGACAAGCATTATGCCTGGCCTGGCCTCGACTACCAGTTGCCAGCAGCGTCTGATGCTCTTTATCTTCCAAAAGAGCTTTTATATATGGTACATATCATACATATATATTCGTATAACAATATCATACATGGACTACAAAATATTTTGCATATATATTAAATTTCTTTCTTGCACATCATTATGAGACATGCATGAAAATCAGAATCATTTAATTTAAACGAAGAGCAAAGGCTACCTTCGGCATGCCAATGGTTCTCAACCCTTGCACGTTCATATCTATATCTTCCGATTGTTCCTATATTATTTACATATAATGGTGCAGAATTAACTGGGATTCAATATTATGTCAAAACTGGTCCAAATACAAAAAAATTCATTGCAGACGATTGTTCCTTTTGTAGCTATATGTTATAGAGGTCCGATTTTGATTAAATTTTATATACATATTATATACATATATAAAATTAAGACTGGCGTAGTAAATTTGTTTGCAATATCTTAACAAATAACAAAAGTTGGCCGATAGTTTGTATGACAGCTAAACGATATATCGGTCCGAACCGGCTCGTTCCGACTTATATACAGCGTGCAGCAATAAGTAATATGTGCACCAAATTTCATCAAGATGAGAGACATGTTGGCTAACTTCTGGCCAAAATTAACATACCATTTTCAAAAGTATATTGATCTCGCATAATTACTTCCGAAAATATCAACAACTTATTTGTGATCAACTGAATCTTCAAGAGATTTCAAATCCAACATCTCTATATCTTAAGTTTCTATAAACAATACAGATTTATCGATATCAGCGTAACCCGATTATTTATACAATTGTCAACGTGGCACGTGATACAAATGCATTAACGGAAGTGTTTGCTTTCTTTCTTTTTTTGGGGAGGATTTGGAGAATGTACGCGCGTTGTGGGATGTGTGCGTTCCCAAAAATAGGCACGGAAATGTTACAATCTATGCTTAGAGATCAATAATCGGTCCCAGCAGGGCCCACCCTCCAGGTAAGCCCCAGAACAGTGAAAAATGTTGCAAGCCAAAGTCATAAAAAGGCCGCACTCGGAATGGGGACGCGAGCAACTTCTGTTCCACTCTTCAAATGACAAACAGACGCACCAAATAAATAACAAGATGAGCGAGAGAGAAAGTGAGTGTGTGGCAGTGAGTGAGAGGGGGAGTGGTGCAAGTAGGGAGTGGAGTCTTAGCTTACCACTTAAGACGCTGAACATGCAGGAAGCGGCTGCTGCTGGCGAATCAAAGCGAAGACGAGTCAACAGGCGATCTATTTAAAGAGCAGACACAGACACAAATAGGGGGAACATGGGTCGTTTTATCGGTGGTGAAGGGAGGAGATGGCTGGGCTGGGCGTGGTGGGTGAACGATCAGTTGCCCCCCTAGAAGTCGGCAGCTCGCCATGTCGCACCTTTATTAATTGCAGCCGACGATGATGCAGACGCGCCCAGCCAGACGAGAGTTTGACATGTTTAATGCGAAAACCAAGAGAGAGTGAGAGACAAACAAAGAGAGAGGGGCCCTGAAAATGGAAATGGGGAGACAAAGAATAGGGATCGGTAATGGGAAGGGGGCAGGGACGACAGCAAGAGAGCACACGGTAACAGCCCCAGCAAACTGGGGGCGAGAATTTGGATCTATTTTGGTTCGCATGCCGCCGCGACGAGACGTTGACATAGGCTGGAAATTCTTTTCAAATGCATCTATATTTGGGGGCCCGGCAGCAGATTCCGATGCGGATTCGGATGCAGATTCCCGTCAGCAGACAGTAGACAGCTGACGCCACACAGGCCACAAGTCCACGGGCACACAGGCAGAGGGTCCACGGGTCCACGAGTCCAAAGTCCCGGGGGCAAAGTCTGGCGAGCATGTAATGCAAGCGTGCACGAAGGGAAGATCACGTTGTCGGAAATAGTTTGAAACAACTGGCTGCAAGGCTGAAGATTAGAATATCAAGAAATACCATCTTATGATGGGAAAAAAGCAACGAAGGGAAAGAAGCTAACTGTCATTTTAGGAGGAGATTTCATCACTGAGTATAACATATTTTGTAGCCTAGCAGATAATTGGATGAAATTCAGAGCTATATCTCCATCCCTCATCCTTTCAAGAACTTTTCTCAGTATAATGCTTATGAACAATATGCGGAAAGAAGCTGACTGTCATTTTAGGAGGAGATTTCATCACTGAGTATAACATATTTTGTAGCCTAGCAGATAATTGGCTGAAATTCAGAGCTATATCTTCAACCCTCATCCTTTCAAGAACAATATGCCGATAGAAGTAGCAATACTTTATCATAACGAAGTGAAAGTTGTTGCAATCGTCGAACTCTTCCATCGACACCTGATAACGTCAAGGCTCTTGTAGAGGGACCTTCTCTATGGGCCTATCTGCCCCTAAGTACTTTACATTATCGCCATCAATTAACGGCGCTTTGCAAGTGCCAGCTGCAACTGCCAGTTGCAACTCTGCCAAGTGCCAGCTGCCACTTGTGGCAATTGCCATTGAGATGAGTTATGTTTTATTTTGTGACAATGTTGGGGGGCGGCAACTGACCACGCCCATGCCGCATCCATAATCCGTGCATATGCAGTGCAATAATTTAGGCAAGTTTCGGGGCGAGTCCGAAGCATCCAAAACATGAAAATCAAATTTCCCGAACTCGCAACTGCCAAACACTTTTTGGCAATTAGTGCACGAGTCCTTAGTGAGACCACTGACAAATGGGAAGGCCGAGTCAACCCTCGAGGGCGTGCCGAGGTGCCTCACAGTGCAGCACAAATGCGAGTTTTATGTAAATCGCATGTCCTGCGCACTCAAGTGGCGACCTCTTGCGACACTCTTGCACTGCACTTGCATCCTTCAAGATGTACGTCAAGTGTTTCTGCAGCAAACTGAGAGCCCGCACTCGACTCTCTTTCACTCGCTTCCCCTGTCTCTGTCTCCAAGTGTTCTAGTTGCAGTTCCAAATTGCGCATTGCTCGAATTACTTCGGCGTGGCGGTCAGGAAACGCACCGAAAAAGGATAATGACAGGCGTTACTTACATGTCAGCAAGAGATCGTCGAGAGATTTCCTTTTTAGCTGGGGAGTGACGGGTACAGGGGGGTTGTGGCATCGATAAGGGGGGTGCTGGCATCGATTTCAATGCCGAATGATTTTTTCAATGGTTTTTTTTTGTAATCCGAGTCGCAACTTTGTTAGCATCGCTTGGCCCTTTTTACGTTTTGCTCTCGAGCATCGGATTTCCTTTGAATCCGGCGCCCTGCGCGCTATTTCTCTCTCCCTTGCTCTATTTCGGTCATTCTTGCTGTCTCGTTCGCAGTCAGTTATTGTTTATTTGTTTGTTTTGTCAACATTTGGTCGTCATAAGCGCGTTTTTGAAGTTGTCTACGGTTACGCACGGTTTTCCATTCCATTGAAAGTTTCCGTTGGTTTCCTCTTTAATCGGAAAAGTCTATCGCTCTCTTGCTCACTCCCTCCCGCGCTCTCGATAGGAAATGCAGGGCGACTTGGCAACTTGTGTGGCTTTTCTCACACATTTTTCACGCTAAACCCTGCCAAGTAGAATCCAACTGGGAGCTGGAGTTGGATTCAGAGTCGGAGTCGGAGTTGGACACTTGAGACTTGAGACTCGCGAGAGGCGGCAACTCTATCGGACGCTCGCGTTGTGTGTGGCTCATTTTATTGGCTTAGCGCACCCGCTGGGCGGCTCTTCATTTGTCATGGGCTGCATCCGTTGCGCTGCGGCTGCCCCTGAGATTGTTGTTGTTGTTCCCTCTTCCATAACCTCTACTCTGATGTTGTTGCGTAATGAATTTGTTTTACCCAAATTGAGCCAAAAAACTACCGTGTCTCAGTTTTCATTTTGTTTCATTTTGAAATAAATATTTTTTTTTTTTAATTTTCATTATTTTCAGAGCCCTCGCTGCATGTGGCGTCGATGTTGCCTGTTTGGAGTTTTCCATGGATTTTCATTAATGTGAGCCGTGGAAATTGAAGAGGGCACGTAATTGATTTGTGTCCCAGGCATCTCAAGTAAACAAATTGCCTTTGTTGCAGTCTTCAGCACTGGGCTGTTGAGAGAAATGGAAACTTGTGTGTAGGAAGAATCGTCATCAAAGAGTAGTGTAGACTACCTAGTATAGACTACCCAGCATAGACTACCCAGTATAGACTACCCAGCATAGACTACCCAGCATAGACTACCCAGCATAGACTACCCAGTATAGACTACCCAGCATAGACTACCTAGTGTAGACTACCTAGTGTAGACTACCCAGTATAGACTACACAGCATAGACTACCCAGTATAGACTACCCAGCATAGACTACCTAGTGTAGACTACCTAGTGTAGACTACCCAGTATAGACTACCCAGTATAGACTACCCAGTATAGACTACCCAATATAGACTACCCAGTGTAGACTACCCAGTGTAGACTACCTAGTGTAGACTACCTAGTGTAGACTACCTAGTGTAGACTACCCAGCATAGACTACCCAGCATAGACTACCCAGCATAGACTACCCAGCATAGACTACCTAGTATAGACTACCCAGTATAGACTACCCAGCATAGACTACCCAGCATAGACTACCCAGCATAGACTACCCAATATAGACTACCCAGTGTAGACTACCCAGTGTAGACTACCCAGTGTAGACTACCCAGTGTAGACTACCTAGTGTAGACTACCTAGTGTAGACTACCCAGCATAGACTACCTAGCATAGACTACCCAGCATAGACTACCCAGCATAGACTACCTAGCATAGACTACCCAGCATAGACTACCCAGCATAGACTATCCAGCATAGACTACCCAGCATAGACTACCCAGTATAGACTACCCAGTATAGACTACCCAGCATAGACTACCTAGTGTAGACTACCCAGCATAGACTACCCAGCATAGACTACCCAGCATAGACTACCCAGTATAGACTACCTAGTGTAGACTACCCAGCATAGACTACCCAGCATAGAATACCCAGTATAGACTACCCAGTATAGACTACCCAGTATAGACTACCCAGTATAGACTACCCAGTGTAGACTACCCAGTATAGACTACCCAGTATAGACTACCCAGTAAAGACTACCTAGTGTAGACTACCCAGCATAGAAGAATCGTCATCAAAGAGTAGTGGAGAGTTGTGAATATTTGAGAATATACTAGTGTAGACTACCCAGTATAGACTACCTAGTATAGACTACCTAGTATAGACTACCCAGCATAGACTACCCAATATAGACTACCCAGTGTAGACTACCCAGTGTAGACTACCCAGTGTAGACTACCTAGTGTAGACTACCTAGTGTAGACTACCCAGCATAGACTACCCAGTATAGACTACCCAGCATAGACTACCCAGCATAGACTACCCAGCATAGACTACCTAGCATAGACTACCCAGCATAGACTACCCAGCATAGACTATCCAGCATAGACTACCCAGCATAGACTACCCAGTATAGACTACCCAGTATAGACTACCCAGCATAGACTACCTAGTGTAGACTACCCAGCATAGACTACCCAGCATAGACTACCTAGTATAGACTACCTAGTATAGACTACCCAGTATAGACTACCCAGTATAGACTACCCAGTATAGACTACCCAGTATAGACTACCCAGTATAGACTACCCAGTATAGACTACCCAGTATAGACTACCCAGTATAGACTACCCAGCATAGACTACCCAGCATAGACTACCCAGTATAGACTACCCAGCATAGACTACCCAGCATAGAATACCCAGCATAGACTACCCAGTATAGACTACCCAGTATAGACTACCCAGTATAGACTACCCAGTGTAGACTACCCAGTGTAGACTACTCAGCATAGACTACCCAGCATAGACTACCTAGTGTAGACTACCCCGTATAGACTACCCAGTATAGACTACCCAGTATAGACTACCCAGTATAGACTACCCAGCATAGACTACCCAGCATAGACTACCCAGTATAGACTACCCAGCATAGACTACCTAGCATAGACTACCTAGTGTAGACTACCTAGTGTAGACTACCTTGTGTAGACTACCCAGCATAGACTACCCAGCATAGACTACCCAGCATAGACTACCCAGCATAGACTACCCAGCATAGACTACCCAGCATAGACTACCCAGCATAGACTACCCTGCATAGACTACCCAGCATAGACTACCCAGCATAGACTACCCAGCATAGACTACCCAGCATAGACTACCCAGTATAGACTACCCAGTATAGACTACCCAGCATAGACTACCCAGCATAGACTTCCCAGTATAGACTACCCAGCATAGACTACCCAGCATAGACTACCCAGCATAGACTACCCAGCATAGACTACCCAGCATAGACTACCCAGCATAGACTACCCAGCATAGACTACCCAGCATAGACTACCGAGCATAGACTACCCAGTATAGACTACCCAGTATAGACTACCCAGCATAGACTACCCAGCATAGACTACCCAGCATAGACTACCTAGTGTAGACTACCCAGTATAGACTACCCAGTATAGACTACCCAGTATAGACTACACAGCATAGACTACCCAGCATAGACTACCCAGTATAGACTACCCAGTATAGACTACCTAGTGTAGACTACCTAGTGTAGACTACCTAGTGTAGACTACCCAGCATAGACTACCCAGCATAGACTACCCAACATAGACTACCCAACATAGACTACCCAGCATAGACTACCCAGCATAGACTACCCAGTATAGACTACCCAGCATAGACTACCCAGCATAGACTACCCAGCATAGACTACCCAGTATAGACTACCCAGCATAGACTACCTAGTGTAGACTACCTAGTGTAGACTACCTAGTGGAGACTACCCTGCATAGACTACCCAGCATAGACTACCCAGCATAGACTACCCAGCATAGACTACCCAGTATAGACTACCCAGCATAGACTACCCAGCATAGACTACCCAGTATAGACTACCCAGTATAGACTACCCAGTATAGACTACCCAGTATAGACTACCCAGCATAGACTACCCAGCATAGACTACCCAGCATAGACTACCCAGTATAGACTACCCAGTATAGACTACCCAGTATAGACTACCTAGTGTAGACTACCCAGCATAGAAGAATCGTCATCAAAGAGTAGTGGAGAGTTGTGAATATTTGAGAATATACTAGTGTAGACTACCCAGTATAGACTACCTAGTATAGACTACCCAGCATAGACTACCCAGTATAGACTTCCCAGCATAGACTACCCAGCATAGACTACCTAGTGTAGACTACCCAGCATAGACTACCCAGCATAGAATACCCAGTATAGACACCCAGTATAGACTACCCAGCATAGACTACCCAGCATAGACTACCCAGTATAGACTACCCAGTATAGACTACCCAGTGTAGACTACCCAGTATAGACTACCCAGTATAGACTACCCAGTATAGACTACCCAGCATAGAAGAATCGTCATCAAAGAGTAGTGGAGAGTTGTGAATATTTGAGAATATACTAGTGTAGACTACCCAGCATAGACTACCCAGCATAGAATACCCAGTATAGACACCCAGTATAGACTACCTAGTATAGACTACCCAGCATAGACTACCCAGTATAGACTTCCCAGCATAGACTACCCAGCATAGACTACCTAGTGTAGACTACCCAGCATAGACTACCCAGCATAGAATACCCAGTATAGACACCCAGTATAGACTACCCAGCATAGACTACCCAGCATAGACTACCCAGTATAGACTACCCAGCATAGACTACCCAGTATAGACTTCCCAGCATAGACTACCCAGCATAGACTACCTAGTGTAGACTACCCAGCATAGACTACCCAGCATAGAATACCCAGTATAGACACCCAGTATAGACACCCAGTATAGACTACCCAGCATAGACTACCCAGCATAGACTACCCAGTATAGACTACCCAGTATAGACTACCCAGCATAGACTACCAGGTATAGACTACCCAGTATAGACTACCCAGTATAGACTACCCAGTATAGACTACCCAGCATAGAAGAATCGTCATCAAAGAGTAGTGGAGAGTTGTGAATATTTGAGAATATACTAGTGTAGACTACCCAGCATAGACTACCTAGTGTAGACTACCCAGTATAGACTACCTAGTGTAGACTACCCAGTATAGACTACCTAGTGTAGACTACCCAGCATAGACTACCCAGCATAGACTACCCAGCATAGACTACCCAGCATAGACTACCCAGCATAGACTACCCAGTATAGACTACCTAGTGTAGACTACCCAGCATAGACTACCTAGTGTAGACTACCCAGTATAGACTACCTAGTGTAGACTACCCAGTATAGACTACCTAGTGTAGACTACCCAGTATAGACTACCTAGTGTAGACTACCCAGCATAGACTACCAGGTATAGACTACCCAGTATAGACTACCCAGTATAGACTACCCAGTATAGACTACCCAGCATAGAAGTATCGTCATCAAAGAGTAGTGGAGAGTTGTGAATATTTGAGAATATACTAGTGTAGACTACCCAGCATAGACTACCCAGCATAGACTACCCAGTATAGACTACCCAGCATAGACTACCCAGCATAGACTACCTAGTGTAGACTACCCAGTATAGACTACCCAGTATAGACTACCCAGCATAGACTACCTAGTATAGACTACCCAGTATAGACTACCCAGCATAGACTACCCAGCATAGACTACCCAGCATAGACTACCCAATATAGACTACCCAGTGTAGACTACCCAGTGTAGACTACCCAGTGTAGACTACCCAGTGTAGACTACCTAGTGTAGACTACCTAGTGTAGACTACCCAGCATAGACTACCTAGCATAGACTACCCAGCATAGACTACCCAGCATAGACTACCTAGTGTAGACTACCCAGCATAGACTACCTAGTGTAGACTACCCAGTATAGACTACCTAGTGTAGACTACCCAGTGTAGACTACCCAGTATAGACTACCCAGCATAGACTACCCAGCATAGACTACCCAGCATAGACTACCCAGCATAGAAGAATCGTCATCAAAGAGTAGTGGAGAGTTGTGAATATTTGAGAATATACTAGTGTAGACTACCCAGTGTAGACTACCCAGTATAGACTACCCAGTGTAGACTACCCAGTGTAGACTACCCAGTGTAGACTACCCAGTATAGACTACCCAGCATAGACTACCCAGCATAGACTACCCAGCATAGACTACCCAGCATAGAAGAATCGTCATCAAAGAGTAGTGGAGAGTTGTGAATATTTGAGAATTTACAGTTCTGAGTTATACACATATAAACATACACATACACATATATTGGTTCTTTTATATACTAGCAAGTAATATTCGATTGCATGATCTTGATATAAACATAAATAAACAAACAAAACGGCAATATTTATTTACATTTTCTAGTTAATATAAAACTTCTGGTGGTCAAATTGTCATTAATTGTGTGTGTCATTGTGCTAACGCAAAATTATCGCGGTCTTTTTGCAATTTCGCTCTTGCTACATATGCATATACATATTTACATAGACTACCCAGTATAGAACTACCCAGTATAGAACTACCCAGTATAGAACTACCCAGTATAGAACTACCCAGTATAGAACTACCCAGTATAGAACTACCCAGTATAGAACTACCCAGTATAGAACTACCCAGTATAGAACTACCCAGTATAGAACTACCCAGTATAGAACTACCCAGTATAGAACTGTAGAAATCGCACTACTTTATTATTAAACTAAAGCATTTATTTCTTATGCGTAAATTATAAACAAGACAATTCAGTGAATGTGCGTGTTAGCGTCTATGTATGCTTAGCGTCTACTTTTGTAACGGCGAATATCGTTCGCGGAACTATCGTCTGCTTACGACGGTGCCGGGTTGCCAGATCGGGCTCATATCGCTGAGGCTGCGTCGCCACAGAACTACCCAGTATAGAACTACCCAGTATAGAACTACCCAGTATAGAACTACCCAGTATAGAACTACCCAGTATAGAACTACCCAGTATAGAACTACCCAGTATAGAACTACCCAGTATAGAACTACCCAGTATAGAACTACCCAGTATAGAACTACCCAGTATAGAACTACCCAGTATAGAACTACCCAGTATAGAACTACCCAGTATAGAACTACCCAGTATAGAACTACCCAGTATAGAACTACCCAGTATAGAACTACCCAGTATAGAACTACCCAGTATAGAACTACCCAGTATAGAACTACCCAGTATAGAACTACCCAGTATAGAACTACCCAGTATAGAACTACCCAGTATAGAACTACCCAGTATAGAACTACCCAGTATAGAACTACCCAGTATAGAACTACCCAGTATAGAACTACCCAGTATAGAACTACCCAGTATAGAACTACCCAGTATAGAACTACCCAGTATAGAACTACCCAGTATAGAACTACCCAGTATAGAACTACCCAGTATAGAACTACCCAGTATAGAACTACCCAGTATAGAACTACCCAGTATAGAACTACCCAGTATAGAACTACCCAGTATAGAACTACCCAGTATAGAACTACCCAGTATAGAACTACCCAGTATAGAACTACCCAGTATAGAACTACCCAGTATAGAACTACCCAGTATAGAACTACCCAGTATAGAACTACCCAGTATAGAACTACCCAGTATAGAACTACCCAGTATAGAACTACCCAGTATAGACTACCCAGCATAGACTACACAGCATAGACTACCCAGCATAGACTACCTAGTGTAGACTACCTAGTGTAGACTACCCAGCATAGACTACCCAGCATAGACTACCCAGCATAGACTACCCAGCATAGACTACCCAGCATAGACTACCCAGCATAGACTACCCAGCATAGACTACCCTGCATAGACTACCCAGTATAGACTACCCAGTATAGACTACCCAGTATAGACTACCTAGTGTAGACTACCCAGCATAGAAGAATCGTCATCAAAGAGTAGTGGAGAGTTGTGAATATTTGAGAATATACTAGTGTAGACTACCCAGTATAGACTACCTAGTATAGACTACCCAGCATAGACTACCCAGTATAGACTTCCCAGCATAGACTACCCAGCATAGACTACCTAGTGTAGACTACCCAGCATAGACTACCCAGCATAGAATACCCAGTATAGACACCCAGTATAGACTACCCAGCATAGACTACCCAGCATAGACTACCCAGTATAGACTACCCAGTATAGACTACCCAGTGTAGACTACCCAGTATAGACTACCCAGTATAGACTACCCAGTATAGACTACCCAGCATAGAAGAATCGTCATCAAAGAGTAGTGGAGAGTTGTGAATATTTGAGAATATACTAGTGTAGACTACCCAGTATAGACTACCCAGCATAGAATACCCAGTATAGAACTACCCAGTATAGAACTACCCAGTATAGAACTACCCAGTATAGAACTACCCAGTATAGAACTACCCAGTATAGAACTACCCAGTATAGAACTACCCAGTATAGAACTACCCAGTATAGAACTACCCAGTATAGAACTACCCAGTATAGAACTACCCAGTATAGAACTACCCAGTATAGAACTACCCAGTATAGAACTACCCAGTATAGAACTACCCAGTATAGAACTACCCAGTATAGAACTACCCAGTATAGAACTACCCAGTATAGAACTACCCAGTATAGAACTACCCAGTATAGAACTACCCAGTATAGAACTACCCAGTATAGAACTACCCAGTATAGAACTACCCAGTATAGAACTACCCAGTATAGAACTACCCAGTATAGAACTACCCAGTATAGAACTACCCAGTATAGAACTACCCAGTATAGAACTACCCAGTATAGAACTACCCAGTATAGAACTACCCAGTATAGAACTACCCAGTATAGAACTACCCAGTATAGAACTACCCAGTATAGAACTACCCAGTATAGAACTACCCAGTATAGAACTACCCAGTATAGACCTACCCAGTATAGACTACCCAGTATAGACTACCCAGTATAGACTACCCAGTATAGAACTACCCAGTATAGAACTACCCAGTATAGAACTACCCAGTATAGAACTACCCAGTATAGAACTACCCAGTATAGAACTACCCAGTATAGAACTACCCAGTATAGAACTACCCAGTATAGAACTACCCAGTATAGAACTACCCAGTATAGAACTACCCAGTATAGAACTACCCAGTATAGAACTACCCAGTATAGAACTACCCAGTATAGAACTACCCAGTATAGACTACCCAGTATAGACTACCCAGTATAGACTACCCAGTATAGACTACCCAGTATAGACTACCCAGTATAGACTACCCAGTATAGACTACCCAGTATAGACTACCCAGTATAGACTACCCAGTATAGACTACCCAGTATAGACTACCCAGTATAGACTACCCAGCATAGACTACCCAGCATAGACTACCCAGCATAGACTACCCAGCATAGACTACCCAGTATAGACTACCCAGTATAGACTACCCAGTATAGACTACCCAGTATAGACTACCCAGCATAGACTACCTAGTGGAGACTACCCAGCATAGAAGAATCGTCATCAAAGAGTAGTGGAGAGGAATATGGAATATTATAGAGTAGCATGGAGTATTGTAGAGTAGCATAGAGTACTGTTGAGTTGTGTAGAGTATTCTAGAGTATTGTTGAATAGTGTAGAGATGTGAAGAATAAAGAATTCAAACCTTTATTTAATCCGATAAACTTTTCGCAACGTTCATAAATTAAAACTGGTGTGGCATTGTCATTTTTACAACGCCACATTGTCAGGGCCAAACAGGCGTGGCAGTTGGTAGAAAATAATCGGTAGTGGACCCTCAGTCACTTAGCGCTTTCAGCATTCGTTCATTTTGGCGTTGCTTTTGACACATTCAACAGCGTCAAATCGATCATTATCAGCGATGCGACGACGGCGACGGCGACGACGACGACGATAGTAACACCAGAGCCACATTAGCAATCGTCATAAGTTGCGCCGCGAAACGCCCTCAAAAACAATACAAAATAAGTAGGGGGAAAAGAGTTAAGCAAACTCGACTAGAAGGTACTACGTTGTCAGTTTTAAGGAGACGTGAAACTGTTTTGCTAAAATACATTCGCTATTTTATTTCATTTTAAAACGGAAACAATTCTGACATATGTTGACTAATACACCCTCAACACCATACTTCATCTCTCTGTCTGTGATAGTTGCAGAGATCAACAGCGTAATCTGTCTTGTGCATATACCATTTTTTACTGATTTTTAACGCTTACAGGGTGTGCATTGAAGCAGCAAGCAGAAATATTAAAAAAGAGAAAAAGCAAACAGCCCGAAACGATCTTCAGCTGGTGGGCAGCTAATTTGGAGCGCTGATTTGGTCATTTGAACTGTGGAGATCCATTGTCTTTTTCGGGTTTTTTCTTCAGAGATTGAGATGGACGGGCTGCTTCGACTGCTTCAATTCTTTTGCCTTGTGTGCAAATTAAGTTTTATTAATTTAATTTTTTAACGAGCTGCGATCGGCTCCGAGATTTATGCCCCGACTAGCTTCAACGTGATGTTGATGACTCTGGCGTCGGCGTCGGAGTCGACGTTGGGTTTTGGCGTCCATCGTCCGCATGCCCCAAATTTATTGAGACATTTTTCTCTCTTTTGATTTGGACGCTCGTCCGCCAGCTATTTATGTCGAATTCCGTTCGTAGAAGGCTTCGTAATGATCGCTGATGAGGTGTTTATGAGCATGGTCAGGCATTTTGCATTAGTCATGCCCATTGTGGCGTCTCCATGGGGGCGTCGACAGTTCGCTGTCGGTTGTTGTCTGTCTTCCCCCCACCCCCTCCTGTCGGCGTTCGCTTTGTTTCTGGCTCTGCCTATCTATGGCAGTCATTAGATGGAAGACACAGGGAAACCGTTTCGATTCGCTACGCCCGAAGGCAAATGAAATCGAAAACATTAGAGAATCATGCGAACCCAAACTGAACCGAAGGCGTTTGCAATCGACATGCTCTCTCCATCTGCTCTCCGGACGTTGTATAATCAAATATCCATTTCAATACGAAAGGCTTCAGTAGAGTTCCCCCGGATGAGGTGGAGAGTACAGTTAATTGGCAGTGGCTACTCTTGCCATTGGAATCAAATGCATGCCTTCACTTCTCCACTCCTCCATATCTCCCAATCGATCTCAATCTCTTTCCTTTCCCCTTCTCATAAGGTTTATTGGATGCCATAACTTATTTTAAAGATACATTAAGATATACCAAAGTCTTAACGGACCCTGATGAAATATCTACCAGTTTTATTTGATAACATATCAGATATGTCGAATTAATTATGTTTGTTAAGGTCTTTGTTGAAAGAACTATTTTAATACCTAATAGAATTTAATAATCTTATCTAATGCTGGGCTACAAAGAGACTGTTTATTTATTATTTATTTACATGTTGGATTTATCCAGAGCTTGAGAATAAGGCCGGCTAATAAAGCCATCATTTCACACTATCAAGTTTTGTTATGCTCGAAGTCAGAGTATGTAAGTGGAACGTACTAAGTACTCACATTTTCGGCGCACTTACTCATTGTGTGGGTGTGAAGGAAGGGAGGGAGGGAAGTGGGCAAGGGGCGGGGATCACTGGCATTGTGTGGCATGCCGCCAGAAAATTGCCTTCGAGCTGGGTAAAAGTGCAAATATGAAGCACTTAGCGAGCAGAGCCATTGCCGTCGCAGTCGCCATTGCCGTTCCGGCCGTGCAGCGGTGTGCGGAAATCAAACAATGCCATTAGGCTAATAATTGCTGCTCGTTATTGTTGTAATTGTGGCCATTGGCCGTCCTCGGTCCTACGTCCTCCGTCCGTCGCGCCGGGCACACAAAATGTATTAATTAAGCTATTTATCTAAACTAATGCGAGCATTTAGTAGCCAAGACAGAAGCAAATTGCACTCATTAGCCGACTGTGCCGACTCTCTCGACTGCCGACTGGCAACTGCCACTCCAGTCTCTCTGTCTGTCTATCTGTCTGTCTGTCTGTCCCTTCAGTCTATTCCCCTTTCGCTCCCCCTTCCAGTCACATTGATTCGATGAGCCAATCGTTTTTCTCCAGCCCTGTGGAGAGATAATTGCGTTGGATAAGTATATGCCCTCTGTGAAGCTGGTGGCCAGACCAGCATCTTCATCTAACATCTTCCGTCTTCGGCCTGTCCTGCACTTGGTCGTGTGACAGACATGCCTGTTGAAGAATGCTAGAACCAATTGGAGATATCGTCACTTCAATGCGATCAGCCCATCGACCCAACGGTCAAGCGCTACATCATCATTAAAGACTGCCACGCAGAGCCGGAGCCGAACCGGAGCAGGGCCAACGTGCTGAAGAAGGCAAATGAGGAGGGACAGAGTAACCTGGCAGCGGCAGCGGCAGCGGCAGCTTATCGTCTGCCGCATCATTAGCTTGATTATCAATGAGCACATCGACAACGCCGTCGCCGTCGTGGTTGTGCCACATTAAATACAAACAAAGAGGGAGAGAAAAAAGGGAAAGACAGAGAGGAAGAACGACAAATGCTGCAGACTTCCATCTGTTTGTGTCCAATGAGACTGGCTTAAAGCGGCTCTCAACGTAGCGATTAATTGAAAAAGGGCAGCAATGCAAGAATTCACTCAGGGCAAACTTCTGCTGAGATATACCCTGTAAACTGAACTCATAAGACATGATAACATATTAAAGAATGTGCATTGCTGTTTAACATCATTAAAAGGCAAGTTGATGAGGATTGTTCGTCTGTTTGATTCTCAGAAACGGTACTATATATGGTATATATATCTTTTAATCCTGGATATATTTTCCTTAAAGCGGCGCAATATAACAGGAAGTTAACATATAATTAACAATCTTGCTTTATATCTGATTTTAAACTCAACTTCTTCAATCTCCACTTTGAAGCTGGTCTCATCATTAGCCTGACAGTTATTGTAACTATGGTTCCAATGATTCCAATTAGCTTTTGCACCATTTGATACTCTGTTCGAGGGCCTCTCACCCATATCGCTTCAGTTGTTTTTATTTTTTGGGGGCCTTTCCTGCTTTCGGTTAGGTTTTCGGTTCGATTTCAAAGATCTTCGGCAGCGATAAGCCCAACCGTCTCGAAGTCCGTCCGCGTGACAAATTGTTAGTGCAGCGATTGTCTCGCACTGTTGTTGTTGTCTCTTTTTCGGCTGCCCGCTAATGAATATGATTAGCATAATTAGTTGTGCGACCAAAGCGGATCGGATGCAAGTGGCAGCGGCGGCATCCATCGTCGGGCAAACTGCCAGCGGCTTGGCCAGGTGTAGCCCCGCTGTTGGTTTAATTTAATGTGGGGTCACCCTCCCCTCTTTCCCTCTCTCTTTTTCTCTCTCTCTGACTCACTCTTGCACTTACACGTAATCATAATCGTAATAAAAGGCCACATATGCCCGCCGCCCAGGTGTAGGTAGCTGCAAAACACCCGAGCTGTGGCTGCCACATGCGGCAGATACGGCGAAATGTGCTCCATATATTAACGTGCCAGCAGCGAACCCGCAGCCTTGTGCCCCGAGCCCCAAACAACATCATCAACATGAATCTCACACCCGCGCTGAAATCCCCTACAACAACAACAACAACGGTAACAATAAAGGAGAGTCACAAAAACTGTCACTGGCCACGATGTTTGACAGATGGACTCTCCGACGAGGATTGCGAGGAAGCGAGCCGAGCTCATCTAATTTCTGGTATTTGTTCTTGTCCAAAGTGGGACGCAGGGGAAGGGGAGGAGCTACTGGCAACTGGTACATGCTGTCAGACCGCTATCTGGGGCAGTTTTCGAAGCAGATGTGAGTGAGTGAGGGAGGGAGGAGGTGTGGGGAATATGGAGAGGCCCTTGCCCAATTCCGTCTATCCGCAATATGAATGAAGTTTTAATGCATGTCTATGGTGACACATTAAAGACCAAGCGACAAGGACGAGAACACACGACAACGAACAATAAGAAACAATGTAACGAAACTGACACCCTCTTCCCTTCTCCCTATGAGTGTTTCCCCCCCACCTCTCAGAGAGAGAGAGAGCGACAGAGAGAGACGACAAAAATAATGAGCTAAAAGGTAGGCAGGATGTGAAATGCTTGAAAAACTTCAAATGCTGCTGAATTTGAATACGACAATCCCCACCACTCCCCACCCAGACCCAGCTAGACCCTCTCGAGGCAACCCAATCCAGACAAAGCATACAGATTCGTATACGGAAATTATGTGTATTACACAGCAATTGCCAGTCCAAGTCTCAGCACCGCCTCTCCTCCCCATACCTTGACAGGAAATGACATTAAGTTCAGCCCCAAAATATTCCTAAGTATGCCCCTGTTAAACACGAAGTATGTTATGTAGATGCATCCCCATGCAGGGAAAATGAGCATTAAAAACCGAATAAAAACAGAGGCATAAAACGAAATTTGACAGGAAAATTTATTCGATTTTAATCAGGCAGGAATTGAAATGTTTCGGAAATGAGAAGACAAGACAATCAGCATTGTAGTTGGTATAATTAGAGTTCTGGATTTAATATGACATTTAAGTATAGATTAAAGTAAAGTAATTATGAATGGAAGTTAGTTGAAAACTGGAGAAAGTAGTATGCATACATATTAAATATCTACTGTACCAAGAGTACATAGTGAATTCACTGTAACACCCTGTTACAGTGTTTACATAAAGAGAGTCGATCGGCGCGCTCACAGAAAGTGCAAGTGTCTGCATTCTGTTACACTCACTCAACTGAACGTTGGAAGCGGCACCTTCGCTGCCTCCAACACTCAATAAAAATAAAAAATATTTAAAAGGATAATTGTTTCCTTACAGTTTGTATGTTTATAAATCGAAAGTAACATACCTAACATATGTTACATACAAAAAATGGAGATCCAATTAAGTTTAGAATCTGGCCACGCTTTACAGATATATAGAACATATATTGATTTACATTTTAGTGGACTCTGATGGAACGACCAGCAAGTATGCAATAAGAAACAGTCAGGCGCACTCGATAGTAGGATATGTTGAAACTCCGTAAAATGCACTTAACACTACGACAGATCAAATGATCTGTTGGTGTTTTTCTCATACTTTTTTAATAACTTTTCCGTTTGTTATCCGATTCAAGTTAAAGTTTTGACGATATGTAGGTAATATAATAAGCTAACTATTGGTCCAAGTAACTATTGGTACCCTTTTAAATCGAATTGACAAAATAAATAATTGATTTGCGGAGGCGGTGGGCGTAAGTAAACCGCTTTTTGACCGTTTTTAATGGTTGAAGGGTACAACCAGTAAGAAAAGCAACAGTCGCGCAGCACGCAACAGAAGCAAGAGAACTGTTCGCCATCTATAGATCAATTTATACCCTTGTAGGTTCTTATATCCACCGATCGTTGCTATACTACTAAATATATACATATACATACCAAAATAGTGCAGCATATTATGTCTAACTTTGATTGGCACTCATCAGTAAAGTTACTTCTGAAAGCAGAACTGGTCTTTATAGAGAATCACCTTCATTGCGGGGAGAATTGGCCGATAGTTTGTATGGCAGCTATATGATATATCGGTCCGATCCGGCTTGTTCCGACTTATATACAGCGTGCAGCAATAAGAAGCATGTGTGCCAAGTATTATCAAGTTGGCTTTACAACTGCGAGACAAGTTTGCGTTGCTCCAGACAGGCTTGGCTAAATCGACTTCCCCGTTGATGCTGATTCAGAATATACATATATACCTCAGGGGTCGGGGAGACATCTCCTAAAGTGGGTTACAAACAAGGCAATTAGGTAGATGCAGGTCATACCAGTAAGATCGTTCTCGGGTATCAATTCAATTTCCAAATCAATTCAATGCATGACACCCTTCCGTAACAGGTCGAATGAAGATAGTGTTCAGATCCTGGTTATATTCATCATCCAAAGAGCATCCCACATTCAAATGTTCTATGAACATGTGGAACATAAAATCGAGTTTATGTTTAAGGATTTTATGTTCCAAATGTGAATACGTAGATAATTCATTCAGCTTAGTATATGTTAAAGTTAGAAAGTTGTAGCTTTTATACAGAGCTTACAAATTGAGTTTAAAAGCGCCCGAAAACAAGGCACTGCGAATGCGAATACCGAATACGAATACCGAATCAAGTCTGAATACGGGATAACGACAGAGCAAGTGTTGTAAATTTGATTATGATCTGATCGATGACAGAAGCAGCAGCAGCAGAAGCAAGAGAACTGTTCGCCATCTATAGATCAATTTATACCCTTGTAGGTTCTTATATCCTCCGATCGTTGCTATACTACTAAATATATACATATACATACCAAAATAGTGCAGCATATTATGTCTAACTTTGATTGGCACTCATCAGTAAAGTTACTTCTGAAAGCAGAACTGGTCTTTATAGAGAATCACCTTCATTGCGGGGAGAATTGGCCGATAGTTTGTATGGCAGCTATATGATATATCGGTCCGATCCGGCTTGTTCCGACTTATATACAGCGTGCAGCAATAAGAAGCATGTGTGCCAAGTATTATCAAGTTGGCTTTACAACTGCGAGACAAGTTTGCGTTGCTCCAGACAGGCTTGGCTAAATCGACTTCCCCGTTGATGCTGATTCAGAATATACATATATACCTTATGGGGTCGGGGAGACATCTCCTAAAGTGGGTTGCAAACTCCCGGCCAAAATGAATATATCCTCTGTAGGTGAAAGAAAGGATTGCGATCTTCTAAAATAAAATAAGGCAATTAGGTAGATGCAGGTCATACCAGTAAGATCGTTCTCGGGTATCAATTCAATTTCCAATTCAATTCAATGCATGACAACCTTCCGTAACAGGTCGAATGAAGATAGTGTTCAGATCCTGGTTATATTCATCATCCAAAGAGCATCCCACATTCAAATGTTCTATGAACATGTGGAACATAAAATCGAGTTTATGTTTAAGGATTTTATGTTCCAAATGTGAATACGTAGATAATTCATTCAGCTTAGTATATGTTAAAGTTAGAAAGTTGTAGCTTTTATACAGAGCTTACAAATTGAGTTTAAAAGCGCCCGAAAACAAGGCACTGCGAATGCGAATACCGAATACGAATACCGAATCAAGTCTGAATACGGGATAACGACAGAGCAAGTGTTGTAAATTTGATTATGATCTGATCGATGACAGAAGCAGCAGCAGCAGAAGCAAGAGAACTGTTCGCCATCTATAGATCAATTTATACCCTTGTAGGTTCTTATATCCTCCGATCGTTGCTATACTACTAAATATATACATATACATACCAAAATAGTGCAGCATATTATGTCTAACTTTGATTGGCACTCATCAGTAAAGTTACTTCTGAAAGCAGAACTGGTCTTTATAGAGAATCACCTTCATTGCGGGGAGAATTGGACGATAGTTTGTATGGCAGCTATATGATATATCGGTCCGATCCGGCTTGTTCCGACTTATATACAGCGTGCAGCAATAAGAAGCATGTGTGCCAAGTATCATCAAGTTGGCTCTACAACTGCGAGACAAGTTTGCGTTGCTCCAGACAGACTTGGCTAAATCGACTTCCCTGTTGATGCTGATTCAGAATATACATATATACATCAGGGGTCGGGGAGACATCTCCTAAAGTGGGTTACAAACAAGGCAATTAGGTAGATGCAGGTCATACCAGTAAGATCGTTCTCGGGTATCAATTCAATTTCCAATTCAATTCAATGCATGACAACCTTCCGTAACAGGTCGAATGAAGATAGTGTTCAGATCCTGGTTATATTCATCATCCAAAGAGCATCCCACATTCAAATGTTCTATGAACATGCGGAACATAAAATCCTTAAGTTTAAGGATTTTATGTTCCAAATGTTCATAAAATCGAGTTGAAGTTTAAGGATTTTATGCTCCAAATGTTCATAAAATCGAGTTGAAGTTTAAGGATTTCATGCTCATAGAACATATAAATCCGGCGCCTTCTCTATTCCTTACAAATTAAAGGTGGAATATAAATACTTTAAATTTGTACGGAGCAGAGAAAGCGGCCGGATTTGTAATAAACACTGAAACCTTATTAACCACTACTTTATCCTTATTCGAAAACGGAATAAAGGTTTAAAAAATAGAATTTACAAAGGACGAAAGAAAATATAATTTTTTTCAACTTTTTACAAAAGAATATATAATTTTTTTCAACTTTTTACAAAAGAAAATATAATTTTTTTTAATTTTTTTGATGATTCTCCGTTGGTGTTCTAGAAATGAATGATAAAATATGAAATTGTAGGCTTGCCCTTAGATGTGTGTGCCTGACAGAAAAGTCAAGGCACCTTGATTCGAAAACATATTTGAGAGCGAAAACAAAGGTACCCATTTTTCTAGAAAATATAGAAAGCAAAATATAATCAGTAACAAGAGTAGAATCTAATAGAGGCCAAGAACTCGGAACTAAACAACTTGGGGAAGTTAACTTCGAACACAAGTCAGCCAACAAGCATATAGAGATCTAAACTACAATATTTGAGAATACCTCTTAGGAAGAAGCATATTAAGAGTTACGGGGGCGGTGGGCGTGGCACCTAACATTTGAAATAAACTTGATCAGCTTATAGTACACAGGAGTCTTCCTGCCAAATTTGGTAACTCTAGCTTTTATAATAAGTAGCTGAGATCTGTGCGTTCACACAGACAGACGGACAGACGGACAGACAGACAGACATGGCTCAATCGACTCGGCTAATGATCCTGAGTAACAATATATATTCTTTGTGGGGTCTGCCACGCCTCCTTCTGCCTGTTACATACATTTGCACAAAGTTAGTATACCCTTTTTTGACCATTTACAATGGTCGAAGGGTATAAAAACAATTAAACACATTCGGCTAAAGCTTTCTTGCATGTTAAGATTAAAATGCTCGCCATATTCCAAGTGAATGCCATCAAAATCGAAGCAAAAACGTTAGTGATATGTATATGTATAATATAATAATCTCGATTCACATAACCGCAGACAAGTTTTCAACACTGTTCTCTGGCAGTTAGAGCCTTAGCTAGACAAAGGCAAAAGAGGCAGCAAAAGCTTTCATTATGTTTACACATCCTTGACGGTGGTGAGAGGTGGGGGGTAGGGGATGCGATAGGATTTTACGGGTATTCGGAGTCGTCTGTGTCTGCCGCAGCAGTAGAATCCATTCGGATTCAGAGATCAGCTTGATTTTGCCTCTAATGACAGCTTACATGCAGCGGCTCAATGGATCACAGAAGCGCCCTGCGCCCAATTTGCGTGCCACATGTTGCTGCCACAGCGAGCTCAGCTCAGTCTGGCTGGGTCTGGCAGTCTGTCTCGCCATCTTCGACTTGTACTTGCATGTAAATGGCGCTTAGGGCAATCGGGCGGCTAATAGCTCCAATACTGGATGCCAGGCGATAGTCGAGGCAGAGACAGAAGCAGAAGCAGAGGCAGAGGATGGCGGCACAGTCGACAGGGGCGCAGTAATAACGGGAAATATTCCATATCGAAATTTGTAGCGCCTTTTATCGTTGGCAACTTTGAAAGTTAGTCACTTGGCTGCCACTGTGGCACGCCCAACGTGCAACGCCCACCGTGCTGGGGCTTTCACGTAATTTTTCATAAACATAAAAGTTGCCTGTTCTTTACGTGTGCCCGCGCAGGGGAGGGGCAATGTTGGCAGCAGCGCAAAGAGGGATGGGGATGGAGATGGGAATGGGAATGGCAGAGCGGGTGCTCGGCTGGGCGCGTCCTTATGGGTTCGTAAGTGGCAGAAGCAACCGCAGATTGTTGCCCCTGCATATTGTATTTGTATTTTGTGATTTTAATGCGGCATTTTGTGGCAAGCTGTATGTGTACAGATGTGCGACCGCGTGTGAGTGTGTGTGTGTGTGAGCCCTCGACATTAGCAGCCAACGCAAAAACATTTTATGACATAATTTTGTTGTTACTCCACGAAAGGTGAGCGAGTTTTTTCCCCAGTCCCTCCCACTCTCTCTCTCTCTATCTCTTTCTTTCTTACGTGACAAAGACAATCTGCATATGACAATGCGGGGCAGAGGAGAGGAGAGGCTCCACGAACTCTGGCATCGATGACCCAGCTCCTCTTTCCCTTCCTCTACCTTCTCCACTCCAGCCATCGCGGATTTACATACTCGCAAAAGAACCTGGCTCAGTCACCCCAACACACTCCCAAACGCACTGTGCGTTCCTCGGTGAATTGTAATTACAGGCATGTAACCTAATGACACGCCCCCTGCGCCCACGTAGAGAGCGACGCAACATGTTCCCGCTCCCCTTGTTCCCCTACTTCAATCCCCATGTTCCCATTTCCATTTCCTTGGCCCTGAGTAAGTGGCAAATGTTGTAAAAGAAAGCAGCAAAACAAAAACAAAGCCCCCGTTATATATTCAAAGAACAGCTCACCGCAGATAGGGGAAAGAGGGGCGTGGCCCTGTCATATTTCCGCACAACGAAGTCCTTATGCCCTGCCAACAAAAGGAAGTCCGTAAAGTAAAAGCAAAAGAACAAATACAGAAATGTTCTTCATATTAAATATTATATTATTTTTGATTAAATACTACAAATTATTATATGTACTTCAAAATGAATATCATATCACAAATTCAGCATACTATATATCAGCTCAGCAGACCTTAAGGCTTTCGTTCATAATATTTGGTTTTTTAAATTTTTAATTCATATTTAATTTTAATATAAAATAATATAATATTAATTTTTATATCTAATTTTTATATTTTTCTTACCTACAGTCGACTGTTCTTAGTTGACTTTAAATAAATAAATAAATAAATAAAATATATGAAACAGTTTCGAATTAACATTCTTAACTCATGTCTAGTATGGAAACCATTTCAAGTCACAGACATATTAGAGCTTTAGTTGTCTGTCAAAGCAGATGGGTCCGGCTGACAATGCGTTGCATGTTGAGTGGATCATATCATAGCCAGAGATAATATGATGAAACTCAAGATGTTCGTCGGGTAATTAAAAAACCGAAATTAGTTTAGATGGGCGCTCGTCTTGTTAATAAAGACTATGACTGGCATTAATAAACGCGTCATTATATGCTCACACACACACACATGCGCAGAGAAGCTCATTAACAGCTCGTCGTGTGTGTGTGTTTATTTGTATCCCTGTGTGTGGGTGTGAAAAACGCCTCTTCGCGGCGCCAATTGCAGGTGTAATATTTCAATGCGAAGGTGTGCCTGTGTGTGTGCCTGTGTGTGTGTGTGTATGTACGACTCTGTGCGTTGTGCTTGCAAATTTATATTTGTGCTTAGCTTAGTGGCTGGCAACAACAACAACAAGTTGGCAACTGATGCCGCTTCGGCGCTGCAATAAATAGCCGAGTCGAGTTATGGCTGCTGCCTTACGCCGTATGCCGCATGCCACATGCCGCATTGCCGTATGCCCCATGCCGTACGACTGAGCGTAGAGCCAGTGGGTGTATTATCTTTGGAATTTATTACCAACAAATGTTATTTCTAGAACGTTAGACACACTTGCAAGCCGAACGCCGACTCTGGCGTTGGCGTCTCATCAACGCCTTCATTAGGCGGGCGCCAAGTGGCTTACAGAGCCGAGCAATAGCACAATACCCACTACCTACTCGTACTACCGACTACCCACTATGGCGAGCACCCTCTGCCGTAGCCGAGCACCCTCTGCGCAGCTAACACACCCACACCCCGTGCAGCCAGCGACAACCAGAAAAACATCATTAAATTTACGAGACTTTCCTAGAACACAAAACAAAAGGGAAGCAGCCTCAAGGAGCTGCGCGACTTGAGCCTGAGTACGCTGCTTATACTTACAACAAAAACCAGTCGAACGCTACAGTCAGGTGCTGACTGTACAAGGCCATGGATTATCATATTATACCGTAATAAAAATTTTAACGGTATGGAATCGCCGCTCGAATTTGCTACCGATTATCAAATATAATCAGAACCCAGGGAACACCACGGGGAGGCCATTATAAATGAAATTTAATTAAATAATTTAATTTGTTTGACAGTAACTTTTCTTTTTAGTTTATTAGAATAAAATAAAAAAAAAACAAATTAAAATAAAATAAACAAAACAATTAATAATAATAATAAAAAAGAAAAAATTACCACCCGCCTCAACCCGGAGTTGAACTCACGCACTCTCGCGCAGCCGTCCGCCACTCTAACCACTCGGCTATTGCCTCACTCCTTGGCCCATCGGCAAAGTTGCATTGTGAACCAATTCTGTTACCATACAATGCAAACAAAAAGTTTAATAATAAAATGCTGTGTGTCTGACGCTAGATTTGTAAGTGAGTTTAATTCGTATCATATCTCACTTATTTATAGTCCGATTTAAATGAAATTTTCACATAACGTCCGTGGCAGGGTATTTGTCATGTAAGATATACAACTTTGGTTTTTGAGCTAATATTGTAGTTTTTAAATAGTTATTACTGATTTTCTAAGGCGGGAAGGGGCGTGTCCAAATTTCAAAAAAACTTTGAGACACTGCAATATATACGTATGTTGTCACAAAATTTCATGACTCTAGCTCTTATAGTTTCCGAGATCTAGGTGTTCATTCGGACGGACAGACGGACAGACGGACAGACGGACAGACGGACAGACGGACAGACAGACATGGCTCAATCGACTCGGCTTGTGATCCTGAGCAAGAATATATATAGTTTATGGGGTCGGAGATGCCTCCTTCTGCCTGTTACGCACATTTCCGTTCCGACAAACACAATAGTCCATGAATTTTTTTAAAATCCATGGCCTAAACAGATGGCAAAGGCCAGTGCGATTAAATGGATTCGCCGAGCAGCCATTAAAAAACTCCTTGAAAACCGTCTGGAAGTATTCAACTGATGGCGAATTACGAAACCTTTGAGTAAACATATTGCAGATTTTACTTATAAGCCTGAGCATGTGCGTAGATGGTATGATACACTTATCTTAACCTAAATGATATATAAATCTCAACTGGTTTCATCGAACCTCAAATTATAACTGCAGAAATGGTTTAGAACTGAAAATAACTCTTTGATATACAAAGAAATTCTGCCAACATATTGTGCCAGATAATATAATGATATAATATAGCGCACAATGGAAGAAGCATCTGTTGAGGCCACTCGACGAGGATGACCACTTCCGATAGGAAGTTTCCGTTTTATTTACAACTGAATGATATTAATAAATACATAAATATTTGACTTTACCCTCTGCGTTGTGTTTGTTTCTTTCTTCGTTCTTCGTTCTGCGCTTTTTCGCTTTTCGTTCTTGTGGTTTTTCATTTTAATGGGCTTCATAAAGTTTCTTCATTTGATTTCATGTCAATTGTCTGGCAAAACGATCAAAATAAAATAATAAAATGCAAGTAAATGAATTGAAATGCAAATAAAATTTTATTAACTCACCCACGACGACTGCGGTTGCTACAGTTGCCACTTTCGAGAGGGGAACATTGGTGCTACAGTGGGTGGTATACAAAGGGGGGTAGGAAGGGGGTGGGGGTCTGTCCGAATCGTGCGGTTTAGGGTGCGTTAAATGTTAACACGAAACACGAAGCAAAGCGCAAAGTTTCGTGCCCCAACGGAAAGCCATTAGGGCTAAGGCGTCATAAAAAATGTTTAATTCATTTAATGAATTTTTATTAAGACAACAAAAGCGAAAGAAGCGCAAATAAAATCAGATAACAGACACAACACACACACACATACAAACAGACAAGCAGAGGAAGAAGGAACACACGTTTATTTATGCTTTTATTCCGTATAATTAAACACATCATTAATCAGAGCTTAGTTAAGTTGAGGAAGCAGGTCGAGATTTGGGAATATAATATCTGAAATATATACTAAATGGGAAACAGATATAGCAGAGATTCCATAACTAAAATAGATAAATACTGAATGTATATGGCATATTCTATTGGTAGCTAAGTAAGTTACAAAATCAGCTAAGCCTCATAAGACTATAAGCCATATCTGTAGGTAACATCAACATACTCTGTATATGTTATATATCGATAGGCAACCATACATATGTAAACACCAAACCTACCATACTCTTTAAACATTAACAGTAACATACTTTGTAGACGAAGAATAAGAAGAAGAACAATACAGATCAGTCTGTTTTCGGCAACGAGAGACACGAGGCCTAAAATATGCATTTAATCGGATATACCAGTCTATGCCTTAAGATCTGTAGCATATCGATTGGTACAGTATAGTATACTACATTCTACCATTCTATCCCCCTTCCCGCCTCTTCAACGTTTACGATATTCGCCTCATCACAGAGCGCACTTAGCTGGCAATGTTGTCGTCATCGTTTTTATCGCTTCCACTTAAAAACTCGCGCTCTTCTCAGCGCTTCTCACGGTCGGGGCATGTGCTTGAAATAGATTCGCAGCGCTTGCAACATGGGGCAGCAGGCAGCAGGTTCATTTGAATTTGCTGCAACGCGACGAGTCGCCCCCAACGAGTTTCCGGCCTGCGAATTGGCACGCGCCGTTTCTCGTTCTGCTGCTGCTGCTGTTGTTGTTGTAGGTTTATTATTATTTTCTTATACAAGTATTTCGTGCTGCTGCCGTTGCAGACCCCCCTTGGCTCGTTCAGCATTACTGTATTAAATTTATTCATATTTTTTTAGTGGAGCATTTGCCAGGGAATTCACTTGAAGTGCAGCTCGCTCAATTTCCTGGAACGATTTGCTGCCCGTTGCGCATTAAGCGAGGCAACACTGGGGAGGGGGCAGGGAGGAGCGGGAGTAGATGACAGCTTGACCCATGAACCCGCTGGCCTAGGCCGGCTTACCGTGATGACTTTAAGGGCTGCGCCGACAAATATTGACGCCGCAATTCAAAATGCTTGACAAAACGGACGAAAGCCGAAACAAAAAACGCAGACGAGGCACCAGCAGCAGCAGCAGAATGAGAGGGGGAAATAATAAGGAAAAAGCCAAATGCCAAGGCAAATAGTCGCAAAGTGTGCAATAGTGAAGCGAGAAACCTGGCATAGCGGAACGGCAAAAAATAGAAAGAAGCAGAAGAAGAAGAAGGAAAGCAAAGTAGGAAATTATGATATCATCTTTATGACGCCATTATGGTCTTAGCTCGTCTATAACTATGTGAGTTTAAGTGGGTGTGTGTGTGTCTCTGCCTCACCCTTCAGTCAACATGCTATGACTAACAGTTCTCCCCCCACCTCTCTCTCTCATTCCGTCTCTTACGCCGTGTCACGGACTCAGGGCGAGCTGTTGTAAATGTCAAAGACCGGAAAAGGCAACACACTCTGCCTCACACACACACACACACACATGCACTGAGATGACGAAGTATGCAACAGTTTTGAGCGGCGCCACGTCAAGCAGTGTCCTCAGTCTGCCCAAGCCGTTGTCTGCCTGCCTGACAAAATCACACATCACAAGGGTTAAGCTCTCCGTCTTCTCCCTCTCCTTACTCTCTTTTCTCTGTTTAGCATTAGAAACAAACACATTGCCATAGCAAACTCAGGTAAAGCAATACATATTATTGATATGAGGAATTGAGAATATGGTAATACTTGTTAAATAAGAAACTACTAAGAAAGGCGTTAAGCTTTGATATTTTGGTATTAACATGGTATGTTGTATTAAAGTATTGCACAATTGTGGTCAGTGATATGGACGTGTTCAGCGAAGTTTCTATTGTATACTTTGCGGCAGCCATAGGGGAGCCGGTTAGCCCACTAAGTACATTTCTTAAATAAAGTGTTGGGGAATTCTAAAAGAAACCTTTAGTCACTGCAATATATACTATTGGGGGCTTTTCCTCTCAAAGAGAGATATACAGACAAACAGACAGACAGACGGACTGATAAATGTAGCCTAAAGGTTGCTGTTAATACTACAAATGGGATTTCTAGCATAGCCGTATCATTCATTCCAAATATGCAGCAAATGGATAAAAGTACTTAAGCGTTTGTCTGGTTTATTGATACTCAGCTGGAGGTAGAGAGAGAGGAAGAGAGAGATAGAGAAAGAGAGAGAAAGATTGGTAGAGTAGGGGAAAAATTAAATCATAAGACCAACAGACTCCGCTGACTCCCAGTCCTCCTATCACCTGCCACACGAAACTGACTGCCTCAAATGGGTTAAATGGCAAGGAAAATGAAAATGAAGAGGAAAATGAAAATGAAAATGAAAACGTGCATATGTGTGGCAAGTAAAGCGCCGGCAAACACTCAGGCGAATGGAAATTCAATTGAAATATTGCAAATGCCATTTGTTGCAAGCTGCAAGTCGTTGCAAGTGGCAAAGTCGATGCTTGACTTGAATGCTGCAGCACGAGCAGGGGCAGGGAATGAAGGGAGGAAGGTGCAGCAGCATCTTTAGCAATGAGAACACAAAAGCGACAAACCGACGAACCAAACAACCGACTTTCAGACGAACGTCTCAAGCTTCCTGTTGCTCTCTCTCCTTTCTTCACAGTGTCACCCTCTCTCTCTCTCTCTTTCTCTCTCTCATAGTTTTTCTTCTTTGTTTTTGTCTCTAGCATAAAAGCACGCACAACGAGTGTAACAAGCGAAAGAGGGAGACAGAGCAACACAGAGGGGAGGCAAAGAAAAATTAAAACTCTTCTGGATATGGCAAATAATTTGATTTTCCAATTAATGAAGATATGAAAAATGAAAAACATAAGAAGGAACTCAACTGCAAAAGCGACATTGACGTGATACGCCGCGCCTTCAATCCGCCAACTCATCTACCACAATTGAATCAGTTGTGTGTGTGTGTGTGTGTAAGGTTGCTGGTTACTTAAGTTATATGATACTTTACATTGAAGTCGCAATGTTCTGCACAATTATTCATATATAACTGCCAAAATTTCATTTATTTTATATTAGTTAAACTTTTTGCTTCAAGTTTTTCTTCTTTTTCATGATTTGCATATTTATACGGAGACTTCTTCGAAACTATAAAGTATGTATGTTCTGAATTAGCATCACCAGGGAAGTCCATCTTGCCTTGTATGTCTGTCTGTCTGTCTCTCTGTTTGTTCGTCCCTTATAAGAGTTATCTTAATGAAACGTGGCATTTATACCTCTAGAACGAACCAATATATCGTATAGCTACAAAATTATCCAATATTTCAGTTTTTGGCCATTAAACAGCTAAACAGATAGTAGTTTGGCTCATATGTATGTATTACAAATAGGGGAAATAAACGCTTTGCATATTACACATATATTTATATCTCCTTTTCCCTCTTCCTCTCTCTCTCTCCCTTTCTCTCTCTGCCTTTCCTTCTCAGTAGTTCTTTACAATTTCTCAATTGATGAGATTGAAAATCATCTTGAAATCGCTGTTTATTGTTCGACTGTGACGTTCAATCTCTAATTAAACGTGAAAAATTCTTGACCTTTGAACTGTGAACGAGAACGAAAGCGAATAGGGCAGCAGAAGGAATGGGAAACAGACTAGGCGAGGAAGGGAGTAGGAAACGGGGAAGCAAGTCAAGTGGTGGCGCCGCAGCCATAAATACTCGAGAGCAGCAAATCGAAGACAGGAAGTGAAATATTTGCGTTGACATCGCTCGCAATATGTTTTTACATGTGTTCGGGGGCTGTTCTACGTGCAACATGTTGTGCCACGGTACGCTGTACGTGTCGTCGAAGCGCCTATGTGTGTGTATGTGTGTGTGTGTGTGGTTCAATTCAGTTTGGTTCCGTTCCGCAGGCAGCCCCTTCGTCAAGTCGAGTTAAGTTGGGGGAGTTGTTGTTTCAAATGGTTCGCGCTGTTCTCGTTGTTGTTGTAACAATTGTTCGAAAACGCAATTTCTTTTGGCCTCCTGTCTGCTGAAGATGCTCACGACAATGTCGATGATGATGACGACGCGCACAACGATGATGACGTTGATGATACTGATGATGATGATGCGTCCGTCGTTCACTCCCCCACTTGAGTAGTGCGCGTTCTCCAGCTGGGAGTGTGAATCATTTCCGTTTGAATTTGGTTCATTGCATGATTTTCACATTAAGCGCGAAACGGGGATCGAGCAGGAGTAGAAGGAGGAGGCAGAGTAGGAGGGGGGCAGTAGTAGGAGGTGACTCCTTGCCAACTGACTCCTGAGCTTCGCTTGGCTGCTCTCGCTGCTCGCCCTTCTGCCAGTCGTCGCACTCCCTGTAGCTGTCTTTCTGCCTGTCTGTCTGCCTCTCTGCCTCTCCCTCTGTCTGCCTGGTCGCTCTTCTGCTTGATTGTGTTTTCTTTAACTTATTTTCAAGCGCAATTATTGACGTGTGCCCCTTCAGCAGTAATAACAATGACAACAACAACAGTAGCAGCAGCAATGATCATCGACTTGACGATGATGTTGCTGACGATGTGGGTGAGCAGGGACGGTGGACGGTGGTCGGGAGAAGGGAGGGGGAAAGGTATACGGCATGGGGAGCATGCTCTCTTTTGTATTGATATTTCGTCCGTTTCGTTTTCGACTACTTTGGCAAATGCTTTTGCGCTCGAGCGACTCGAACAGCTTTATAATTGGCCTTGCATTGCGGAAACGGAAGCGCTCATCAGGCCGCGCCACATCAACAACAACAACGCTCGCACACGCACTCCTACTCCACACACACACACAGTTCTTCACGCAACACCGTTTTCCATTTACTTATTATCCAAACTGAGAAACGTAACTGAAACGCATTGGAAAGGGACCACGGGGTCGGGTTAGGTATCGGGGTCGGGGTCGGGTTAGGGGTTAGGGCAACGAGACTCAATTTGAAACAACAACAGAGCCCAATCGTACACATGTGCATAAATGCACACACACACATAAACACACTCAGGCACACACAGGCCGTCGCAGCAGGCGCTAAAAACAACTAAAATATTTAAAATTTTCTTTTGAAATACAAAAAAAGAAAGACAACAAAAAGCAACAACAAAGGCAACAAGAAATACTCTTGACAAAGAAAAAAATGAATAAGCTGAACCATAAAATAACAAGTTAAAACGGAAGTGCAAAGCGCTTCCGATTTACTGTTGTTTTTTTTCGAAAATTTAGCCATGATTTGACGTAGTGGAACAGTGGGACCAAAAGCAACATTATTAGAATACAGAAAACTACAAGTTGATCGAATTAAATAGAAAGCAATTTTCTTTTATTTTAAATTTTTAATTGTTAATAAACACAAAAAATAAAAAAGTAACTAAATAAAAGTTGTACTAATGAAAATATTATTTATACAATAATTATAATAGCCTGAAAAACCCATTTTTGTGGATTTTCATTCTATTTCTATTCTTTATTATCCAAGATTAAATATAAATAAATGAATAAAAGCAATTTCATAATAACCTTAAATTTTCCAAATGTTTTAATTAATTTTTAATATTAATCAAATTTAATTGTTACTTAAATTTAAATTCATTTCCATGTCGTTATCTTTGAGTCGTCATTAAGTAAATAAATAAATAATAAATAATACTCAGTATCCCAAATATAATTATATAAAAAGCAAAATCAATAATAATAACACATATATAAAATCAAATAAAAAATCATATTTATAATTAAATAACTAAAATAAGAATAATCATGACAATAACAAATATATTATGAAAATAATAGCAACCATTACAATAATTACATTAACAATAGATTTTGAAATGTTAAATGTTCTTAACTCATTTCCTACTTATGTATTATTTAACGAATATGTCTTGGAATTGTAGCAAATACCTCAGCCTCTTGTCCCACTGTGCGCTGCTCTTCAGCGGCGCTTGCACCGTCAGCTGTCAACGACGCTTGCTGGCCGCAAACAACAGCAGCAACAACAACAGCGAACAACTGCAATCATAACACCGCTAAAGAGGCAGAACATAAACAAAGGCAACAACTCATACAACTGCAGCAGCCGCAGTTGAAGAAAGAGAAGAAGAAGAAAGAGAAGAAGAAGCCGCAGCAGCAGCCACGACAGCGTCAGCGACAGCGACGCCTCGTAAAATATGCCCGAAAAAATACGAGAAAAAGAACAAAATGTCGCGAGCTCGACTGCTTGATTACAATGTGCTCAACGCAGAGATACCCTATACAGGTTAAACTCAAATAAATATCAAATTGGGCTTTAGTTAAGGAATTTTGTGTATAGGTTGGCAATGAAATATCTAGAGAAATAAAGTTTACTATAGAGTGAGAGAATCATCATTTAAAATAATTAAAATATTTTATTTATGCACTTATTTAATGTCGACTTATAGAAAATCGTATAAAATGATGTACATATATATTAATCATGTTTAAAATAAGTTAAATATAACTTTAAAATACCTTAACTTAACACAGGATTTATTGCGAATAAAACAAGTTTAAAGTTTATTTAAATTAAAATTAAATTTTGATTTTTAATTTATTAAGGGATCTTCACCTTTTTATCCATTCTTCACGATAGCAAAAGTTACTTCACTGAAAATGCTATTACTCACAAAATAATGACCCGACAGTTGTCAAATTTATACACGCGTCTTGAAAACAGCTAAGGCGAATATGGATTTATTTATAGTAGCCCTATGTACATAAGTTTCAGGTGATTTAGCTTAATCGTATACTTTACTAGCCAATATACCCTGCACTCTTGTTAAGTGCGTGGTATAAATTATTTAAGTCAAAGTTTTGAAGTGCAGCAATTAGAGCACACGCTAACGATCCAGCTCTCACTTGGACCACCCTCCCCTCTCTCTTCACGGCCCCCTCTTTCCCCCTCCCTCTTCTATACCTTACTCCAGGCTGTCCCACTTTATGGCTGATCAGTAGCGCCCACCCAGCAGTTTCAGTTGAAGCAGCAGCAGCATTTGCCGGCGGCTTTAGCGCTTCCGCTGCAACTCCGCCATGGTGCGGAAGCAGCTCCACGCAACGTTGTCATCAGCTCGGCCCATCTTCGAACTGTCTACCTTACACTCCTCCCTCCTTCACCATCCTCTTTCGTCTACTCGCCACTCTCCGGCTCATTGGCAGTTGAAGCGTCTCGTGTTTCCGCCGTCGTCGTCGATGCTGCTACTAAGTAAGTAATCCCGATCCCTGGAAAAATGCACATAAATTCGTTTTAGGCGCTGGACCGATCAGGGAGGGGAGCTGCACACACGTGTGTGACTGTCCCCCTAGTGTTTCCCCCCTCTCTCTCTATCTCTCTCTTTCTATCTCTCTGTCTGCTGGCGCACTATGCTGTTCATTCCCTTAGACTCATTCTCATTCCCATTCAATGCTTCATTGCTGTGGTAATTGCTTCCAAATGCTTAAATGCTTTCATTGTTGCTTCCAGCCAGCTTCCCCTCTCCATGCCTCCTCCCCCCTCCCCTTGCCAGCCTCTTCTCTCGACTGGCTGCCACTCAGTTTCAGTTTCTTTCAAGTTGTTGTTGTTGCTGCTGCTTGTCCAACATGTGTCGTCGTCATTGATTTGTCGTTGATGGGCGGCTCTCGTTGCTGACTGCGACTGCCGCAGCGTATGGATATGGGGAAGGGAGGGGGGTTTACAGGCAGAGGGACACTGTGGAACAGCCGCTGCTGCTGTTGCTGCTGCTGCTGCTGCTGCAACATGCGCCTGGCCAAGAAACTATTGACATTTGTCTGTCACAACGCTGTATCCGCATGCAGCAGCAGACACTATAAATGGCAACAACGACAATGACTCCCCCTGCTCTCTCTCCCTCTTACACACGCTGGCAAAGAATCTCAGGGGCGACCCTCGTGTTTTTAGGGGGCGTCGCTCGTAAATTTTGTCGGGCCGTCAAACAATTTGGGCATGAAAACAATTTGCACATGGAAACCTGGCGTACCACCAATCGGAGGGGGCGTGTGGGATGGGGAAGGAGGGGATCGATTGACTAACTGACAGAGGGACAAAGGGACAGGGAGACAGTGAGAGAGGGAGGTACGGAGGTAAGAAGAAGAACTGGGCTACTTGCATTCTGGGCCACTCGAAGCATTTTAATTATGAGGCGGCAACTGTTGTCGTTGTAGTTGCTGCTGCTGCTGCTGTGTTGCTGTTGCTGTTGTGAGTCGTGTTTCTACTGCTGCTGTTGTTGCTGTTGTTATTCAGGTTCTCGCATTCGTATTGTTATTATTGTTATTGCAGGCTTGTGCTTTCGTTCTTTGTTCAGCGCTTCTTCGTTTGTTCCCTTTTGCCACTTAATTTCTTGCTCTCTCCCTCACACTCACTCTCGCTCTTTCTCTGTCTCACTCACTCTCCGTCACGTTGTGCCAATTTTCGCAGGCGCATTTTATTCAAATTTTTGGCCTCATTCACAATCAACAATTTTATCAGCAACAGCAGCAACAACGACAGCAAGAACTGCCGCATGTTGCATTGTCAATAGTTCCTCGAAGCGATTCGAGGGCGTCTTCGTCTGTCACGTCATATGTGTGTGTTTTTTTTTTTTTTTTTAGGCCATGGATTTTAAAAAAATTCATGGACTATTGTGTTTGTCGGAACGGAAATGTGCGTAACAGGCAGAAGGAGGCATCTCCGACCCCATAAACTATATATATTATGAATCAGTATCAGTAGCCGAGTCGATTGAGCCATGTCTGTCTGTCCGTCTGTCCGTCTGTCTGTCTGTCCGTCTGTCCGTCCGAATGAACACCTGGATCTCGGAAACTATAAGAGCTAGAGTCATCAAATTTTGTGACAGCATACGTATATATTGCAGTGTCTCAAAGTTTTTTTGAAAATTGGACATGCCCCTTCCCGCCTTAGAAAATCAGTAATAACTATAACAACTATATATACTATGATAACACAACCCCACAAACAACAAAGTTTGTCATGATCTGGGTATGCGGCATATGCAGTTATATGTATTTTGGGTCGCTGAATCCGAATCCGGGGTCAGAAATTCTCCATCACGTCTGGATTTCGACCTAACCTCAAAAAACTGAAAAACCTTTGGATATCCCCCAAAAGATATAGAATCGTGATCTGGGCATGCGATATATGTTTTAACATGTATTTTGTCCTTCTTATTCCGAATCCGAAGTCCAAATTTGCATAGCACGTCTGAGTTTCGACTTAACCTCAAAAAACTCGAAAAATTTTTGAAGGCCCAAAAAATAATGGGGGTCATGATCGGGTCATGCGATATATGTTTCTATATGTTTTTGGACCTTCCGAATCCGAATCCGAATCATGCCCAGATCACGATTCTATATCTGCTGGGGGATATCCAAAGGTTTTTCGGTTTTTTGAGGTTAGGTCGAAATCCAGACGTGATGGAGAATTTCTGACCCCGGATTCGGATTCAGCGACCCAAAATACATATAACGGCATATGCCGCATACCCAGATCATGACAACCTTTTTTTTTTGTGGGGTTGTGTAATCCATGGCCTTATACAGTCAGCTCCTGACTGTAGCGTTTGTATTTTTTTAATTAGAGTGTTCATAGGAAAAAATCTTGATAGACACCGTCCTAGTGACGGTAGTGTGGGACCCGCACCCACTAAAAACCCGCTAAAGAACACTCCCCCTACGGCTCGTTTGTGATACCCCTTGCGGAACCACTCCTGAAGTATAAATCTTCGCAAGGGGCCGAGCTTAGCCCTGTGGTGGCTCTACCTGGTTGTTGAGTGCTGCGAGGAAGAGTTTCGCAGTCTTTCTAGCCTACGCTGCTCTACCATAATGCACACACACATATCCCTTATACATTCCCAGTTTTCTGGGGTCTCAATCATACGCCCTACAATATTCTCTGGACATACATCTACTCCTAAGCGTCTGTGGACGATTTCCCGTTCGCCTGCATAATAAGGGCAGTGGAAGAAAATGTGTTCCACAGTCTCATCGTCTTCATTGCAAAGGTAGCATGTAACTTCAGGATCATGACCATACTTGTTCAGGTATCGCCTGAAGCAGCCATGTCCTGTAAGAAACTGGGTCATATAGTAGTCCACTTGTCCATGGCTTCTTCTGACCCAAGCTTCTATGTTCGGCACCAGTCGGTGCGTCCACCTCCCCCTGCTTGTTGCATCCCACCTTTGCTGCCAATCCCTAATGGACTTACCTTCAACGTAGGTAATAGGGATTTGGCTGTGCCTCTTATTATATTGCGCTTGGTAGTCCTGCGCGGTCAAGTCAGCCGGCATTATACCGGCTAGAACTTGAATGGCATCACCGGATACCGTCCGGAAAGCGCTGCAGACTCTCTGGCTGCTACGTCTCACTACAGCGTTGTAGTGTCGGGCGTAGGTCGCCTTTTTAAGCGCTGATGCCCATATAGGGGCTGCATACATCAACACTGATAGGGTAACACGCGATACGAGGGATCGTATTACCTGTCTTGGTCCCCCGATGTTTGGCATTACTCTAGCGAGCGCCATTTGCACTCTGGCCGCCTTTTCGCTCATTGCGATAATATTCGCTTTAAAGCTCAGCCTTGCATCTATAAGTACGCCTAGATACTTAATTGATGTGCCCGTGCGGATACTAAATCCGTCTATACTGAGCGTCACATCTTCAAGTTTCTTTCGGCTTGAGATGAGAACCGCCTCAGTTTTTTCCCCGGCTAATCTTAAGTCGTGCTCACTAAGCCACTGCTTTATCCTTTGCGTGGCATCGGTGCTGTAGTCTTTCACCTCCGCCAGGTGCTTTCCAACTATGATGACGGCAATATCATCAGCATATCCGATGATCTTTACCTCATCCCTCAGTGGTAGGCGTAATACCCCATCATATACTATGTTCCACAGGAGCGGTCCAAGAACCGATCCTTGCGGAACGCCGCCTGTAACTTGGTATTGTTTCCGGCCTTCCTCAGTGTCGTACACAAGTGTACGGTCACTCAGGTAGCTACCGACAATGCTGAGCAAGTACTGAGGCGTGTTGAGGTTACGCAGCGCCTGCATGATATGATGCCAACTCACCGAGTTAAAGGCATTTTTTATATCAAGGGTAATTACAGCGCAGTACTTCTTCTGCCCTCCTCGCCACCTATCTCCTGCTATTGCTTCTTCAGCAATCTGCTTGACCCTACTAATCGCGTCTACAGTTGACCTATTCTTCCTAAAACCGTATTGGTCGTCCGATAGACCACCTACTTCTTCTACGAAAGTGCTAAGCCTGCTAGCTACTACCTTCTCTAGCATTTTCCCCATTGTATCAATCATACAGAGCGGTCTGTATGAACTAGCCTCGCCTGGCGGTTTATTACCTTTTGGTATTAGTACCAGTCTCTGTCTTTTCCAGATTTCCGGAAAAGTCCCTGTCTGTATACATTCTGTATATACTTCTGCGAATAAGGTGGGGTTCGCGTCTACCGCTAACTTCAGCACCTTGTTGGGTACTGCATCTAGTCCCGGCGCCTTGTTGTTTGCGAAGGTACTAGCTATCTCTAATACCTCTCCTACCCCTACTTCTTGCCGGAATCTACCTATCCCTTCAGTCCAAACATCTGCGTCTGCAGGTTCAGTATAGTGATCCCCCTGTGCTGGGAAGAGGGTCTCAACTATTGTGCGCAAGAGTTGAGGACAGGCCGGAGCGTTTGCTCGCTGTCCTCTTATCTTGCTCATTACTGCCTTATATGCCCCACCCCAAGGGTTGGTGTTCATACCATCACGCAGGGTGTTAAAGTGCGATGCTTTACTTAGCTTTATCGCTTTCTTTAGTTCCCTTTTTGCGTCCTTGAAGTGCGATCTGAGGATTTCCCGTTCCTCCTCATTTCTACAACGACATAGGCTTCTTCTAGCTCGTATGCATTTACGCCTAGAGTCCGCGATCTCATGGCTCCACCAGAACGCTGGCTTCCATCTTTGGCCACCTTTGGATTTCTTCGCCATGGAGGCGTCACAGGCAGAAGTCAATAAGTTGGAAAGTGATGTTGCCTTCGCGTCAGAGGTATTGCCATGCAGGACAACGTTTTGCTGCTCTGTGATGAGGTATCTAAGGACGCCCTCATCCAGAGTGTCTTCTACATAGGACATGTCATCTTTTGCGGACACGATGATTGCATCCGGCCTACCGGCGACTTTTTTAGGCTTCGGTACCTTATGGGTCACCTTGGTCCACCCTTCCTTCTTCGGCTTTTTCTTTGGGCTCCCTTCTTTAGTTGCCTTGGCAACCTTGGGCCTGCTCGAGCTTTCTGCTGGCTTTCCTCGAGTGGTCTCTCCCATTGGTTTGGCCTGTTCAGCTTTTCGTGCCTTATGTGGCATTTTAGCTGCAATTGGGCTGACCCTTTTTGTCGTCCTGTTTGCCTCAGAAGGCTCCAGGTGACGACTCTTCTTTGGGGGAGTGGGCCGTGTTCCAGCCAGACTCTCCCTAGGTCTTTTCGGGGTGTCGGCCGCCGTAGATACTACCTGAGAGACCTTTTGTCCTTCAGATAATACCTTCCATTTCTCCTTTGCACTGCTACACAGTGCCTTCATTTTACCGAAGGTATCCTTCATACCCTGATTGATATGTCGGACGCCTTTGGCGTTCACCATCTCAAGCACTTGCTCAATTAGCATTGAGAGCTGGCTGAGCTCGGTGACGTCTTCCACCTGTCTGTTATCTCCAGGTGGGGACCTTGCTGGCGCTTCTGTCTCCTTTTCGACCATTGGAGTTGGCCTTCTGGGGACTGCCGGCTGTGCTATTGGTCCCACCGGGGATCTAGCCATCTTCGTACTCTTCCTGAAGAAGGCACTTTCGTCTTCTCCATTCTTATTTATTGTGGAGGGGAGTTCCTCCACGCTTCTTTCCCTGTTTATATCATTATTGATATTTCTTGCGATGTTATCTGCAACGGTGGCCAAGTTGCCCACCACCGAGGCATTGCGGTCGCTGGATATCGACGACGGGGGGCCCGCTTGCTCACCCCTCCCTGTCGCCGGCACTGGGGTTCCGACTCCCTGCACCGTAAGAGTATTCCTTAAAGGACCTACCATTTTGATTTATAATGTAATCACCCATGCGGTTGTTATAGTCTGCCCGCAAAAGACTGTAGACGCCTTCTCGCATTTGTCAGTCATTGAACAGGTGTTCGCGGACTGTCCAGGGGGTACCTGTTCATTCGATCGGCGGTTGCGAGCTGCTTGCCTTCTCCGAGAGGAATCGACCCGGCCATTACTAAAAGTATTGGCAAATCAAAGTCTTTCCACCTCCCTGGCACCTTTCGGAGAGAGGCCATCCCCGTGTGTCCCTTTAATCGCCTCGTACGACCAGCGGTGACTTACTGAGGTGGTATTCTAAGACCCGCCACCACACGGGTGTCATATGTGTGTGTGTGCGTGTTTGTGTGTGTGTGTGTGAATGAGTCGCTTGTTTAGAGATGCTTGTGGCGATCGTTTTGCTGTGTACGTGAATCACAGTGAACATAACATTGAAATCACAATTTAATCATGCCCAGCGCAAAATATTAACGTACATGAAAAATATTAATATTAAATATTTATAAACTTGAACAATATTTATTAATTTATTTAAAGTCGACTCTACACAGTCGACTGATTACGATTAAAATTAAAATTAAAACTTTCACATTAATAATTTAAAATTACACTAAGCCAAATTTATTTTATTTATTTTTATATTTCAATTTAAACTGGGGTAAACAAGAATTGTATACATATACTTCCTTACCATATAATATGTAAACATATATTATTTACGGTATTATGAATAAGTATGGAATAATAAATATTTAAAGTCGCCTATTAAAAACTTAAATATGTGATAACTAATTTAAATTTAATTTCAAATTATAATTAATTATAATTATATATAAAATTTAAAATTATTATAAATTATATATGTACATTTTAAATTTGAAACTTAATTTTAAAAATTAAAATAATAAATTTAAATAAAAAATAATAATATTACATTATATTAAAATATTTATAATATTATTGTTCTATATTAATATAATAAAAACATTGAAAATTGTCTAGAATAATTAATGTACGATAAAATCAAAATTGATAATCCAATGAAAGCGAATCGCATAAAGCGCAATCAAATAACAAAGTAAGAACTCGATTAAAATTAAACTGTATAAAAAAAAGTAATAATTATTTAATTTCTACTTATGGACATTGAATAAACAAAATAAATTAATTTATAGATTTACAATATTAATTTATTTATTTTGATTATTTGATGTACATTGGTAGAAATTATAATAAATGAATTTTAGATTTATTTTAAAATAATAGGGACAACACAACATATACATACGTGAATAAAAAGTAATATACAAAATACATTCATATTTAGTAAATTCATAAAATAATAAACAGTAATTTAGAAGGGGAATTCAATTTGAATTTTAAACTTAACCTCAAATAATAACAATAATAAACATTTATATATAATATTTACATGTATGTCGACTTATCAAGGTTTCAGCTGATAATTGGCGTAAACACAATCGTCATGAGCCATTTGTATACGTTATACGAGATATACACGATATAACTGCTTGTCACATCACGTGGTACGTGCAACGTGGTAAGCTGCGCCTGTGCCCAACTTGCATCGAGAGATTTGTTTTCTGTTCTTTGCTTCTTTTTCTTCTTCTTCATCTGCTGTGCCAGTTGCATGCATTTGTGCTTGTTGTTGCTGCTGCTGCTGCTGCTGTTGCATGCGAAAGACCCCATTCCCAGTCTCATTCTCGGCAGCATTCCCAATCGCAGTCCCCATAACCGTTTGCCCGTAACACTTTCACAGCGTGCGATCGGCTATTGATGCACCGTTCCCCCGCGTACCCTTCCCTCAAAGTCTCCACTTCCCCACCTACAGCTCTCATACCTCAGCGAGATGTACAGGGTAGGGAGGAGGAGGGGGAAACTGCTGTCACTTTGGATGCTTCCGGCTGCTGCTGTTGCATCTGCTGCCCACCAATCAAGAGGCAATGCGTGGGTGTGCTAGGGCTAGAGAGGGGAGCGGGAAGAGAGGGGACGGGGGGTAGGGGACGGGGGGCATGCTGGCAGAGCTGCTCGAGGGGCTGAGCTAATTTATGCTTGTATATAATATCACTTAAGCTCACCCGACGCTGCTGCCTCAGTCGTTGTCGTTGTCGTTGTCGATGTTATTTATAAAGCAGCGCACGCTGTTAGCGGGGACAGCAGCGCGGCGCACATGTCTGTTATCCTTAACAGCAACAGTGACTGCAGCAGAGGCAGAGGCAGCGCACACGACACACACGATGGCACGAGGGCATCAGGCACGAAGGCACGACGCGACGGCACGAGGGCACGAAGATAACGACCTGGTTTCCCAAGGAATCGCATACGCCTCGTCGCCTCCTCGCCTCGTCCCTCCCTCTGCCAACCGTCGTTCATTTGCCTCGCTTCGTGTGCGACGTCGCTTCGTCTCGCCTCGCATCGCATCGCAGTGCTTCGGCTTTTTTAGTACACAACGCTTCGGAGAGCGACAATGCGACGGCGTTGCTGTCGCTGCTGCTGCCGCAGTCGTTGTCGCTGCCCTTGCTGCTGTCGTTACTATTTCTGGGAACAGTTTCTCGCCTGCTTGCGCTGTGCGCGTGCCATCTGCACTGTTAACGCTGACTGCGCTGTCGCTGTCGACGCTGGCAGCAGAAGCAGCAGCAGCCGAAGCAGCACCGTGTGGCGCTCTTGGACACAGTTGAGGCGCGTGAAACAAGTTTTAGTACGTGTTCCGCCGTGTTAGCAAACAGTCGTCGCCCCAACGAGCCCCAGCCGGACACTGCGACAAGCAACTTCAGTTCGGTCTGCGACTGTAACTGCGTTTTGCCACAGCCACTGCCACTGCCACAGCCACAGCCACAGCGACTGCTGCCACAGACAGTAGCAGCAGCAGTAGGCAGCGCAACTCTGTTAACAGTGACTAAAAATCTAAATCAAAACTACAACAACAAACAAAAGCAACAACAACTGAAACGAGAAACGAAAAGTGTCGCGAAATCGGGCGATTATAAACCTCGGCTATATATCGTCAATTTGATTTTCATTTGATTTTTTTGCTGTGCCGCCTTGTTGTTGCAAGTGACCGAAGTGATCGAAGTGAATATCGCAGTGCAGACCGACTATATTTATATAGCATATTATATTCATATCTGTATTTTTGTTCTTGTGCCCCCCGTGTGTGTGTGCGAGCGTGTGCGTGTGCGTGCAGCTTCCTGTGCAACCGGTCTCTCAGGCAGGCGGCAGGCGACAAGTAACAAGCTGCCAAAGCCGCAAGAGGCGGCAACGTGCAACGTTGCTGCACCTGCAAAACCAGCGTAACAACAACAACAACAGCAACAACAACGCAGAAAATAATCAGAAAAGAAAGAAAGAAAAACCCGTTTTTTCGGGAAGCTGCTAAACTCGAACAAGCCCCAGCGACAAGCAACAAAACAACAACAACAACAACGAAACAACATCCAAACAACAACAACAACAGCAGCAGCAACGCAAGTGCCGACTCCAAGCCGCAGGCAACCCAAGGCCGAGACAACAACAAAAGCATCAGCAGCAAGCCAAACACCTAAACAACTCTACACCCAACACACACACACACACACTGAGAATTTGTTGTGCGCTTTTCCTGCTGCTGCTTTTCCTCTGCTCAACTGTGGACATTTTCTTTATGGTAAGTTATTTATTTTGAAAGCTGCCTCAAGCATGGCATATTAGTGAGCTAGTGGCGTGCAAGGGGCGTGGGCATGGCCCAGGGGAGGCGTGGCAGTGGCAGTGGCAGTCTGCCACTTAAGTGTTGTAAATGCACTTTGAGCTGCAGCTGCGAGCTGCCAGCGCAGCTAAGTATGCTACACTTTTTGTGAACTCCTCCTCGACCTGTGCGCGCGTGTGTGTGTGTGTGTGTGTGCCTGCTACTCGCTTTGATTATCAATAAGAGTCAATTAACTTATCAATCAGTGACGTGCAGTTAATGCAATTTCCCTCCTCTGTCTCTCTCTCCCAATTTTCCCCCAATTTTCCAAATAATTTCACAACGCAAATTTACTGTGCAACTTTAATCGTTTCACCTTAAGTGAGCCGATAAAATGTCTGCAATATTAATGCCAATATAGTTGGTCCACCACACACACACACACAGTGGTCCAGGTAAGTAGCTTATCGTGCAAACTTGTTGTTGCATCAAAGAGAATTTTGTTGCAACTGCTTAACTTAAATAGAATTTTCAATGTGCCTAAGTGTCTGTGTGTGTGCGTGTGTCTGTGTGTGTGATTAATTGTTGCTGTGCATCGCAAATCGGTGTTGATATCCCTGGCATTTCTAATTGGTCTAATTGAACAGCGCGCGATGCAGTTAATTCTCCCCCTGGACTTGCAGCAGTGGTAGCGCTTATCAGCGAACACTTACACATAATTTCGGGGAAAGAAAGAGGCAGAGCAAGTAAGAGGGATAGAGAGAGAGACACAGTAAGAGACAGTGAGCAATAGAGAGAAGTGCGAGTAAACTTTTGCTGGAGCTCTTAATGATTCCAGTTGCGTTCTCCAAGTTCGACTGGCATTTAATCTTTGCATTAATGCATTATTAATGGGGAAGGGCCACCCCTTAAAAGCGATTAGTTTGGTAATCAGGACTTGGCCAGCAAGGATTTGCTTATCGAAAAGTTCGGGATTGCTTTAAAGATTAAAAGATTAAAGAAGAGTTTTCTTTGCTGGGAAATAAATTTATTTTTTTTTTAATTTCCCTAAGACGGTAGCAAAGTAATGTAAGTGAAAATAAAAGGGAAACAACATTAAGCAGCGAATGGAAATTTATTAATAATTAAAGAAATGGTATAAAAAGGGAAACAACTTTCAGAAGCTAATGGAAATGAATTTATATTGTTTGAACTGAAAGCAGTACAAATATTGACAGTGAATACAAGTTTTTCATATGTTTTACAGCCCTTTCCGTCCCCCTTTCCCCTTCGCTATCTCTCTCCGGTTTTTGCCGCATTGCCTACTTCAGTTAAAGCTAAAGCAAAGGCAAATTGGCCCACTTTGTGTGTGTGTCTGTGTTGGCCAATTGTCAATGACAAAATTGTTGATGTTCTTGCTTCAGCGCACCCCCCATTCCCCATCCCCTTCCCCCTCCTGCTCTGCCTGCCTGCCAATCAAATTTGCGTGACTTGAACACGCTTACCCCCTTCCCCCTGCTAACATGCCCCCCCCCACCCTAACGGTGCACGCTTGAATCCATCGCTGGCTTTCAACTATCCGAGTGCAGAATGTGGCTTAGACCACAACAAAGCAGCGCGCCAGCGGATAAAGACCGAGCTGCTACTGCTGCGGTGGCTTCACAAGGGTAACAAGCAAAGTGCAGACCTCAAAAAAAGCAACAACAACAGCAACAACAACGAGGAAGAGGCGCAAACAATTTTGTTTTGGGGCAGGCTCGAAAAAACGCTTTTCAAGTGCGCCCCTTGGCTGGCACACACTCGATACAGATACACAGACACAGATACAGGCATAAGCACACATACACACACTCCAATACACACACAAAAACACATGTATATATACATATGTACATCTCGTCTATCTCTCGTCTATCTCTCGCCTTGAGCTGCTGCAGAAAGTGAAAAACTTTCGAGTATCGCCAAAAAAAATGTCGAACATTTTCGCTTAATAAACGCAGGCACTGTTACACAGTACGGCACAGTGGGAAAGAACACAGCAACGCAGGAACGAAAGCATCGCGAAACTTTTCTAATCAAATTAACAGAAAATTTGAATCTGTTGCCGTAACTAGGCAACAACAATAAGTGAAAATTATCAAAGTCAATTATGGAGCCGCATAAACCAAGTGCCCAACGAAAGCACACACACACACAGATACACACGCACACACACAGAGAGCATAAATAATGCTCATCATTTGTTGCTGTATTTGCCGGAGCGCAGCGCGAATGGCAAAACTTTTGCCATAGCCCGAGCGATTTAAAGTAAGATAACACTCACACACACACACATACAGGCACACACACAGACACACACACGTACAGCACATAGAGGCAGCTGACCTTGGCGAGCGATCTTTCGCATCGCTGCTGCTGCTGCCTCTGCTGCCGATGCTGCTGGCATCATATTTATTTATAAATACAAACGCAAAAAGTTCCTGCATAAAACTGAATTACCGGAAATTGGCCAAAAAGCAGCAACAGCAACATCAACAACAACAATCAACAACAGCAGCAACAGCAACAACAGCAGCAAGACGAAGGCACAACAAACAGCGCCAAAGTAGGTGGCCGAAAAGTTTTTACCTACTTTCAGCTGTTGTCTCCCTTCCACTCTCTCTCTCTCTCTGTTCTTGTATTTTCCTTTTTTATTTAATGTTTTATTCGACACACACACAGAGACAGACAAACAAACTAAAGGCGCAGCGTGTGAAGCAAATAAAAGGCAAAGGAACTAGCGCAAAAAACTTTTGTCAAAGCCAGACAGCCTCGAGCCAGAAAGAGACGGCGAATAGAGGTGCGAATAGAATAGATCGCCAGCAAGGGAAGGGGAAGGGGTAGAAGGGAAGGGAGCTGAGTACAATGCAGCGTTAACAAACGGCAGCATTAAAGCAGCACAGCGCAGCGCGATAGCGTGCGACAGAGAGAGCAACAGTTAACTCTACAATGGCGACTGGCAGCTCCACTTGATGCTCAACATCCCCTTCACATCCCTCTTCCCTCCTCGAAAGGTAGAAGTGACACAGTTCTGCTGTCAGTTTAAACAAGATGGCAAGGAAGAGAAAGAGAGAGAGAGAGATACAGAGAGAGACAGAGTGAAAGAGGAGGGGGGGGGGCTGTGTTTATTACTTGGAATTTCAATTTCTGAAATTTTATTTTCGTCACAAATATTCCCAGAATTTGGTGTTCAATTACAAGACAATTAAGGGCGATGGCATACAAATATTAAAAAAAAGAAAGAAATCATTAAGAAGAAGCAGGAGCAGAAGAAGAAGCAGTAGAAGAAGTAGCAGAAGAAGCTGTGGAAAACGGGAACGAAAGGCTACCTTCGGCATGCCGATGGTTCTATACCCTTGCAGGTTCTTATATCCACTGATTGTTCCAATACTAGTTTTATATCATGGTGCAGAATTGAATGGTATTGTTTATATTCAATATTATGTCTCACTTTGATTGGTACTGATAAAAACCAGAACTGGCCTTCATACAAAATCCTTCATTACGGCAGATTGTTCCTATGGCAGCTATATGTTATAATGATCCGATTTTGATGAAATTTTATAAACATATCATATATATAAAAAAAGTCCGATGTAGTTAATTTGGTTGCAATATCTTGATAAATAACAAAAATCTGCCGATAGTTTGTATGACAGCTATACGATATATCGCTCCGATCAGGCTCGTTCCTACTTATATACAGCGTGCAGTAATAAGAAGCATGTGTGCTAAGTTTCATCAATATAGCTCTGAAACTTCTTCCCTGGTGACGCTGATTTATAATATATATACTTTATAGGGTCGGAGTTGTTTCCTGAAGTGCGTTACAAACTCCTGGGCAAAATAAATATACCCTCTGCAAGTGTACCAAAAAGAAATCAGTAATAAGATGAAGCAAAAGAAGAAGCAGAGGAAGAAAATACCGAAAATATTCACAAAATAGCGAGCAAAACGCAAGATGTATAAAGAATTCTCATTGGAATTTAAGTAAAAATAAATTTGAAATTATTATAAGAATTTTTGATATTTTCAGTGCTGTTAGAATTAGGGGGAGAGAGAGAAGGACACGTGCGTAAGAGAGGAGGTAGAGAAAGAGAGAGAGAGAGCTAATTAAATGGAAGCTAATTGCAACAGGAATCTGTCGAATGTCTTGGGAATCTCACTTCGACTGCAGGTTAACTGCATAACTGCATAAGTTATCGTATCGGAATATCGTTTATCGCATATCGTATATCGCATATGAGATTTGCTGAGTGCAAATAAATGTTGTTTGTGCTGCAATTGAGCTCGTTAAATAACCAAGCCAAGGCAAAGTATTTAAATTCCTTAACAATTTTGCTTGCAACTTGCCACATGCCACATGCCTCTCACTCCTATCGAGTGCTCTGTGCTCTGTGCAACTTGTGGCAAACTCAAATTGAAGTCTTAAGCTGCGCACTTGAGGGCAGAAAGCAGCCAACGAACTTGAGTCAAAGACCCTTTCTAACCATCCCCCCCCCACATGCTGTGCCTTTCTTGCCTCATGCAACTGCTGCAGCATTGCCAGACAATGTCGTCCTGCACGTCAGGCTGACCAAAACTTTTGGCCAGAGTCTGTGTGCACTATATATGTATATATACATATATATTCTCGACTAGTTGTGGGTCAGGTGGCAAGTGGCAAGTGGTGGCGCTGCATAGGCTCGCTGGCCACATAAACAGTGTGCGACGAGCAACTTTTCTAATCTAAGAAAGCGCAAAGCCAAACAGCGAGGAGAAGCAAGTGAGGAATGCAGCAGGAATGTGGCATGTGGAGGTGGCAAGCAGGCAAAGGGAATGAGGATAAGCGAGCAGCAGGAGGAGGAGGGGAAGTGCAAGTAGAAAAATAAAATTATGCCATTAAATTTTCATGTCAATTACAAACTGCGACAACAACACAGAAAAAAAGGCAAAAGAAGAAGAATTAAAAGAGTGTGGAAAGCGTGCGCAAGAGTGAGAGGGAGACAGAGAGTGAAAGAAAGAGAACGATGTGAGGAAAGAAATGAAATGCAGCAAACGGCAGGAAAATGCGCAGCACATTGAGAAGTTATAACAAATGACTTGCCACCTACACCTCCCCTTCCCTTCCCTTGCCACACCTTCCTGCCTTGCCCTGCCCTTGCCCTGCCTGCCAGGCAGGTGTCAAAAGCAACTATAATTACATTCGGGCGCCGTCGAAGAAATTGAAACTTTTCGACGCAGGAAAAACATAAGCGAGAAGTCTGTGTATGTGTGTGTGTGTTTGTGAGCGAGTGTGTGTGCGTGTGTAACTACTTGATATGTACAAGTGCGTAGGGCGATTCAGCTGGGAATGCAAAATGATAGCATACTTTTGCGGGCAACAGCCAAGCCAGCCAAGGCAACTCTCCTCGCTGAGTCATGTACGAGCTGCGTGATTGATTATTGTGCTAAGTGTTTATGCATATGATAGATGGAAACTAAGTACACACAGCCAACACTCACACGTACACTCACGCATACACTTTCACACACACACACACATTCGCAATTAGCTCGCAATTAAACAAGTCAACTTCGACCTGGAACTGCGTCTTGGATTCATCGGCTCTCGAATAACGTTAATCGCTTCCAATTCGAGAACGTTTAGTCATCGCTTGGACTCATTTGCGACTGTCATTAGGTAAATGGGGTCGGTCCTAAGCAAATTTAGGAGTAAAATACGTAGTTATAATAATTAAAGAGAGAATGCCAAAGGGTTTTCCAACTGCAGCAGGCAAAGAACTCTCAGCAACAGTTCAGCTTATGGCGTACGAAAGTGCTACGACTGCTCTTAACTTATAAATACATATATTTATATACAATATACATAGTTAGGCATTGCAATCGCATGTGTCACTCGTATATATTATAGTCATTTTTGGAACTATTCAGAATATGTTTGATATGTTCGAATTTCTCTTCACTCGTTTTGCATTCTTGATTGCAGTGGCTTGTAGCTGTTGTTGCTGTTAGACCTATGTAGGTGTAAATTATCAATTCCAGCCTAGCCTGCTTGAACTACCAAACCTGCCAAATCTGCCCCTGCCTTGCCCCGTTCTTCCTCACTCCCCATCTCGCTTTGCTGCAACTGCTGCAGACAATGGCATAACTAAAGGCGCATTTTATTGTAGTTCCTTTTAGGAGTCTGAGGCCTGCGGCCCATTTTCAGGCAGCAGACCCACTTAGCTGCTTCCCTTCCCCCTCTCTGCTCTCCACCCTCACTCCCCCTTTCTTCACTCATTCAACTCCTGCTTTTGCTCAATTTGCCCCACTCTCTCTGCTGGCTTGCTTGCGCTGCGCATTCGAATGACCTGCTCAATGTGTCACGCCCCCAGCCCCACACACACACACACACACACAGATAGAGAGAGTCGCGCATACTACACTACTTAATAATTCAATTCATAGGCTCAGTCACGGGCTGAGCGTCGCATTCGCATTCACAGTCGCAGTCGCAGTCACGAATACCAAATTTCGCAGAGAGTCCCGGCCGCATCCAGATACAGCTAGAGCTACAGCGACAGATAGAGATACACATACAGATAAGCATACAGCTACACATACAGCTACACATACATATACAGCTACTGATATGGAGAAGGAGATGGAGGTGGGGGTGGAGACGGAGGCAGAGTCAAGGAGAGTCCCCTCTAGACTGTCTGTCGAGTGCACGGCGACTTCGCTTTGTATTTTTGTATAGTATTATTTTTTTATGTTGGTATTTTCATTTTATTTTTTATTCTGTCCAGGCGCCCGCTCGCTCGGCCATTTCACCTGAGCAGGGGCAGGGGGGGGCAGGCTAAGGAAACAAACGAAACGAGCGCAAAATACCACAAAAAAATTGAGCAAATTTTCTGTTGACTTTTATGTATTTATTTGTAGCTGCTGTTGTTTTTGTTGTATTTTTGGTATTTTTTTCGTTTTCGCTTTTCGTTTTTTGTTCGTATTTTGTTTGCCTTCATTTGCATATAAAATTTTTATGTTGCGCCCGAAAGCGAAGCGTTTATTTGCTTTAGCTTTGGCTTTGGCTTTGCCGAGCCGAGTCGAGACGAGACGAGACGAGGCAAGTCCGACTGCAGTGGCAGCCACACCACAAATCGCACCCATGCCCCCGCAGACTCCACTCTCTCACTCTCCCTGTCAATCTCCCTCATCCACTTTGCCCTTCCCTCTGCTAGCTGCGTATTGCGCAACGCTTTCACTTGGTTTGACGGACTTTGCCACATTCATTTTGTGGTCATGTCTAATACAAATAAACGTGCCACACACACACATGCAGACACACACACACATGCAGATGGACAGCTGTAGATAGCGGCACAGCGTAGTTTAGCTCGCGCCCGCGTTTGATGTATCTGCGGGCAGCGACTCAATTTCTGGCCAGGCTCATGTTTTATTTTGCGCACATTATGCCAAATCATTTTATTTCATGCCCCAGCCAAGAAGAGGCAGAGCAGAGCAACACACGCAGCATAAAGTAAACAAAGAAAATCGTTAATGTAGCGCAATCTGAGGGGAGGGTAAGGGGAGTAAGATGGGGGAGAATACCTCGCCAAACTATTAGATCATTTGTATCTGCACAAGTTTCATTATTCATTTCATTCCATTAAAGTAGTTTTATTTAATAAGTCGCAAGTGTCTGTGAGATTTCGAAGAACAGGGTATATTTTTTAGTTTATTTAGCAAGGTGTTGGAGGGTCGTTAATACCCTCTTCTGTTAATACCCTCTCCAACAGCCTTTGCCTGTGATTTTGTTTTAATTTATATTGAAAAGGTGGCGACGAAGTTGCCTCAGTAATTCCCTCCTCTTCATCTAATTATCTATTCAACCTGCCACGTCCCCCCACTCACTTCACCCACTCTTCTGGCTTGCCTCTGTATGCTCCACAAAATACTTATTACATGTTGCCGTTTAATTGGCTTATCAAAAAGTGCTGCATACTTTGTGGCGCTCAGAATTTCATGTGTGCTTATTAATTCCCATACCCAGTACACAGGACAGGATCTCTGCAAGGTGGCATCATTAAATTTTGTTGATAGGAATACCCTTATACCCTGCGCAGCTTAAGCTGTTTGATAATTTAGGACGAATATCGTCCAAAATCGAAATATGCTTGAATTAAGTAGGCAAATCTACTAAGGATTTTTCCCCCTTGCTGCTAGTCACGCCTCAATTTGCTAGTTACATTAACTGACTACAGCGTAGCTCATAGTCGTGCATACCCACTCCCAACTTCTTGTTTTTCCAGCTGTTCTTGTTGCTGATGCCGTGCGGCTCGACCAGCAAATCAAATTGCATGTGCACACAGCTTAACTAAGCCGCAACCAGACACGCCCACTCCCATCCCCCCCTCACACACACACACGCACACGCATACAAGCACAGATGGGCGTCAAAGTCGCCGCGTCTGAAAGCCATCAAAAAGCGGCGAATTGGTTTACAACGTTGAGCAAATTAAATTTGCGCAAAAATTGTTAAATGCTGCCAGCGTCAAGGGAGACCCCTAATGCATCTAACCACACAAGCTCACACACACACGCACACTAGCTCACACACACAGGCAAACACGCACACTGGCACACACTCAGGCATGTTAATTTAGTTATGCTTAAGAATTAAAAAGAGATTTTTGAGCTCATTGAGTCAAAAAACTTTGCGAGGCCACAGCTTAAAACTTTTACACCCAGCAAAAGCGAAAGAAAATGAGATAAACAGACGAAGAAACAGGGGCTAAGGGAGGTAGAGAAGAGGCAAAGAGAGAGAGAGAGGAAGAGGAAGAGGTCTGGAGCACAGACGAGCACAGGCTAAGAAGCGTCAGATAGCTGGAGAAAACTATTTAGGAAATTTGTTTTAAGTTTGATTAAAATTATAACAAGCAGCCGAGCAACTTACGGCCTTACTTCGTCCCCCCTCCCAGCCCACATCCTCCCTGCCGCAGCCCAAGCACTCTACTATACAACTGCTGCTGCTGCTGCTGCTTGCCAAATTAGTTGCCCATGTGCTCTGGCAATGAAATCCTTCTACATAGTTGAGAAAGAGAACGAGCCAGGCGCCTAGTAGGCAAACAGACATGGCCAGAAAGACAAGGGGAGAAAGAGAGAGAGGGAGAGAGGTAAAGGAAGAGTGAGAGAAGGAGAGGGAGAGAAAGACGGGCAGACTGAGAGACAGACCGACATATGCTAGCTGACCCAGCGCAGTCTGGCTCATATTCGTTCACTCGCTAGCTGGCTGGCTGGCTAACTCATTCATTCGTTCACTCATTCATTCATTCATTTATTCGTTTGTTCGTTTTCTTTATTTCTCTCTCTCTTTCTTGTTTTCTGTCTCTCTCTCTGTCTCTGTTGTGTTCGCTCTGTGGCTCGAGTTGTGTCTGCATTTAAATCAATTTAAGCATTTACAGTCAGTTGAACCTTTTGTCTGCCCCACAATACAGATGCTTAAGCACACACTCAAACACACACTCACACCCACACACACACACTGGCACACACACACCTACTGCGTGAGAAACCAACGAAGTATCCTTTTAGCCTGTAAGCTAAGCTTTAACTGGGAGTCAGCTTAACTAGAAACATTTAAAAACCAATGAGAACTCGTGTCCGCTCGACTTATGTGGCCATTATATATAGATTTGATACCCTGCAAGCAATGGCAGTGCAGAGTGGGGTATGCTAGACGCTTGCCAGCACTACAGGGTATGCAACAGTCGTGTACGCAGCGCACTAAACTTACCTTTTCTGCCCATAGCACAAATGTATTAATATTGCATTGTAAACTCGCATTTCTTTCATCTCTAGTGTCATCTCTAGCGCGTGAGTGTTCATCGTAGACCTCGAAGTCGTGTATACCCTTCCAGCTTACCTCTAGTTTACCTGTCTTCATTGTATTGCATTCGATACTCACAATTTATTTCATTATACACACACTTAGTCCTATTGCGATGAATATCGTCTCCAGCTCGTGAGTATTCATCGTATAACTTAAACAACAAGAAAAAAAAGAAGCCACCAAATTATGCAGACTCTTAACTATGGCATCAAATTATTCAGGTCCTGCATCAATTCTTCGACATTTCGCATTCCACATTATTTTATTTTATTTCATTTTATGTTTATTTTTGTTTCGCTCTCCCCTAGAAGTTATTCGTTATGTGTGTGTGTGTGTGTTTGTGAAAGGGGCGTTTGTTTTGCTTGTTTGCGTCGTTAGTTTGCCGCTTTTAGTTGTTGTTCACGAATTCATATTCATTCGCAATCAGCGTCTGCCATTTCAGTTTCCCCTTCTCTCTTTCTCTTCCGTCTCTTCTTCGTCGATGGCCCCGAAAAAACGCTTTGCAAATAAATAAATACACACTTGAGTCCACAACTGTCTCTGTGTGCAAGTGTGTGTGTGTGTGTTTGGGTTTGTGTTTTTGTGTGGCTGCAGTAAAAACTAACTCTCTTTGATTTCGGTTATTTTATGCCCGTTTACCTTTAATGTCTCAAATAACTCTGGTATACAGGGTATTGCAGTTCTTTCATCACTTTTCGAACTTGAAACTTGCCGATTGTCTTCAATTTATCATTATATCATGGCTAGAAATGGCTGTCATCGATTTATTTAACTTCTTAAATCAAGGAAATGCAAATTAAAAACAATTTATTGTGGATACTACTATTTTATTGTTTTATTATTTTGCTTATTCAATTTCACAATCCGTTCACTCGACTTTCTTAAATGATAGTGACGCTATTCCGCTCCTTTGACGTTATACAACACTATTCTATCGATAGGGCTATCGACAGGCTCATCGTTAACTAAATAAACATAAACATAAACGATAAAGGTCACACTTAATAACATAAGACTTCAAATTATAACATATAACCACTAAGCAAAGTTCATTGTTCATTGCTTAGTGATATATAGTAACTTAACAATATATGTATATATATGTCATATCATTATTTTTCTTGAGTTGTTTATTTATTAATTCGCTTAGTTTAATTTTCAGGCCGAGTTGTTCAATAGTTGATCGGCTCTCACTGCAAATCCGCTTATTTAAACTTATTTGCTCTGTCGATGTCTTAATAAGGTTTGCGAGAACTTCATTAGAAACTTCTTTATGCAGCAAGTAAGTTCAGTCTTTCTCTCTCTTTTCGTCTCTCTCTCCCCTTTGCTTGCATGCTGCACATCGCCCTGTCTTATCCTTAATCCAATGACCGAAGTAGACAAAGTCTCTTTGGACCACAAGTTGCTGTTGCTGCCGCAGCACGATAATGTTCTTGCCTCTGCAATTGCTCTGCTGCTGTTCTGCTGCTGCTCTGCTGCTGCTCCGCTGCTGCTATGCGCCACAAAATATGCTGTACATAAAATATACAAATTCATTAAAAACAACCGGCAACAACAACCACAACAGACAGGCGAGTTTATTTTCATCATCATCGGGCGGCGGCGACAGCAACAGAAATATCAACTATGGCAAATTAAAATTGTTGCTGTTGTTGCTGCGGCGCATAAAACTCAACAGCAGCAGCAACAACAGCAGTAACAACAACACGGCAAATGTCGTCACGTGTGTAGAGTTCACACACAAACACACTTACACACATTGCAAATGCAAATAAAATGTTGTAGGCGTAAAAAGTAAATAAATAAACGAGAATGCGCAAAAGTGTCAAAATACGCAGAACAACAACAGCAACAAAAAAGCATTAAAAAACTCTCACACAAAATGAACAAAAATTTGTAAAAAAAAATAAACTAACAAAGGGACAGCATGAACAACAACAAAAATGAAATGAATGAAAGAAAAAAGCTGAACGCATTTAAGTAAATAAATGTTTTTCAATTTGTTGCATGCGGCACGCTGCCATCGCCTGATGCTGTAATAAGCAACGGCAGCAGCAGCAGCGTCAACGGCCCCGGAAATGCGCCATTGTACACGGCTCGCCGCCTGCCACGTCCTGCCCCGTGCCCACTGTCCCCTGTCCCCCGCCACGCGACCATTCGCGCGCTGTCGCATAAGCGCGCTTAATATTTTACATGGCCACAGCAATAAAAACTCTATTATTATAAATATTTAACAATTGTGACAATTGTTGTTGGTACGCGACACGCTTAACGCTCATTGTCCTTGTTATCCACTCTCCCCTTTTCCCTTTCCCCCTAGCCCTTCTCCTCTCCTCGCCACCTCCCGCTCTTTCTGGCCGTGCAGCCTTTGTGCCGCACAGCAGCAGCAGCTGCAATTTTCACGCTGCACGCTCGTTGCGTTTTAAACGAGTTAATGTGACACTGTGCCGCACACACACACACACACACACACTCATACACACACACAAAGAAAGAGTAGTGTTTATATATTTATGCATATGTGTAGTGCTTAATACACGTTTACATTATTAACAAATTTCAACGATTTGTTAATCCTCAAAAAAGTTTTATGTGCATTATACCTGCTGCTAATAGTGCTAAAGGGTATTATAGCTTTGTGGTAATCGTAAGTATAGCAAGCATTCGGAAGTGAATGTCCCGATCAATGTGAATGGGCACATAGAGCTGCGGACCCCTTCAGACTTCTTTTTGTGAGATTATTAAATTAAATTACTTCATATACAGAAATATATGTATGCACATAAATTTGGTGACATTATGTCGTATCATATCACACAGATGCAGTTTATATTATAATTTAGCCATACCCGAAATCAACATCGAATTGCAAGTGTAATTCAAATACTAAAACATTTGTTTTTTATGTGAACAACAATTGTCACCATTCAAAGTTGTTTAAAAGTTTGGTTGTAAACGAATAACTAGTTTGCAAGTTATTTAAGAAGTAGTTTCAGTGGACGCACAGATTGCCTAAGCTCCGAGAGTATGCAATAGATTTTTACACTCTACCTAAGCAATCTTGTATGTTATTACAACTCGCTGATAATTTCAACTGAACTGAACCTAATCCGACTATATCTATGGTATGTCTGTAACTCATCCTAGCTACATTTCCATCAACTTCTTTCTATCTATGCTCACAATGAGCGAAAGTTCGTGGATTATATTTCCATTCTGAACAATAGCAATGCATAATGAAATGCAGAATGAGTGAGAGAGAGAGAGGGAGACAAAGAGAAGAATGCAAAAAGGGAGGGAGAGGGACCAACTGATTTGGATCTTTAGTGCTGCGGCTAATTAGCTGCTCCAAAATTGACCGCTGGCAAAACAAGATTTTCGTTTCGATTTTCAGTCGAGCCGCTGCACATGAGTGTGCATGTCTGTGCGTGTTTGTGCGTGCTTTGGCAGTGAATAAACGTGCAACATGAACCGAAATTGAATTTAATGTGCGTGCATTAATTGCATAGTCGCCCATAGTGTGCCTAGTCGTTGCCCATGCCACAACCCCCGCCCCCTCTCTCTCTCCTCTTCCCTCTCCACCCCCCTTAGTGCAGGCATCTATTGCGCTACGACCATGCAATATGCAAAATGATGGCTGATTATTTTCGTGCGGCTCATCAGAGTCCATTGCAATTTGCTAGCCAGACGAGCACATGGTCGTTGTCAAGGGGGGGTAGAGGAGGGGGAGACTGTCAGGACATGTGAACTGAGTTTCGATGCGTGGCTTGACGACGATGATGATGATTAATATGCACGGTGAAAGGGACAGGAGCAGGAATGGGAGAAGTAGGGCTGGAGAGGTGCGGAGCGAAGAACGGGAGTGGGGGGGGGAGGTGTGGAAGCGCATCAAATTGAAAAGCCCATAAAACACTCAATTTATTTAAATTGCATGTGATTGACAATCGAAAACCAACGCCCTTTGCTCTCTCCTTCTCCCTGTCTCCCTGTCTCCCTCTCGCTCTCTCTCTTTCTTCATCTTCTCAATGATAACAAATTGCGCTGGCTCAGTTGCGATTTGCCTCTTCCTTTCATTTTCATTGAACTGCAGATGGAGGAAGGGAACAAGGGAGCAGGCAGGGAATCGGGGGATGGGGGATGCTGATTAGCAAAGCAGGACACGTAACGCGTGGCAAAGCAAAAGGCGACAAAGGCGACAACAATAAAAAATTGAATATGAATGAGAATGCGAATGCGAATCAAAGTCAAGCGTCGCGCGCGACAAAAAAATAAAGAGCAAAAAGAGCAAAAATCAAAACAAGTCGACGCAGTGAATGCTCTATGCCACTCAAAGATGTTTTTGATCACTCTCATCTTTCGTATATCCCCATTGAGTAACATATACTCAGTATATCTCATAAAGAACGCATCTTTGCTAACTGTTTTTCATATTTAAAGAGGGACATCTCAATTTCACTGAATTTTACAAGTATTTCCATAGATATTCCATAATATTTCCCCTTATAATGTTGTTAATTGATTCTAATTGATAGATAGCTTTTTGTAATCTCTTCTCAATATATGTTTACACTTTTTATTTGAAATAACTTCTTCCTCATTGCAGATTTTTATTGTGTTTGAAATGTTTATTTATATATATTACCTGATATAACTGCTATTATACCTATATATATCAGACATATAATCTTCTATATTATTCTTTTTTCTTGTTTGTATCATTTCAGTTTTATTTACAGTATATATAAGTATTGGATATATATTATATAAAGCACAATTTATTTAGTAAATTATATACTTAACTCACTCTCTTCCCACCTATATAGTTATATATATATATATAGTAAAATATGATATTTGTCTACCTTCTTCCCTCTGCCAAAAATATGAAAACTTCCCGATTGTCAAGCCTCCTTACGCAGCTAAAGTGCTCCGTAGAAGAAGACAAGGTAGGGAACTACTTTGGAGGGAGGTGGATGCGAGGTTGGTGGCACATCGAACTGGGGGCGTGTCGGGCGTGCATCATCCGCCCAACAGCTTCGCAGCGCGCGCTCTCTCGCATTTGTCATAAACATAACTCAGCAATTGCCCACGCCCACGCCCCAATGCGCCCACGTACGCCCATCAATTGTCGTTTTTATCAGCGTTCCATGTCGCGTTTCGTAATTTTTTGGCTTCTGTTGCGAGGCAGAAGCTACGCGACGCACGACGCCGCGAGACGCCCCTCTCTCCACTCCCCCCTCTCCCCACCACGACACCCCGCAGCAAGTGCAGAGTGCGTACGCCCTACACCATGTAGCGTATTTCGCATTTCGCGTATTCCGCTCTACGTAGTACTTTGTATTATTGACGCGTGCACCCTCCCCTCCTCCCAACCCCTACTTCTACCCCTCCCGCTCTGTCCCCTCCACTCTTTACTCTCTCTTCCCTCGCAGCCGTGGCCAATGCTTAGTCAGCGTGTCCCCGGCGTCGCGTTGCCGTTGGCTGCATCGCATTAAAATTTTAAAATGCGTACGCAATTGTTATACCCTTGCAAAGGGTATTTTAACTTTGATCAGCAGTTTGCAACGCACCTAAGCAGACATCTCAGACCCCATGAAATATATATATTCTCCATCAGAATGAACAGAGGAGTCAAACTAGCAATGTCATCAAAATCGAATCACTATACCATTTTTGATTTTAGAACTAAACTTAACTAATCAATGCCAATCAAAGTAAAACATAATATTAAATATACACAATAGCATTCGATTCTGCACCATGATATATAACTAGTATTGTAACAATGGGAGGATATAAGAACCTGCCAGGGTATACAACTTTCGGCATGCCGAAGGTAGCATTTCTTTCTCGTTTTTTGTTCCTTTGTGCCGCTTCCTTCTCTTTTTTTATTTTTATTTTTTGTTGTCCTCTGCTCCGCTTTTACTTTTGCGTATTACGCCTTCGCTTTGTTGTAATCGCCGCTGCTCTGCCTGTTGTTGTTGGTGTTGCTGTTGGTGGTGCTGTCGGCGCAACAATTGCCTGGCCTGAATTGGCCGCGTCGCTTTAAAGCTTTAAAAACTGCGTGGCTAAAATATTCGCCAAGTAATTAAAGCGCTGCCGCTGCCTCTGTCGCTGCCTCTGCTGAGCTGCTGCCTCTGCTGAGCTGCTGCCTGCTGTTTATCTTCTGCTTATTGTTGTTGTTGTTGACCATGAGTCGCAGGAGGGAGGGGTGCGTAGCAAAGCTTTAACTTAAATAGCAAGCGCCGCACACTGTTGCTTTGTTTGAACTGCTCCCACTCAAACTGCCGCTCTTCCTCACTCTCTCCCACTCTCCTGCCTGTGCATGTTTGCATATGTATGTGTGGGTGTGTGCGTGTGTGTGTGTAAGCATAAGTAAAAGCCAAACGATTTCAACTTCAAAGCTTTTCGCAGTTTTGTTTTTGTTTCATAGTTGGCAGCAAATGCCAAAAACAGACTGATTATTTTGTTTGCCAAAATCCATTAACATGGCCAACTTGCTGCTTGGCCATAATCAAGCTTAAGGCTAAATAGGCAGCAAATGAACTAGACACACCACACCACACCACACACATACCCTGTAAGTTTGCAAACATATGTAGATTAACTAATCATGCATGTCATATGTGAAGATAACCTTGAGCTGGCAATACAGTTTGTATTTGCTAACATATCTCTTATGTCTGTATATCGTATTAATTATATCGTAATTGATATTGATATCTGTTCCAGCGACCTTTTTGCTGCCAGCTACAAGCAGAGCAAAGAATCCTCGGGCAAACTTAGCTATTTATGCTAAAAATAGCCCGCAGTTGTTAATGAATTTGAATCAGTTTTAAAGCCAGAGAAACACACATATTTAAACTGCACAATGAAAATATTTCCCCCACAGAGTTGGGAAGGTTTCTCGGAACATGACTTAGCATTCGCTCGACGGAGCATTCTGTTTGCAGCTGCACTTTGCCGGAGTGCTTAATTCATGAAGGTAATTCTTGCTGTCCCCTTTACACATCCAACTCCCCTCCCGTTCTTCTGCTTGCTCACTCTCTTCTTTTGCCATTCAAAATGCAATTTTTATGCAAAGTGTGGGCTACGGAAGGGAGGTAGCTGAAACTATGTGTAATCGGATCATTTATTTTCATAATGTTGCAAATCTTTCAGTTGCCTTCTTGCTCCACTTCTTCTCTCCTCTGCTCCTCTGCTCCTTCAGCTGTTTGTGTGTGTTTTCTCATCTGCTTGGACAAACACAATTTCCAAGTAATTGTTGCATATGGCAATTTCCACTCGCTTTTCTATCGAATGCATTCATAACTATTCATTTGCTTTGTTTTATTGCCGGAGAAACTGTCAACTGCAAAAATTGAGCGAGCATGAAAATTTCATTGCCTGCTTTTAGGCCGCCCTGAAAGTGCCAATCCCCCTTCCACTTTCCCTTCCCCTGCTGAACATGTTGAGCACTTTTAAAACGAATAATGCACACAGAGATTTGCCACAACATTTTTAGCAATGCTGCACACAAACACACACACACACACAGAGACAGGCAACCCTCAAAGGGTTGATAAAAGCCAACAAGCAGGCAACAGACACACACACACACTTGCACACACATGCACACAGAGGCTGGCAGGCAAACAAACCGAACCGAGCGAAGCTAACCGGAGCCGCTGCCCGTTACCCGTTCCGGCGCAGACCAACGGAGGCGCATAAATTTGTCGAGCAATCCAGAAAGCATGTGCCAGCCAGCCAGCCCGCCAGCCACGAGAGTCTCCAGAGAACAAAGAGAGAGAGAGAGAGCGAGAGTGGCAGAGAGAGGGAGAGAAAGAGAGAGAGAGAGCGCCGGAGCATGTTGCTCTATTTGTCAGCTCGTGAAACAATCATAACTTCCTCTGCCGCTTGGCTACTTTTTTGGCAGTCGAGCTTGCTACGCTTTCCTCTGGCATCTCCTTCCTCACCCTCTTCCACACCTTCCCCTTACTCTCTCTCTCTCTCTCTCCTGCCTCACGTAAACACGCATGTAACACGCCGAGCAACGTATTGCGTGCTGCATACATTTGTTAGGCTATTTGGGCACGCCCACTTCGGGCACTCAAACACCGCACCTCCCTTCCCCCCTCCACTCTTGCCGTGCCTATGCCTTGTCGCTGCAGTGCTGTGAAAAATTCATTGAATCATGCGAGCAGACACAGCAGAGCATAGCGCAAGCAGCGATAGGCCTGCGAAAGGGGACAAGACACACATTTCGGCTTACAGAATCCCCTTTCCCCATTATGCCAAGCACCCCCCCCCCTCACCTCCTGCTAGCTGGCAATTCGTGCGTGCCTTGTGCATTACTTTGTCTACTGAAATATTGCGTATGCGCAACGCATTTGCGTGCCTGGCCAGAATTCTCTGGGCGACAACACGACAGCAGCAACGGCAGCAGCAACGACAGCGACAACAAAACTAACGACACTGGCACGCCGCCGCCTTATCAGCTATGTGGTATATCCCCCAAGAGGGGAGGGAGGGTGGCTAGAGAGAAGGGAAGTGCGGGAAAGTACCACAAACAATTTTGATTTCCTTGCCATGGTCTCAATTATTAATGAGCCGCAGATACATAATATTACTTGGTTCTGGACACAGGCTGCATGTGTGTGTGTGAGAGAGAGTGTGTGTGTGCGTGGGAGAGTGTGTGAGTCTGTGTCTGTATCGGTGTGTGTGGTGTCCCATAGAGTGATTCCCGCGTTAAGGCCGCTAAATGCCGCATAAGGCAACTGCATGAATAGTAAACACAGTCTGCTTAGAGTAGGGCAAATATTGGCAGAGATTGAACAGGAATATATAGAAGTATATATGTGTATAGATAGATATTAATATGTTATATATGAATACATACATATACATATCTATATTTGCCATTGACATTGTAGAGTGCAAAGCAAATAGCAAAGGCTTAACAACAGGAAACTTCTACGGTTTTTAGTAAGACAACTATCGTACATGTTTGTGTAGGAACCTTTAGAAACTATATAGCTATACATAAAATGAAAATAATAATATAGTTTAATTTATGTATTTTATATATCTTTACACATAAATATATTTTCCATATTTATAGTACAAATTGCAAAGCAGTCAAAAATAAAAAGGAATTCCCTGTCAATTGCCGAAGAACTTTATGCCATATATATCCCAGCTTCTCTCTCTCTCTCTCTCTCTCTCTATTTCCCTTTCCTTCCCTTGCCCTCTCTCTCTCTCTGTACATATAACGCAGCCAATTTGCCATTATATGTGTTAAGTCATGTCACGGATCGTTTCTATTAATATAAATGCAAAATCCACATGCCATAAATCAATCAGAAAAACACTTCGCATGATTTTCTCGCGTTTTTTCTCATTTCTACTCAGTTTAAAGCACGCTGCATGCTTCTCTGCTTTTCCTGTGAGTGTGTATGTTTGTGTGTGTGTCTATTAGGAAAATGTTTGTTAAATGCGAACATCAAAATTAATAATTCATTTGCCATAAAACTTTGGTGACGCCCCCAACGGCAGTTTGTTTTGGCATTTATATTCATCAAAATGTTTTCATTTTCATTGCCTTATTTGCCGCTTTTTTATTTTCCCCCTCTCTCTCTCTCCTTCCCTCTCGCTCTCTCGCTTTCTTTCTTTTCTCACTGGGCTGCGACGTGACATAATTAGCAAGGCGTGTCCGGCGTGGTGGGCGTAAAATATTAATTTCCACTTAAATGAAAAATTATGCTCAATTTCAGTGAAATTTATGAAGCAAAAACAAGTTGAAGTCACAAGTTTGTCCGGGACGGAGTGTGTTCTGCGACTAACAGATATGCTGTAATGAGTGCATGTAATCAGTGGCCATTTTGGCTGAAACTACCTTGCTGGCTCGCCGCACTCTAAGGGGTATGCGTAACGCGGCAAAAGACCTGAGCAAATAAATTCTCGCACATAAATCTCGTTGCGCTAATAACAATAACAATAATAATCATCGACCGGGAATGGCTAAGGGCGGCGACAAACATTTATGACATTAGCCAAGCACCATACAGGGGGAATGGTGGGCAGGGGGATGGAGAAGATGGAGGGGGAAGGTAGGTCCTTGGGTAATGCAAGGCTATCATCTGGCGATTAAAATTTTGTTATTAATTAGATGCACGACGGCGTAATATTTCACAGCTTCGCTGCCTGTGCGTGTGTGTGTGAGAGAGCTAATAAAGGAAGTACCTGTGTGTGTGTGTGTGCATGAGCTGTTAATGTGCTTGGGATTTGTGCATTTGGCAATGCATTTAAATCACTTACCTGACACTAAACCGATTGCGCATTGCGATGCGAATATCAATGAATGCCCAACTGAATGGCCAATGAATGCACTCATTAGGCGCATATTAAATTTGCCGCAATTCATTATGTGATTGCAGCACTGTGATTAATATACGAAATTAGCTACGATTTCGATTAGGGGAAAGCTTTTGTGAAGCAGCTTTGAAAGCTCATTTTGCCAGCTAGCTACATTTCCGCTGCGGCATTGTGCGGCCATTTTAATTAAAGCCAGAATGAACTTGCATAAATCGTCCTTAACTGCAGCGCCCTCTCCCCTTGCTCTCTCTCCCACTCTCCCTCTCTCTCTCTGTCACCTTCCCACCTTATCTTTGATCTAGCTGCGCGTGTGTGTATGAATTACATTTGCTGCAGGCCATTTTAGCCAGTTTGCACCAACTTGTCGCCCACGGCGCCCAACTGACCAGGTCACCTAACACGCCCACCAGCCCACTACCCACACCCACTCTCTATCTTTCACGTCCCCCCTCATTTCCTCTCTCTCTACTGCTCAGCAAGTTGACATGTGTAGTAATTGCTGAGTGCAAATCATTTCACACTTGCCTTCAGTTTGTGCACCTCCCCCCCCTTCCATTCTCACTTCCCTTTGCAACCACATGCCCGCACCCTCCTTGTCGCGCCACTGTTAGCTCCATATTTGCATGTCATAATTATTTAATATACTTTTTTTGGCGAGAAAAGCAGAAATTTCCGCTGTTTGTGCAGTTTTTGAATAGTTTGTGTTCATTAGTTTTATATACCCTGTAGGCGTGCAACCGCAGCAATGGGGTCGCTACGGGCACATAACTTACAAAGGGTAGAAGGGTATTATGACTGTGTGCCAACCGAAAATGTACGCAACAGGCAGAAGGAGGCGTGGCAGACCTCCGAGTTGATATAGCTATGTCTGTCTATCTGTCTGTCTGTCTGTCTATCTGTCTGCCTGGCTCTCTGTATGTCTCTCTCTCTCTATCTCTGTCTGTCCGTCTATTTAATAACCCAGATCTTAGAGACTATAATAGCTGGAGCTTATAGATAATAATTAGCATAGAAGTTATTTAAGAAATAAATTAAGGAGCACTGATTTCCAAACAGCTCTCTAAAGTATGCAACAAAAAACAAAGAAGTTATATATTTAATGAATCATTTTAATCAGGTGGGTAGCGGGTATATCACAGTCGATCACACTCGACTGTAGCTTTCATGCTTGTTCTATTTTATTCCAAATATTTTTCTAGCTACTTTTTTTCGTTGCTTTTTGCGGATGCATACGAAATTTTCATTTTGTGTTTTCGCAATTGTCGATGGCAAATTAAATAAATTTTCGGTGAACTCATGTGTATGTGTGTGTGTGTGCAAGGGTGTGGGCGAGTGTGCGTATTGTTTTTGTAACTGTTAAATTGTCAATTGCTTTGACAGTTATTTGAAGTCGGATAGTTTTGTTTTCTAGCATTTCCAACGGGGTTTTTTCAATTATAAACTTTGATTTGAACATGATGATTTCATTTCATCTAACCACGATATTATATTTATCTATATCTTCTCTTTCTCTTTATCATTGCAGGTGAGTCAAACATAACTACAATATAAATTAAATGAAAATAACGGTACACGAAATGCAAAACGGTAAGCGAGAAAAGGAAACAATTTTGGAAACAAATTGGAAAAGATATTCATCGAAATGGTTTACAGCATTTTAATTGTATTTCATATGGTATTGCGGGAGACATCAGCTATAGCTATAGCTTGGCATGGAAGTGGTGCCTTATAGACTTGGATGTTTCTTGTTGTATAAGTCTTCGATGAGTAGTGTTACTTTCTCGATAAATATTTTGGTTAATATTCAAAAAATAAGAGATTTTATTATATGAAAAAAAGCAATTTCAGTTTTTCTTTGACATTTTCTGAGACTTTACATGATAATGCAGTTGAAAGACAAGCACTTCACTCCAGTCTGCCCTGTGTATGAAGTTCTTAGTTTCTCTGTCTTCTTCTTTTCTTCTCCGTCTCTCTCGCTATCTCTCCCACTTGGGGCAAATCACATTTATTATTATGACTGAAATGCAATGAGTGTGGGTGAAATTTTAATTAAAGTGCCACGCCCAGGGGCCGCAAACTAATAGAAGGCTGCCCTGTAAAACCCAATTTCATGAGAGCGCATTAGGCAGGGGCACAGGGTGGTTGGGGGGGGAGTTGCTGGTCGTGGAGGAAGACTGTCAAATCCGAACCGAAATTCCATTTCGAGTCATCAGCTTGGCACATTTTTTGTTGCACATTTCTTTTGCTGCAGGTTTCCCTACTTTTCTCTCGCTCTCTCTCTCTTTCTCTTCCTATTTCGCTCGAGCGTTTTTTGTGGCTCAGCATGAGGTAAACCCTTCCTTTCTTTGTGGGAGTGGCAAGTGGGCGGTGGAGCCCGCCCGCTCATTGAAGCACTTTCTGGCTTAATGCCTTCCTAATTGAAAGTTGCACAAAATTACAGGTGAAAATGCGGACGGACCAAGCTGGGCCGAAACTTTGCGCAGCAAACCGCAAATAATAAGAAGAAGAAGAAGAAGGGGCAGATGGAGAGGCAGAAGAAGCAGAGCAGAGAAGGGAAGCGTAAAACAAAGCAGACAAAAGCCAGCAGCGCTGGTATTCATGGCATAGGCCTAGCCTGCCCAGGCCGTCCCTCCTGCTCCGTCTGTCCGTTCTATTGACTAGAAAAATGCCAAGGCGAAACAACAACAACAACAAGAGCAGCAGCAGCACCACCGGCTACAACAACAAGTGCAACAAATTTACCCATTCTCCCTCTCACTCTTTCACTGTATGCCTTTACATGTGTTCTACAATGTGCCCGTACTTAGAGCTGAGCGCGTGACACGAATTCGCTCACGAGGCAAGCAACTCTGAAAGTAAAACCCTCTATATCGAACAAATTGAAAGAAAAGCAAATAAAAAACAGGCCTCACTTAAGGATTGTCAATAATCGTATCAATTATTCCCTTTATTATTATAAATATATTATATTATTTTAAATTATTTTCAGATTTTCAGTTCTGTATTTAAAACTGATTCTGAATTATTAAAAAACAAAAATGAAACACATTTAAAGTAGTACAAAACACCGAGTATTTTTTTAAATTTTACTAACAAAATACCGAGCAAATTTCGCTTGCTTAAACACACAAACATTTTTATCTCAATTGTTTAGAGAGTTTTTCGAAAATTGTTTAACATTTTCTGTGTTTTCATTTCATCAAAAAGTTTCTGCTGCAGCGCAAAATGCAAAAATCCACAAAAATATATGCAAATTATTTAGTGGTATTTTTGTAGTATTTTTTATGCAGTATATACCGCAGTCATAGCTGTGTTGTGCATCTCTAGGGCGCAAGCCAAAGAAACGCTGAGATAAAGCGTGCAAAAGTGTTAGAGAAAAGGCCAAGAACAAGAAGAAGTAGAAGAGAAACCAAAAGAAGAAGAAGACGGGGAAGAGGAAGAGGAGGAAGCGGAGGAGAAGAAAGACACCTCAGCATTGCCTTAGAGGGGCTTAGGCACGGCGACTGCATTGGGGAAAAAAGGCTGCCCAGCAGCTCATTCAGGTCAGTTGAGCAAGCGACAGCAGCTGCTGCTCGCAGGGAGAGAGGGAGGAGGGAGGGAGGGAGGTATGGAGGATGAGGGGAATGGCTGAAATCTTGTCTGTTTGGCTGAGGCTCACTCTCAAGGTTAAGTACGAATTAGCCTGGGCATTTAATTAAGTGGGCGTGCCGGCACAAACACAAGACATGGCACTGTTTTCCACTCTTTCCCCCCTGGCTCTATAGGTATCTCTCTCGCACGCACTGGCCAACAGGCAGACAGGCGATGATAATCGAACAATGGCGCATAGCAAAACTATGGCAGCTACTAAATCGAAATTGATTGCGCCAACTGACCCCAAAACACACACAGAAAACACACACACACTCACAGACACATACACCCACACACACACAGACACACACACACCCATACTCATGCACAGCTAGCTGTCAAAAGAGTGGCAGACTGGACAGAGAGTGAAAGAGTGCCTGAGTTCCCAGCGGGGAAGAGGAAAAGGCAGCCCGGCCTGGCTTGCTCTGGCCCGGCACACGCACCTCCACGTCTTGTCAGCCATTTTGTTGGCTCAGTGGTTTCCGGTGCTGCGCTACTGCAAGTATTTATTGCTTTTGGCCGAGGCTAAAACAAAGCAAAGCGCCAGCACAAAACATTCGCATCAATTATTAAGCCGATTTTGCACGTGTAAATCGCGTTCGAACGACGCCTGCGAGTTGCGTTAAAAACCAAACAAAGCAGAAGCACAACCAGGAGAGACAAGAAGAACACGTAAGGAAGAAGAAGAAGCAGAAAACTAATTAGTTGTCAGCGACACGACAGCCCAGAGGGAGGCAGACAGAGAGTGGGAGAGAGAGGTATTGAGTGAGTGAGCAAGACAGCTGGTGGCAACTTAAGCCCGCCTTGCAAACTCAAAGCTGTCAGTCACGACGAGATTTCTGATAGAACAATTAAAGCCATCGCCCATCGACTGCAACAGGCTGTTGAGACAGTTAATACGTAACTACCTCATCATGCATTGCCAATAACCGCACTCAATATTTGAGGTTAGCTTGTCACTTTGAGGTTAACCAATGAACCAAAGCCTTCACTATGAATGCAGTGCATGAATTAGGTTCAATATGTCTGATGTTCCCAATTGAGCTGTTAACTGCAACGATTGATTCAATGCAAGAATCATATTACATGGTATAATATCAATGATATCAGTATAGAAGCATATCACATGGTAGACTATCAATGAAGGTTCACATCCTCTTGGTATTACGCACTTCAATGGCTTACTTGACTTAGGTCAAGTAAATCTTATGAAAATCGAATGGATTAAGCACAAATGCTGTAAACTGCTTGAGCATCAAACTACACTGAGGGAAATGCACTCTATCGTGCTTACTATGTGTCAGGCAAACAGTTCTGCCAAGTTTTATTTGCTCCACTTAATTTAATTCAAATTTAAATCCATTTTTGCCAAACCTACACTGAAAGACAGAGCTGTGACAAATTCTAGAATACTTGAATATTGCTTCCCACTCAGCTGGTTGGCTTTAAGAAACTTACTCAACTTTTGCGCACAGTGCCACATTCTATCATAGACCGTTATCCATACTATAATTCGTCTCAATTCTCAATTGGGCTTAATTTCACACAGACCTAACTCACTTAGCTTAGGGCAACGACAGCAACGAAGGAGGGAGACAGAGGAAGAGGGAGGGAGATAGGGGTAGTGAGTGAGCGAATCTGAATCTATTTTCCATTCACTTTTTCGCCAAAGGTGACTTTTCCCTTTGACTTTTCAACACTTTGTCGACGCTGCTAATTAAGCAATTTATTGTTGACACATGCCGTCTAGCTATCCTTGTTGTTGTTATTGTAAGCAACCCAATCCCCTCGCCTCTCTACCCTTCTCCTCTCCCCCTCTTCCTTTTCCTGTTCAATTGTCCAACTTGGGTTGACAGAAACTTTTCAATTGTCATAATTATTCAAAATGCCAACGAGATTTTCCCGCAAAATATTTAGCTAATTGCGCTCAAATGTGGGCGTGGCTTGGGAGTGGGAGAAGCAGTGGCAGGGGGTGGCAACGTTTAACCTTTTGGCTTGGCGCTTTTATGCCTGCGGCACGCGGCAACAGCAGCAGCTGCCTGAGTCGCCTCGAAATAGACCGAAAAATGCGTCTGCCATTGATTAATGGGCCTGGCAATCGACGGGACAAACGGACGGACAGACGGACGTACGGACGGATGGAGAAGCACGTGTACTATCTCTCTTTGTCTGCTGCGCGTTGCTCTTGTCGTTGTCTTTGTTGCTGTTGTTGCTGTGTCGGGCGATGTCATGCCAAGAATTTTCCCTGCTGCTGTTGCTGCTGCGACAATGAGACAAAAGCCAAAACGGCGGCAACTGTCGCTGATTTTCTTTGGCTGTCGCACAGCGAATTATTTGCTACACTTTTGGCTGGCTGTGCAGAGATACCCTGTACGACATGTGGGGTATGCCAGGCGATAGAGTTCGTTGAGCACATGCATTAATCTCTTAGTCGTGCACTTCCTGCGCTGCTCGCTGGCAACAACAATGTTGCCCTGCGCCACTGAAATATGCAACAGCCCAGCGGGCAGCGGGCAGCAGGCAGGCAGAGCAGGCAGTCGCTGTGGCAGGCAGTCGCTGTGGCATCCGCTGCAGCGCAATGTGGCGCGGCGCAGCGACTCCAGCTGCAGCCAAAGGTAGCTGCCAATTTATTTTGCATTTTCCTTGACGGCTTTTTCCTCTCTTGGCCGGCATTTCTTTTCTCCGCTTTATCGCGCCATGCATGTGCATGTTCAGCTCCCGTATGTGTGCGCCTGTGTGTCTCTGTGTGTATGTGTGTGTGTGTGTGCTTTGTGGTGCTCCATTTTGTCGCTGCATAAATCGCATTGATACGTTTAAAAGTTTTGCTTTGTTCAGTGGCCTCGGGCCACGTTTTATGGCCAAAGGCAGCTGCGACTAGCTCCCCCTCTCCCACCTCCCTCTCCCACTCTCTGCAGCTGAGACAGCACGTGCAGTGCCCAAATATGCGCCAGCTGGGGCGTGGCACACATCAGCCTCAGCCTCAGCCTCAGCCAGTGCCACATGCAGCCAAGACGTGCCCGCAGCAGCAAGCGGCAACAAGCCGCAGCAAGCGCCTGCTCAGCCTTAATGACATATTGAAGTTTTTCGCAAAATGCATATGCAGTCTCTGTGTGTGTGTGTGTAGAGTATATGCCTGGTATATACTTCTATGCTTTATATACTCGTCTAGCTGATTGACAAAGCAAACGAGGAACGATGCACGGGGGCAAGAGCGGGAGAGAGACAAAAAGAGAAGCGAAAGAGAAGAGAAAAGAGGTGGAGAGAAGGGGAGAAAAGGGAAGAGGGGAAAGCAAGCAGTTAGTCTGCCTTAAATATCCTAAGCGGAGAAAACGAGTAGCAAAGACGAGTAAAAGAATGGGAAAAGTTCAAAGAGAAGTTAAGCGGGCAAAACAGAGAGAGAAAGAGAGAGTGTGCGGAAATTAACGAGATGTTAAGTGAGAGGAGCAGAGATCGCAAATTAAGCAAGCAACAGAAACTGCAGAGAAAGAAAGAGCAGAGCAAATAAGAAACGAAAGGCAAAGAGGAAGAAGAAGAAAGAGAAAGAGAAAGATAAAGGCAAGAATAGAAGAGGGAAGGAAAGGCATATCAAGGCAGTAAACATTATTATATTATTATTATAACAAAGCACAAACAATGCTGCGCATTCTTGTCCATCTTGCCAACGCTTTACAACACTTTTCTTTATGGAATATGATTTATTATTATTCTTAGCCTTGCGCTCTACTTCTAGTTAACCTCAATCTTTATACCTGCAACTGTATATACTCCTCGCAAAAACTGTATACCCTGTAAAGTTGGAGGTATCTGCACACTGAGCTCAGTGCCGACAGCTTCCACTTACACTCAGTTTAGACTGTTACTGAAAGCCGACAAGCGCCACAGGCTACACTTAAGTTGCCCTCTCCCCACATGCCCTCCCTTCTTATCCTTCCTCCTTTCGCTGTCTGCCTCCTGTTCCCTCTCTTCCCCCTCGCTCCCTTCTGCTCTGTCAGGCTCTTAGTCGAAGCGTATTACGATTGAGTGCCAGAATCGCATAATTCAACTTGCTGCGCTCAGCACTTGCCTCGCTCTGTGTGTGTGTGTGTGGGTCCTACACATACATACCCTGTACATGGGGTAGTGGCCTGTGTTGTTGCTGATGCTTTATTTTTATGACTCACGCACTTTTGCGGCTTCCGCTTGGCCATCAAATGGAGCCATCAACACCTGCTTATGCCGTCGTCGTCGTCGTCGTCGTCGTCGCCGTCCAGTGCTGTAAAACGCACAAATATTTCAGCGTTTTCAACATTTTTTTCGGCGACTGTTCGAAGTTCGCTTTGAGTTATGGCTGCAGTCGCAAACTCAATTTGAATAAATTGCTCGAAACAAAACAAAACACTCACTCACACACGGCAAGTGCGTGAGGGAGCGAGGGGGGGAGAGGGGAGAGAAGAGTCGGGGAGCGCAGAAACAAAGAGCAGCCCCCATAAACCGAAGCAGAGTCTATCGAGGCCGCCAAAAAGTTTTGTGCGCCTTTTTTAAACGAAATTTACAGCAGGCAATGCAAAACTTTTTACAATTTTCCAGCAGCTCAACAGGAAAGAGGGGTAGGGGTAGGGTAGGAGGAGGGGGTAAGTGTTGCGTGTATTGGGTAGCAGGCAACTGGCAGCTCTCTCTCTCCCCCTCTCCCTCTCACTCTGTCTCTCTCTCTTGCTGGCAAATCCTGCATGTGTGAAGAATCAAGACGCATAAATTGCCAGCTGGCCCAGGCCGGGCGGGCGTCTTTGCTTACGGCTTTTAAGCTTATTTACTGCTTATATATTTTAACACCACCCCCCCTTCCTGCCTCTTGCCCTACCACACCCAGCCACAACAACAAACGCGATTACATACATATTTTCGTTGCTTTCTCTCTCTCTCTCTCTCTCTCTCCATCTCCTTCTCCATCTCTGGCAGCACTTCCGGCCCAACATGACAAATGGCTGCAAATCGTCTTCCTTTTCGCGGCCAACGCGTTGACAACAAAATGCAGGAACTGTGTGAGAGAGAGGGAGAGAGAGAGGGGGAGTATATTTTTTATCGACATTTTTCATTATTTATTTATTTGGCACTTCTTGCAAGCAGAACAAGAAGATTGCGTGAACTGAAAGCAGAAGCCAAAGCAGACATCAGACAGACAGACAGACAGAAAGAAAATATATGGAAGTAATTAGATATGCATAGGTAGAAAACATACTATATGTTTGGGTAGAGGTATTATAGATTGTATTTGAGCTATAAATAGCAAAACATTCGTCACGAAACAACTTTCTCATTCGCATTTGCAGAGAGCGTGGGCAATGTAATGCGGTATATGTATGTTTGTTATATTAGCACGTTTGTATCGCAGGATATGCATAGGAATATATATGTTTGGTACTCTCATGTATGTATTTTTGTATATACAAATCGAACATCAATACCATATATAATTTTATACAAGTATTTCTACTTCTAAACGCTTTAAAGAAGGTACACAAAGAGTGCACAGTATGTTTGCAATATACTTCGCATAAGTATAATTTTATTAATGCCTGGACTGTATATTAAACATAGTATATATGTAGTAGAATAGTACTATGTATTATATATATAGAATGTATACTTGAAGAGGTATATAGACCATATATAGTAAGACACTAGTCACAAAAACCCTTTTCCCGTTTGCACGCTTAGAAGGCGTGGGCAATGTAGTGCGATATACATATGTTATAATCACAAGTTGTATCACATGATATGCATAGGAATATATATGTATATATAAATATATTATATTATGTTCATTAAGTATTTCAATCGAGTAACAGTACGGCATTATATATATATATATATATGCCTGAACTATACGCAACCAACAGCTGCTCAGTCTCTGCGAATCTCTCAGAACTGCAAAGCACAATGGCCTCGTATAACTTTACCGTTACATCTTGAAGGCGACGAGATCCCGCAGCCATTGCACAGGAGCCGCTGACGATAGTTTCTCGCGGACATTTAACGAGCGCGTAGTTTCAGCTCTGTCACCTCGATAAGAACTCCGTCGAGTAGTTATTTATTTAAACTGTTTTTCATTTTGCTGGCGCCATCATCGTGGCGTCCTCCTCGTCATCATCATCATCGCCATTGCCATCATCATCATTATCAAACGCCATCATTTTTGTTATTTATTTTCCTTTCATTTCGTTTCGAATTCTCTCTTCCCCCCCCTCCCCCTGGCTTGTTCCTTAGTTTTGTCGCGCGCAGCGTTTGAAACCGTTGAAAAACTTTCGCTGGCCAACTTGGAAAATTATTGTTGCCAACTTAATTGTCGCAATTAAGTTACGGCCTGGCTCAAGTCGGGGCTGAAGAGAAGAAGGAGGGGGGAAGGAGCAGCAGGAGGTGCCTACGTAACACAGCCAGGAGCTGCTTGCTGGCTCTGTCCATTGTTTGGCACTTGACGTCTTGCGTTTGTTCTATAAATGTTTTAAACATTTTAATTAGTTTTAATAAACGCTTCAAAAAAACGAAACGAAACGAAACGAAAGAAGAGGAAAGGAAAGTAAGGAAAAATAGACCCAGCACAGCACGAGATGCAGCTGTGTGGAAGGAGCGGAGCGCTTCAAGTGCCTGACAGTTGTGACAATTCTGTTTCATTACCCAGGCACCTTGTCGCCCCTGCCCCTGCCACTTCCTGTCCACCCGCTTGACAATGAATTCTCGTGCAAAAGGTCGTCCGCCGCGTGCTTTTGTGAGAGAGTTGCCAGCTGCTGCTGCGGCCTGTTAAATGTGCTTACCGCAGAACAGTCCCCATGCCAGCGACTACAAGCGCCCCACCCTGCGGCACTGGTCGCCGCAGTGCCGCCAAAACGCCACCACATTGCCACATAATACATACAGTTGTGCGGCCAAGCGGGCGTATGCGTAATGTTTAGTTGGCGGTCGCCAGTGGCAGCCTGCGGGTCGCTGCGGTCGCGCAAGTTTCCGTCTGAACTTAGCGGTTCACTAACAAACCAACACACACACGCACACACACACACCCAAAGCGAACCTTGCCCTCGCTATCTGCCTGCCCAAGCACCTCCCCTTGGCCTTGCCCCTGCCCCTCCTCAGCACTTGCTGCTGCTTGTCCTTCTTGTTGCTTCGTCGTCGTCGTCGTCGTCGTTGTTCCTTGCGTGTCGCCAGTGCATTGTTTTTATGTACTCGACGCACATGTGCGACGTCAACAGCGACGCAGACGTCGACAGCGACAGCGACAGCGAGTGCGGCAGCAAGTTGGCTGATTGTGTCTGGTGGCAAATGTTAATGCGACCCGAGGGCAACTCTTCAGTGGGCCCAAAAAATACGCATTCCTATTGCCAATTAGAATATCTTGGTCGCGTTTCGACTTGGATTTGTGTGACCCCCCGCCCCCCGCCCTCTCTTCCTGCAAGGAATTCCAAGTCGAGCATAATACATACATATTATGTTAATGCCTCCCATACGATGCCTCATGCCAGACATTCCCAAGCTGTTTGTGAAGTAAAATCGGAGTTGATGATTATGGTTTATCTAGATGGGAATAGCAATGCCAGGGCAAGCGCCACTTAGGAGATTTTTTGCAAAGCTTTGGCTGCTTTACGAGTGTATTAATCCAAGCACAGAGCTTCTTAAAACTGTTAAAGCTCTTTCATTGCTGCAGCTTGAATTTCAATCAAGTGACTCAAAGACTTTGATCAGTTGAGCTGAAAGCTTTTCATATCTTTAATGCACTTGTAACCTGCTTTATTCTTTTTAAATTGGTGTAATTATATTTAATAAATGTTTTCAGTCTACTTTACTTAATTCAAAACACAAAGCTTTAAGCTTTTTCGAATCAACAACTATTAGAGCTAAATAATAAAGCTCTAAGCTCTTTTAACTTCCCCAATGATTGCAATCAACTCCAACAAGCACGAACGCAAGATGGACAGACAGACAAACATATCTACAATATATCGACATAGCTATTGATGCTGATTCAGAATATAAATATATAGTACACGTATATATAGAATATATATATATATATAATATGTAGTATATAGTATAGTTTGTGGGGTTTGCCACTTCTCCTTCTGCCTGTTGCATACATTTTCGGTTGGCACAATGTTGTAATACCCTTCTCCCCTTAGCGGGGTATAATTAAGACTTCGATTAAAAATAAAACTTTAAGCACCTTTAAATTGCTTAAACAACCTTAATTTAAGCTCTGCTCAAAATTATATTAAAGCGCTTTCCGAATACAGCACTCTCCCTTCCCATTTCTCTATCGTTCTGTCTGAATATTTCACTCTCTATGTCATTCTCTCACTCTCTCTCTCTCACTCACTCTCTCTCTCTCTCTCTCTGTCCTTTTCTCTCTCTAATTGCTTTTTGGTTCTGTGTAAATTTCGTGTTACGCGCCGTCGATCGCTTCTGCTTCTTTTTTATTGCTTCCTTTTCCAGCGCGCGCTTCTCATATTGATTTACTCGATGATTTTCACATTTTGCCACTCCATCGCTGTCCCTGTCTCTCTCTGTCTTTCTCTGTCTCTGTCTCTGTCTCTACTACTAGCAGCACTGTCATTTTGTTTGCCCAATTTCATTTTCCATTTTCCTTTGGCAGCACGAAAAGTTGGCGATGGCGAAAAGGCGAAAGATTCGCATAATATTTCAATAATTTATTGATTAGTTATCTTTGGCGCGCGCCTTCAATCAATTTAAATGCATTTTGTCCTTGCGCATGAGTGGACGTCGCTGCAAGGACAACAACAGCAAACAGCAGAGGGGGAGGGGCAAGATGGGAGGCTGGTGTTATTGGAAATGCAGTAAATAATAAAGTGCATGGGGCCATATACGGCATACACCATGTGGTATATAAGGCATAAGCACTCACACACACACACACACACACACACACTCGCAGTGCAGCGCATATCGGATGAAAAATATAGATAGAGAGCCTGGGCTAGAGCCGAGCTGGCTATGGCGGATAAGAGACGCCACAGGGGAAGGTGCACGAGGAGTGGGTGGGCGAAGGGCAGCGGGGGCTGCGGGGGCTGCCGATACATGGCTCCATGCGGGCTTATGCAAATGTCGCGTCGCGATATGCAAACACACACACACACACACTCATAAAAAAGAGAAGAGAAGAGCAGCGAAGTGCAGCCTGCTGAGAGAGAGGGAGGGGGGAGGGAGGGAGGGTGCACTTGTGCACTTGAAAAGCAGCCAAATCGATGGAAGCCAGCGCGGTTGCCATAGCATTTGATGGAGACAAAAGGATAAGGGATAAAGCCCGAGCACGACCCCAAGACAAACGCAGAGAGGCAAAGAGAGCTAGAAAGAGAAAGCCAGAGAGAGAAGGGGGATCGATTTATTGCTCATACGCAGAGGTGTGCGTGTGTATGTGAGGTGTGTGTTGCCACGCGGGCTTAGTCCATAAGCAGACAATGCACGACTATATAAAGCAGGAATAACTTAAGTAAGGTATACGATATACAAATACTGAAGGCATTCACAGTGTGATCTCGCTTTGAGGTTAAGTCGAATCTTTGATCTTTATTTGCTGTAAACAACTTTCAACTCATTCATGTTTCTAAATGTTCTCAAATGCCAATCAATCAATCTGCTCACCTGAATTGTTATCATATCATATCAAGGTTTATATTGCATTACCATATAGGGGCAGCCCTGCACAACGACAACAATAATAATAATATTAATAATAATAAACAATATCTCTTAAACATTTTCTGTTTTGTTTGTTTTCAATCCCAACACAATTGATTGAAATATTCTCGAATTAGGAAACTTTTTACACATTTTCAGTTACCTTGCTCGGATTTTCCAATATATTTTCTTTCCTTTGCATACATTACAAATACAAATTCCTGTCCATTCATCGATAGATGAAATACGAGAACAACAACAACAGCACCAACTGAGTCTGAACAAAAGAAAATCTAAGCACGATTTGTTGCCATTTGTGGCTTTTGTTTTCTTCCTTCTTGGCTGCAACTTTATTTTCTTGTTGTTGTTACTTCTGTTATTGTTGTTGTTGTAATTGTTGTTGTTGTTATTATGTTGTTTTGTTATTGCTGCAAAATTGACTTAACTGCAACTCAACGGCACCAGCAACGGGAACGGCAGCAGCAGCAGCAGCAACAACATCGCATGCATTAGAAATGCTTTCCGTAGCACCTAACTAAACTCAGCCACGCCCCCTGCGGCTTCCCCCCTACACCTGCCCCACGTGCTGTTGCAGCTGTCCGTAAATGGAGTTGGTAAACGTTTTGCCCTAGACGCCGTCTAACCCTTTTGGATTCCCATTGTTTTTGTTGTCGTTGTGCTTTAGTTGGCAACTTTGTGCCCGTTATTGATCCACACACACACACACACACACTCCGCGCACTTACACATGTTGGTTGGCCCCACATGTTTGTGGACTAGCCTCCAAATGGGGGCGTGGCACACCTTAGCTACATGTGTCTGTGTGTGTGTGTGTGTGAGTTGTAAGGGCATGCCTAATATGGGTCTTTATTTAATTTAATGCTATTTTTTGTTGCTTTATAGCAGCAGAAGGCAACAACGACAGCAACAAAACACAACAACAACAACAACAAAAGAAACAAAATTCAAGAATTAGTGCAGAAAAATGAAAAATAAATAGAGCAACTTAGCCAAAAGTACATTGCAAGAGGAAAAGAAACAGAGAGAGAGAGACAGAGAGAGAGAATAGAGAAAGAGTAAAAAAAGCAAGAAAAGAGTTAGAGAGGCAATAAGAAAGAAAGTACAGAGAAAGAGAGTAAAAGATAGATTTGCTCTCAACTGATCATGAGTTGTTTTATCTGTTTGCTTTTGCTGTACCTTCTTTTACGTTGCCCTGTCTACGCTGAAACGTTTACGAATGACAGAACAATAACAGAATAGCTCAGTGTATGCAATCAAGCAGGCAGCGAAACGTTTACAACACCAACAACATAAGGAAAAAGAAATGACCAGTCTGTTCTAGCAGCCAGTAAAACGTTTACGAATGAAAGGAAACTAGAGAACAACTATATCTATTCAACTAGCTAGTTAGCTTGTAAAAAAGTTGACGAATACCAACACAAAATGAAGAATAAAGAATGTAAATATATTTTCTGCACAGCCAGTAAAACGTTAACGAATGGCAAACAAAGAGATTTCAATTGAAAATTGATATGCAAGTTCTCTCTGCAGTCAATAGGCAATCAGTTTGCCTGAACTTAGGGTATCTGTCAGTCTTACTCATCACTCTCAATTCTCTCTCTCTCTCTCTTTCTCTCTTTCTCTTTCTATTTCGTTTCTTGTTGTTGTTGTTTTAGCGAGCAAAGTTACACAAATGAGTTGAAAATTTAGCAAATGCGCCTAGGTACAAATTTATATTGCAATCGGCCTGAACAGCAGCAACAAAAGCAAATAACAATAACAACAACAACAACAACAAAAATTGCAGAAACTTTAAACGTTTTTAAAACGTGCGCTGAGGCAGCTAAAATGATGGTTTGCACTTGCTCATGTGATGGGGGGAGAGGAGCAGAGAGGGGAGGGTTGAAGTTGCTTGTAATGTAGCTTGTACTCGCTCGCTATGTGTGTGTGTGGTTGTGTGTGTGTGTTTGTGTGTGTGCGCGTGTCTATTCATGTGCAACAAGGCGCCATCTGCCTTGCAGCAGCGCGGAACGCGCAGGACGAAAGCGGGCAGCGCAGGAGCGGCCGCGGGGGTTCCAAGGCGCCAGGGCGGACATGTGTGTCGTCGTCGTAACCCCCCCCTGTCTCTCCCAGCCCCGCTGCAGCTGCATGGGAAGCCCGACACATGCGGAGGAGTCGCTTCCTCCAGCGCTGCATAATAAACAATTTCTTTTTTAAACACAACTCACACACACAGAGACACACACCTACACACACAGAGACATACACACACATGTGCTCAGCAGAGATACGAGTACATGAATGAGGGCGCGCAGTCAGCGTGGAATGAATCATTCACGCAGAAATGAATACAAACGTGTAAAACGCATTGCATACTTTGTTGTTGTTGTTGTTGTTGTTGTCTGTGTGTGTATTTGTGAATGTGAATGTGAATCAATGCTGCGATTGCTGCGGAATGAATATGAATCAATTAATACTCATGAGTGCTTTTTAGTCAAACGAATCAGCAGACACTTTAAAGTGTTTGCAAGATTTCAGTCTGTGCTGCAAATGAATGCAAATGAATGTGCTTGAGTGCACTCACTCTAAGAAATGAATAAATCTATTTAAATGAGTTAAGTGTGTGAATAACTCAAGCACTCATTCAGACTATGAATAAGAGTTAATAACATGAATGCAAAATGAATACCTTGACTGAGTACCCTTTAAAACAATGAATACTAAATGAGTTAGTCAATTCAAGCAAATGAATACTTAGTCAATGAGTTGACTTGCAATGAATCAATGTTTGAATTCATATGAATACGAGTACTGTGAATACTGTGAGTATTATGAGTGTTTTCTTTACTCTATTCAATTTTGCATAAATTTCGCTGTGCTTAACAAACTCCCTGCTCTATGCTCCCTCTCCCTTTCTCCCTCTCTCTCTCCCCCTCTCTCTCTGTCGCACCTGCTTTACTGCTGTGCCGTCTCGCAATTAAATCGATAATAACGCGACCAGCGGAGCCTCCTTCGTCTGTAGCCTAAGCCCGAAGCCCGTGAAACCCTGCAAAATGCCACGCCCCTCTTCCCCTTCGCCCCTCGTCCCGCTGCCGCCCTCAGAGTCCACCTAATTGCGGATGACATGAAATTGTTTGCGCTATAACAATAAACCAAAGCGCTCGCAACGCCAGCAGCGACGCCAACTGCGACGCCAACTACGACGCCAACTGCGACGGCAACTTCTCGATAGACTCATGTGGATATAGCGGGTATATATGTACACTATAGCTTACAGGAGCAGAGCAGCAGCTCAGCCGGGATTGACCCAAAGTGCGAGTTGATAAATATTTGCGCTAGATGGCGCTGCATGTTGCAAGGTGCAAGGTGAATGTTTGTAAATGCATTCGATAAGAATCGTTTTAGGTGTTGGCTAATCACCATTGCGATCTCTTTTTCACTCTACTTCTCTGTCTCTGTCTATTTCTATTGCAATTCAACACTTGCAGGCAGTCACGACTTGTAGATACCCTGTACTTTGTGCATTTATTCGCTGGAAGTTGTTAAAAAAACAAGTAAGTGATTAGTTTTGTACTAGGCGAGCTGCGCAACTAATTGATACCCTCTGCTAATGTACTCTGCATTGTGATACGCTTGCAGAGGGAATATTAATTTTGGCCAGTTGCTTGCAACGCACCTAAGGAGATATCTCCGACCCCATTAAGTATATATATTCTGAATCACCATCAGCAGGGAAGTTGATCTAGCTTTGTCTATCTGTCCGTTCTTCTGCCCGTCTGTTGCAACGCGAACAGTGCTCTCAGTTTCAAAACAATCTTAATAAAACTTGGCACACATGCTTCTTATTACATCACGCTGTAAATAAATCGGAACGAGTCGAATCGGACTGATATATCGTATAGCTGTCATACAAACTATCGACCAATTTTCGTTATTTGTCAAGATATTGCAACCAAATATTCTACATCGGACTTTTTGTATATATATAGAATGCACATAAAATTTCATTTAAATCGAACTACTATAATATATAGCTGCCGTAGGACCAATCGGCTGAAATTAAGATTTTTGTATGAAGACCTGTTCTGATTTACGAAATAACTTAACTTATCAGTGCCTATTAAAGTGACACACAATATTGAATATACACAATACCATTCAATTCTGCACCATGCTATATAATGGGAATGGGAACTTTCGGAAGAGATATGAACCTGCAAGGGCATAGAATCTTCGGCATGCCAAAGGTGGCCTTTCTTACTCATTTTCTATATTGCTCTGCATAACACAACTGCTCTGAACTCTCACTCTATCTCCGTCTTTCTCTCTTTTTCTGCCCTTTCTCTCTCTTTCTCTTTTACTCTCACTCTCACTTTCTTTCTCCCCGATACTGACTAGTGTATACCCTGCAATGCCAGTGAGGCGCGTTCAATACGTTTTTGCCACGAACTTTTAATTGAATGTAATTAAAAGGAAGCTGCCTTGGTTTGCCTTGGTGCGGGCAATGTTTGCACTTGAGTGCGCCGACAGCGCAGCTTCCTTTTCATTTCCACAGTTTCCCTCCCACCTCACTTTCCCTTCCCTACCCTTCTGCGTACCTCTTTGCCAGAGCAAAGGAAGAGCCGTTAGCATTTGCTGCGTTTTGTTTTGTTTATTGTAATTGCAGGCGTTGTCAACATTGTTCATGTTGTTGTTATAGTTGCTGTTGCTGTTGCTGCTGTTGTTGTTGTTGTAGTTATTGTAGCTGGCAACGCACGTGCGGAAAATGCGGCCGCAAAGGCAACAACAGCAGCGTCGGCGGCGGCAGCAGCGGAAAAACTGAAACACATGGCACGAAAACGCTAATGACACACACACATAGGAATACATGTATGTAGGTGTGTGTATATGTGTGTGCTCTGCTGGGGGCCTTTGCTGGCTGCTTGTCATGTGTTTATTATCCTTTGGCAGCGGAAGTTTACAACAAAGTTGAAGGCGAAACCACAGCGACGTTGAGCGACAAAAGATGCTGGCACGCCCCCCAACCCCTCCTCCTCCACCACTCCCTCTCTCGTACAAACACACACACACACACATGTGCTTGTTGCACTGAATAAACAATTAGAAAATCGCATAAACGGCCCATTAAATGTTTTTCCACACTTTTCCGAAAAGCAACCCGAGAAATTCTAATCAAATTTCCCAAGTTGTTGTTGTTGCTGCTGTTGCTCTTTGTGCCATAAATTAGAAGCGCCTGCCACATGACGCTGCCAAGATGTTGGGCGTCAAACAGAGGGGACAGGGACAGGGGGGGCAGCGGGCAGTCCTGTTTTTGTAGGCGTTGCTGAGGATTAGGGCGTGACCCAATAAATTCATCAAGCATTTTCAGCGTCTGCTGCGAAATTAGCAAAAGCGACGAACGCACACCCCTCTCCCCCCGTCGCCCCCTCCCTCCTCTGCTTTTATTTGAGGTGCTGCCACGCCCCCTGTCTGCTACTCGCGGCCCTTTAATTGAATATTAATAACAAAATCCTGCATATTAGACGCAGCAGCGAAAGGGATCAGCGCCCAGCGAGGGTCCTGGCCTAGTCTAATGTATGCGTGTGTCTGTGTGTGTGTGTGCGTGTGTGGGCTGCCATTGTATTTGTGCACACGCGCAACGTCCTGCAATGTCCTGCGAGTCCCAACACGTTGCTTGTTAATAGAATCAACGCAAACTCAACGCGACGCGACTCAATTCAATTCAATTCGAATCGATTCGATTACATTCGCAATTCTATTCAATGCGCTTTAAACAGCCAAGAATAGTAGCTGAAAACAGCTAGAAGTAGCTTAGTTAGCTGTAAACAGCTTAAATAAATAAATATGTAGCTGCAGCTTAAGATATTTTTAGCTGCAAGAATAAAACGTGAAAAGAAGCTTTTGCCACAGCTTTTGAGCTTTGAACTTGTCTCTGTTTTTTGTAGTTTCTTAAGAAAGTCCTTAAGTATAAAAAGTAGCTGAAATTAGCTTAGAATAGTAGCTAAAAGATTCTTAAATAAGTAACTGCAATTGCAGAAATTTATAGATGGTATAATTTAGCAGAACTTTCGAGCTTTTAACATGTCTTTGTTTTCTTCTCTTTATTAAAAACCCCTCACCATGGCTTCGTCATGTGATTAATCAACTTCAGCCTAAGTTGCCAGTTTAATCATTAAGAAAAGTATCCAAAAGCAGCTTAGAATAGTAGCTAAAAGCTTCTTAAATAAGTAACTGCAATTGAAGCTATTTTAGCTCGAAATAATTAATAATTTTAAATGTGAAATAAAGCAAAGTGGAAGAACTCTGAACATCTATCGAGCATTCAACAGGTTTTTCTCTTATTTTCTTATTTCCTATCCCCTAAAGCTCATCGGAGCTTTTGAATTAAGTTTACTAAAAACATCTTCAGCTGTCGAGTTCAAATTTTGAATAACTTCGAAATAATTTAATATTTTTTTAACCATTGACAACTATTAAAGTACTAAGTGGGGCAGAGGAGGAGGAAGACAAGGAGGAGAAGGAGAAGGAGCAGAAGCAGAATGTGGCAAGTTAGAAGTTGTCTATAGATATTTGGGAGGGGGGAGGTGGAGGGGGCGTGGTTAATGGGAACGGAAACCCATTGAGCCGCAGTGGTCGCTTAGTTAACAGAACCGAAAGACCTGAAACAGCTAAAAGCACAAAAGTTATGTGTGCGTGTGTGTGTGTGTGTGTATAAAATCATGTCGAGTCATTTCCTGTACAACTTTTACCCCTCCCCTCCCTCCTCCTTTGCCACAGGACTCCCTGGTAAGCTGAGAGCCACTAAAAGCAGCAACCGAAAAAAAAAATAAAAATAAAACTAACACTAAAAAAAGAAGAAGAGAACGAATAGCTAAATAGGCAGGGAGGGTAATATAGAAGGGAGGGAGGGCTAATAGGGAGGGGGGAGGTGGTGCAAGTTGTGGATATATGTTTGAGTATATATGTATATTAAGTCAGAGAAGTTCGCTGGCCATTGCCTTTTAATGCTCATCAAAATTTTATTACGATTTTTAATAATTTAGGCGAGCCTGTGCTGCAGAGGGGAGGAGGGGAGGGGGAGGGGCAACTATCATATGCACAGACTGATCCGGGAGCAAGTCCAAGTCTCAGGTCCGGCACACACTCACACACACACAGAGACAGACCAAGAAGGACGCGCGCGAGTGCAAAGTGCCGTAAATCATGGCGCAGGTAAACAAGCAAAAGCAACGGGAGAAAAAAACAAGCAAAACAAAAGCAAAAGAAAGCAAAACGAAAGCAAAATGAAAGCAAAACGAAATAAAATGCCAGAACACTAAAACAGAAGCAAAAAAGGAGCAAAGCGAAGCGAAGGCGAAAGCGAAAACGAGAAACGAAATGAAATGAAGGCAAGGGACAAGCTCAACAAGGGGCGACGACGAAGGCAAGTGGGGAGGAGGGGACGCGTGGGATAGTCGCCTCGCTGGGGTCAGCTGGTGTGGTGCACTCACACATACAAAACACACACACACACACACTCAGAACAGCAGCAGCAACGTTGTCCTTCGGCGCGTTTCATTCGCGCGTTTCGCGCGCGACTTTTGCAGCGAGGCGCTAACGTGATGAAATCGTTAGCATTACCGTTAGACGAGGCAGTTAACACCAGCAGCAGCAGCACCACCACCACCAACGGGTCAGAGGGCGGGAAGGCGTGGCAACAAACCAAATCAAGCTGTGAAAAATGACAGTGAAACGAAAAAGGAAGAAGCAGAAAAACATCGCACTCACAGTAGGCAGTTCCTATGTGTGTGTGTGTGCGTGTGTGTGTGTGTTTTTGCATTAGGCATGCATTGAAATGGCCGAGCAAAGGATACCTCAGGGACAAGTTTCGATAAAAAAGCACGTAGCCAGAGATTGCTTTAAAGAGACTCCTATAGTTTCAAAAACTTAGAAACTGATGACGTATAAATTCCTTTTTCAATATTATAAACAGTATGTATATTAATAATATTACATTATAACTTGTTACTTGACCGTCGTGTGCCATTTTGTAGTTTATATTTCACTTTATTTTTTATCAATCAAGTTGCGAATTTGATAATACTTTGTAACTCTTTCTTCACTACAGTGTTTTGTAATAACGCTGTTCTGGCTTACAATGTATTTCACGGCTTATTTGCTGCAAATCAAATCAAATATCTGTCTTAATATGCATTGAAAATATACTTAAAGTCAGATTGAAATCGATATATTACTAATAATCGATTACATTTGCGTATGCTGACTTTAAAAAAAAAACTCCTATTAGTTCAATTCACGAATTTTCAAATATCGAACATAGTTTCAGGCAGAAATAATTGTAATTCATTGTCTGCCAGACATTGACACAATACAGATTACAAAGAAAACACAGAATATAACTTTTAATGGAAGAACTATGATTAATATATGCAACACCCCTTCTATTTCTTGCTATCAACTGTATATATTGTTGCTACATATACATATATGCCAGCAGTGCCCTGTTTCGATAGTATCGATAAAACACAGCTGATAAGGCAGGCTTGGTATTGTAATTTATTGCCAACACACACACACACACACACACAAGTAGTTGAATACATTAAGTATCTTTTGTTTTTGATTGACATTAAAATGTTGCATTAAAGTTGCAAAGGCAAAAACAAACTGCAGTTGCAAAAGCCGCAAATGCCAAGGACAAACCGCATGGAGTAAGCAGGAGGGGTGGGGAAGAAGGATGTGTGGGGACGTGAGGAGGTGCCTACTCATGCAATTGCGTCCAGTGCAGAAACACACGTGGCACAGGTGGCACCAATGACTCGGGCCAATGTGCGTGGGTGTATGGACGAGTACGAAGAGGGGGGTAGGGAAAAGGAGGTAGGGGATACTCGAATATGTTTCAATTTCACTCAGCTGCAGCAGCAGTTACAGCTGCGTTTGCGGGTGGCAGACGACACGCTGTGCCAGCCTGGCTGCACTTGATTGCTTGACAGACACACACACGCACAGTACACACACACACACACCACACACACACACAGTACTCATACACAAGCACACATACTCACATAGACTTAGCTAAGTCCTTGTGCAGTGATTTTTAGCCTTTATTTGTTGTCGTTGCGCTTTATTTGTGCTCGTATTTGTGTTGGTGTTTGTGCGCTGCTTTTCACAATTTTCGCACTTTTTTTCCTGCTGCTGCTGCCTTCGTTTGCGGCTAAACTTGACCCAGAAAACGCGTCGCATGGCCGCAATTTGCACCCAACTGCAGCTGCAGCGACAACTTCTAATTACGCCTGTTTGCAAGTGTAATGAGTAAAGCAAATATCAAAGCAAAGAGAGAGAGAGAGAGAGAGAGAGAAAAATTAAACGAATTAACAACAAGCAAACAACAGCAGTCCCAGTAAAGATTTCTAAGAATTTATCATCACAAAAATAATTTCTGATACTTTTCGAGCCACTGTGCCTCAGCCGGGAAGAATTTGCAAAAGATTTCAGTAACGAAATCATTAGGAAAAAACAGGCCAAAACTGCTTGCTGCAAGCAGCACACTACAGCTGCAGTGCGACACTGCTTGGCTGTTATATGTGGTCACTGCTTGCTGCACCACTTGTAGTGCACTTGGTTTGTGCACAGACTAAGCACAGTTAACAGAGAAATGTTAAGAAACGGTTTATACGCTAACTAGCTCTGTTTCCCAAGACACGATACCATAGGTGTCCCGGATGTTTCCGATTCACTAAGCAGTGCACTGATAAGTAGTCTGATTAGAAAGGATTCACGTGAATTACTGCCTTACCGCCAACGTTGCGACTGCTTGCGAACTAAATTTTAATTAATTTTAATTTTTAATTTAATTTAAAAACGCCAAATAATTGAATTCTATAAAACAAATGAGAAAAAAATCGGTTAATGGTATTTTTATTGATTAATTCAGCAATTTCGAAAACTTCTTGGCCATCCCTATTAAGGGCTATTTAACAAACCACATTGTATAACGATAATCTAGTGGGAAAAATAGCTAAATTGGCAGCACAGTTTGTGTGAATTGAATGAAATTGAATATTGACCAAAGGTTTCCCTTTATTTTTGCCTACTACTTGCAGCACGCCTAAGAAGATCATCAAACATGTTGCCCATCCGCCAGCTGCTGCTGCTTGCACTGGTGGCGCCACTGCTACTGCTGCCCGGTGCAACGCTGGCCAAGTCGAAGAAGAAATCCAATCAGAACACGCACTACAGCGACTCGGGCAGCTCGTCCTCCTCCTCCTCCTCCTCCTCATACTCGTCCAGCAACAACGAAGAGCGCGAAAAGAGCAAGAGCGACAATGGGCAACACTTCGCCATGGAGCCGCAGGATCAGACAGCCGTGGTGGGCTCCCGGGTCACGTTGCCCTGTCGCGTTACGGGGAAGGTGGGCGCACTGCAGTGGACCAAGGATGACTTTGGCCTGGGACAGCATCGCAACCTGAGTGGCTTCGAGCGTTACTCCATGGTGGGCAGCGATGAGGAGGGCGACTTCTCGCTGGACATTTATCCGCTGATGCTGGACGACGATGCTCGCTATCAGTGCCAGGTGGGGCCGGGGCCACGGGGTGAGCAGGGCATACGTTCGCAGTTCGCCAATCTGACAGTGCTGGTGCCACCGGAGGCACCCAAGATCACGCAGGGCGAATACCTGGTGACGACAGAGGATCTTGAGATTCAACTCGATTGCATCTCGGAGGGAGGCAAGCCAGCGGCAGAGATCACCTGGATCGATGGACTCGGCAATGTGCTCACGGCGGAGAGTTTCTTCGAGCCACTCTCAGACTCGCGACGTGTCAACACGCGCTCCGTGCTCAAGCTGGCGCCGAAGAAGAAGTATCACAACACGACGATCACCTGCCAGGCACAGAACACGGCTGATCGCACCTATCGATCGGCCAAGGTGCTGCTCGAGGTGAAGTACGCGCCCAAGGTCACAGTGAGCGTGGTGGGCGGCGCTCTGGCCGGCGGACGCATACCCGAGGGCGCCGAGGTCATACTCAGCTGTCAGGCGGATGCCAATCCGCAAGAGGTCAAGTATCGCTGGTTCATCAACGATGAGCTCATGGCCGGCGACTATACGACCAAAATGGTAAGTAGCAGGAGAGAAAGAGAGAGAGAGGGACAACTCGAGTGGGTTTACTAACTGTTTCCTTCTCCGGCAGATCATTCCCAATGTGACGCGACAGTATCATGGCGCCCTGGTCAAGTGCCAGGTGGAAAATGTGGTGGGCAAGAGCTCGCAGAGTGAGAAACTGGACATAAGCTGTAAGTATCATGACAGCCTCCCGTGCTACCCCAAGCTAATCCTCCACTCTTCCTCCTCCCCTAGTTGGCCCCTACTTCATGCAACGTCCCGCCAGCCAGGAGGCGGATATGGGCGCCACTGTGACCATGCAGTGCAAGGTAGCCGGCAATCCCACGCCAGAGATCGACTGGATCTACGAGAACTCCGATCAGGTAAGCTGCCAGTCAAGCATATTGTGGAGCATGCGTCTTATCTCCACTCGTAATCCCCTCCAGATCGTTGGACACGGCTCTGAGCTGAAGCGCAAGGTGAGTGGCGACACAGCAGGCCGCTACTTCTGCAAGGCGGTGGTCAACGGGTTCCCCGAGATCGGCGCCGAGGCAACAATCTACGTGAAGCGAGCGCCGATCATCACGTCGCACAAGGCGCAGTTCGGTGCCGTCGGGAGTCGCGCGAAGATCGATTGCTCAGCCTTCAGCATTCCCAAGGCAGAGCACATACTCTGGTCCTTCGAGGGCAAGCAGATCAACATGACCAGCGACGATCCCGATATCTACATCTTCGAGGAGCATCATCTGCCTGAGGGCGTGCGTGCTGCGCTGATCATCAAGGAGAGTCGCTCCACGCACTACGGCAAATACAACTGCACGGTGCTGAATGCATACGGCGGAGACTCGCTGATCATCACACTGGTGCCGGAGCCGGGCAGCATTTCGGTGCTGCTCGTGGGGCTCGGCTCTGTCTCCCTGGTTGGCTTCATACTCTCCGTGGTCATTGTGGTGATTGTCTATCGTCGCCTGCGAAGCCGCAAGAAGCCGATGCCGGCAGATGTTATACCGGAGGCATCTCGGGGCGCCGACAAGCTCAACGAGCTGAAGGGCGAGCTACGCTCAAAGGCCTACGATGTGGAGTACTCGGAGGCAGGCAGCGATGGCCTGGCCATCAATCTGACGCACACTCCCATGCCGGACGTGCAGATGAAGGGCGCCACACTCGGTGTGCCCCTTGCGGGACCCGTCAAGTTCGATGACTACGGCGAGCGTTACAATCGCCAGTGCCACATAAAGAATCTCAAGAATCATCAGAAACAGGAACAGGCCTTCAAGGAGACCACTAACAATGGCTACGCCCCCTACTTCGAGTACGCCCTTGACTATAGTCCGCCCGCAGACAGTGGCAAGCCCAAGGCAGCTGCAGCTGTTGGTCCTGGCGGCAGCGCCAATGCGGCCACCTTGCCACATTATGCTGCCAATGCTGCTGGTGCTGCTGCTGGCGGTGCTGGTGCCGGTGGTTCATCCATGAGCAGCGGAGCCAGTTTGCCACGCAATCAGCGCCACGAACTGCACCAGCAACAGCCACAGACATCACAGGCTAACGGTTTTCTGGGTAAGTTCATGTTCCAAAATGAACTAGTTCGAATGGGAATGGCTGTTAAATTGAGCTGTTTTATTTTGTTAGCTTGTAAGGAGGAGGGACTATTTGTAGTTCCACTGTAGTACACAAAAGAACTTGTTTCAGTTCACAAATTAACTAGTTACAGTTCACAAATGAACTAGTTCCAGTTCCTAAAATTACTATTTCCTATTCACAAATGAACTAGTTGGACGAGTTCCCCGAAAATAACAAATTCCAGTTCACAAATGAACTAGTTCATATTCACAAATGAACTAGTTTCATGAAAAAAAAAGTTCCAGTTCACAAATAAACTAGTTCCAGTGTACGCTTATGTTCCGCTATGACCTAATTCCACTGTAGTTCACAAAACAGCTTGTTTCAGTTCACAAATGAACTAGTTCCAGTGCACAAAGTAACAGTACACATAATAACTAGTTCCAGTTCCCAAAAGAACTAGAGGCAGTGCACTAAGTCAAGTTCATCTTCAAAATTCTAAGAACAAGTTATCGATAATTCTCTCTCAACTGACACTTATCACTCTCTCTGTCTTTTTCTATCAATTGTGCAGGCCAACCACTACTGCAGAACGGCATCGACAGTCGCTTCAGCGCCATCTACGGCAATCCGTATCTACGCACGAACTCATCCATTTTGCCACCGCTACCGCCGCCGAGCACCGCCAATCCGGCGGCCACGCCCGCCCCACCGCCCTACCATGCCGCCCGGCATGCCATCAGCAATGGCGGCGTGAAGCATTTCGGCGCCGGAGGCTATGGCGCTGCCAGCATCAGCGTTGCCGGCGCCACGAGCAGCGCCAGCGGTGGCCCAGGCAGCGTCAGTGGCAGCAGCTCCAACTTGACAGCAAGCAGCAATACGCTGGCGGCCACGCCCCTAACGCAGCCCTCGCTCTGCGGTCCGGGCATGGGCCTGGGCATGGCTGGGGCACAGCTGAGCGCACAGAGTCCCTCCGGGCAGTTTATACTGCCCACCAATGGCAAGGGCGTCACCCAGAAGGGTCCGCTGGCCACGCATGTCTAAGCTGGCAAGCGAAGGTAGGAAGTCATCTCCGAATGGAAACTAGAATCGGAATGGAAACGGAAACGGGAAGGGGAACTAGTAGTGGTGCTGATACTGCAACCGGAACTGCTATCGGAACCAGTATCGCCAGTCTAACCACAACGGGAACCGCAGCCGAAACCGCTACCGGAGCCGGAACCATAGCAAATTACAAGTGTAGCGCATATTTATTCGATTCGTATTCGTATTCGTACTGTCTAGACTATAGATCCTAGTGAACTAAGCGAAAGTGTGTGTAATTTTTTTTTCTCGAACAGAATTCGATCATACATATTTAATATATATATACATATATATATAAAAACCGTATTGTGATTTATAGCGTTAATTATTTTATGGCAAACTCGATAAAAGTTAAAAAAAAACTGCTAAAAACCTAAAGAAATGAAATGTCTACATATGCAATTACATTTGTGCATGTATAAGTGTGTATATTATGTGTGTACATCTACTGCAAATTTTAAAATAAGACAGCATATCGGATGTGGAAATGTATATCAATTATCTAACTAACGAAACGTATCGAAGAACACGACTTTTAAAGTTCATCGCAGAACAGAAACAGAAAACGAAAACAACAAAAAAAAACACACACACACACAAAAATACAAAGTAAATTGCAAACTATTCACAAAAAGGAAAAGTCGCAAAAAAAAGTAAAATGAAAATTGCAAAAAAATTAAAAAAAATTATAAATGTTAATGATAAAATGCCTGTAGTTAGTTCCAAGTAAAACGCAGCAACATTTTCTAAGCCAAAATTTATTAAATTTTTAGACTTAACTCAGAATGCAAAACGGACTAAAAAATGCTAGAAAATATTTCAACTCGATTGCGGCCAGTGCCGCATTTCTTTTAGAATATATTCTTATAAAATCGGTCGAATCGGTGAACCAGTTAAAGGGATTCGAATGCTATACTAGTAGTTCTCCCCCAGATGTCGGATAGAGCGAGACTTCTGAACATGCTCTAGCTCCGCCCACATTTCAAAAATGTTAAATAAACCTTTTGCAAACCTGCTCGACATGCAGATACTCTGCAGTATTAGGTAGACTATTTATTCTGTGTTATGCCCTATATGTACTTGTCTGTCAAACCCCACCACCTGCAGAACATTCATATTATATGTATGTATTTACCGATTCGACCGGAGTTACCATTTAGCACACAGCGTCAAGTGAAAAAAAACAAAATGAAAACATTTTATTTTAGCAACTAAGACATACAACTTTAAACGAATTATGTATTTATATGTATGTAAATTGAATGAGAAGAGCAAACCCTACTTATACTTTACACTTATCTAGATATATCATATCGTATGTGAGTGTATATTGATCGTATATAGCGCATATGTGGGCCTAACGCTTAACCTAATTTACTAACTAGTTGTAACGAAAAGTAATATTTATAAATATTTAAAATGAAACACAAATACATATACAAATACATATGCATATAAATATAAATATATATCGATATAAACGCATGTGTTATACACTGCAAATTTTTTTTGTCTGCATAGTAAAAAATACACTTAAAATTAACTTATAGTAAGCGATAAACCATTTTAAACGTAAACTATAACCCTAATGGAAAAAGCTTAGCGAAATTTGTAAAACATATTTGAAAGATCTACCAAAAAAGAAGAGAAAACAAAACGAAAAAATTGAAAAATAACGAAACGAACAGAAGAAACCAAAAATTAAACAAACTGAAAACGATTGTAAAACCATAAAGCGTAAAAATTTTTAAAACGAAATGCTGCCTTATGATTCCTTGTGAAATTTGTTGGGTTCTTAAATTACTTGAGTATTTAAGCCAATACTAATTAATTTTTTTTTTGTCTAAATATAAGTATAAAAAATATACACACAGATATCAAGTGTCGACTATCGATTGTCGTCCATCGACTTTAGTGAATGAAGATCGCTTTAAACGTTTTTTGTTTAAACTTTTTAACTAGTTGACGATGATTTCGGTTTTGTTGTGCTATTTGCAGAGCTTTTACGTTAGTTCATAAGAAAGAATAAAACCTAAAATAGTTGAAAATCGAAAAATAATAAATCGAAAGCGTTAACGAAAACGAAACTTTTGGCTAAAATGACAAACGATTCAATTAAAAGTTCAATTAAACGCGAAGAGTTGAAGAATGAATGAAAAAACGTATACAAAATGGTCATAAAAATCGAGAAATATCCTACTAAGCCAAGTAAAATATGATAATTATACATTATATATGTATGTATGTATGTGAAGAAAAGAAAAACGAAAGATAAAGCAAATAGCAAATGGCAAGAACGAAGCGAGAAAATATGTAGACGAAGCAGACGATGAACAAGAACTAAGCAAAGTGTGAAATTTCGTGTAATATGAAAATTAATTCAATTAAACCTAAGTCAACAAACTCAAATTAGTTGAAATAAAAACCGAAAATAAAAAAAACTCCTTGTCTTTTTATGAATTCATCTCGGGGTTGAGTTTTCTTACAAATTATTTTTCGTGTGGAGAATGAACGACAAGTTCAAATTCACCTTCTATTGGATTTTTAGACTTAAGATTATTGACACGAACTCTTTTAATCAGTTCATTAATAAGCTGAGCCAAGTATTCGTGATGGAGCTACCAAATTTGATAATACTCGTATGTAACTCAATCTTTTCCGTCTTTATAAATTATTAAAAACTACTTAAAAGCCATATTACAAGCGGAGTCATGGCCTACATCCATGTTTGTATTAAAATTGGACAATATATGTACATATATATTATATACAAGAAATAGTTCACATAAAATATGTAGACCCCAGATTTAGTTAGGTTACAAATAAGATCAACTAATTATACAATATATTCGTACGCTATGATAGTTTGAATGCTTAGTGTCTATGAAGCTGGACGCACTGCAATTCGTAGCCCTTAAGTTTGAATACCACGTGTGGGTTTTATAATTTTCTATTTATTAGTATTGTATTTTGAAAACTTCTGATCAAATTATTACAAGATCCCTTTTGTTAAAAGAAAAAGTTATGATCTTTATAATGCCAATATTTATTTTATATTTAAAAACTATTTGTAAAAAAAACTACTTTAAATATCATACATCATTTGACTTAAAGTCTTATCTAATGATGGTAATTACTCAATGACACTTGCGCTTGGAATCCAATGGGAACGGAAGTGTTGTTGAGATGTTAGGAGAAAAACAGCTGAGATAGTATGTTTGTGAGTTTAAAGTCCGTCAGTGTGGAAACGTCGAATGGTTTCACTTTTATAGCAGGACGCAACTTGTTATCGACTTATCGATTGCAGTCGCTCGGTCAGCGAGGGCAACCTGACTGCCGACGACGACGGACAGCAAGAGCGACGTCTTGCGGAGCACACCGTCGAAAAATAAACGAGACGAAAAAAACAAGTATTTTATTTTTGCAGCCATTTTGAAATTGAAAAGAAATAACGACACAGCAACAACAGCAGAAACAACGGCAGCACAAACAACAACCACAACAACAACAACAAGAATGCAAGCCGCCAGACCAGCAACGCAGGCGCAGTAGTTGAGCTGAGCTGATGAGAGAGCAGGCGCATAAATGAGAGCACCGCACATTGATCAACGCTCTCTTGACGTGCTCTCTCAAGGAGCATTTCAAAGAAGCACGACTTGCTCGACTGTGATATACCCTCTACCATAATTGTTTAACTTAATTTCTTTATAAAATAGATTTTTAATTATTTGATTGCATATGTGTGCAATATAAAATATAATTTACAATTAATAACTCAAAAAGACACTATACAAGCAATTCATAAATAGAGAGAATGAAGGCTTTAACTACTGCACTAATTCGATTTATAGAAATTAATTGTTGAATCTATTACATATTTTTTGTCCAATCTTAATGAAATACAGCGAATATATTTAATATATTTATTTTTTATTTTTATTTATTATTTGTGGCCTCCTTCTGGCTTTTGCAGAAATGTTCGGCTGGCATAAAGTTATAATACCCTTCTAACCTACGCATAGCGGGTATAAAAATATCGTTTACGCGGTCACACAGGTTACCAAAGGGTCGCAAGTTGAGTTGACCTCTTGATTTTTATCTGTTCTGATTTGAATTAAAATATAAACAGAATATTTAAAAATATAAAATTGATCAATATTAAATTCTCAGTTGCATGTTGCAAGTACGAGAGCAACATCATATTGCAGTGTTTGTCAACTGACATTGGCGAGTGAACAGGCCCCTCTATTATCGCTCTCTCTCTCATTCTCTCTCTCTGTACGCGTCGTGCTCTCTATCTGTGGCGAACGAGCGCGCGACAGTCGTCCGGTTTGTAATGGAACTCGGCTTCAGAGAGAGCTCTCGCGAGAGTGAGCACACGAGAGCGCAAGAGAAAGAGAGAGCCGGTTTCTTCTTGCTTTTTCGGGGGTTCAGGCAAGCGACGTTCGTGAGCGCGGCTCAAAGTGTTGCGAGTCGTGAAACGAAACGGATATCGAGGCGGACAGTCTGCAGCAGTTGAGAATTGCAATTGCATGGGATATTTCAAATTTACTGCCTTGTGTGTATTTTTTTTCGAGTGCCTCCTCTCCTCAATTGTGCATGTGTGTGAGTGTAGTGTAGAAGGCAACGCAAATTCAAACTCACACGAAAACAACAACAAGAGCAACAGCAACAACAACAACGAGAGCAACTCAAAGAGGCAACAACAATATGGCGTTTAATGCCGCCGCATGCAAAAATTGCAGCATGCGAGTGCGCCGCATGAAATATTGATCGGCGCCGTCGCGATCGGTCATCGTCATCGTTATCGGAATATTGAAAGATCCTTTTTTTGTTGTTTTTTTACCACTTTGTGTGTCCTCTGTGCATTTAAGTGAGTGAGTGTTTCTTTCTCTGCTGTGCTCTGTGTGCAAACAAAAATAATAAGAGCCAAGGAAAATAAGCAAAAAGCACAACAACAGCAACAACAACAACGCCCCTGTGTGTGTGCACTAGCAATAGTGCGAGAGTGTGTAAGTGCGAGAAAGGAAGCAAAACGATCTTTGTCTTTGTCTTTCTTGTCTCCTTCTTTTCACCTCTTTGAATATCATTCGCCTAAGTTGTTGGTTTCAAAGTTTGTTGCGGTTGCGCGTGGAAATGTCGCCGTCGTCAGCGTCGACGTCGGCGTCGCTGCATACAACAAACGGCAACAAAGCGCGGCCCCTTATTGTTCTACTCGCCTGGCTGCAAAATACATAAAAGAGTAGACAAAAATTAAGTAAAAAGCATAAGAAAAACATACACAAAACACAAAATTCAAAAAGTGAGACAACAACAAAAACTACACACTTAAACTACTACAACGACAACAGCAACACCAAAAGCTTCACATCAACACCAACACCATCAACAACAACTACAAATTGCAAACAAAAAAGAATAAGTAGAAAAAAAGACGAAATCAAAAACAAATTCAAAAGCATAAAACGCAAATCTTAAACTGGATTACAATGCAGTTGCAGCGCAGTCGCAGCAGACGTCGCTGTCGCGCACACACAATTTGGATTAACGAAATGCTTGCGGCCGTCGCGCTGCTGCTGCCGCTGCTGGCGCTAGCTAATTTCAGCTGCGCACAAGCGACGGGTAAGTGTAAAATGCATATTGTAAAAAATAAGAAGTATATTAAGGAAAGAGCAAAAGGAAAGACAATGAATAAAGCGGGTGCAAAAGAAAACAAAATATTTTTGCATGCATTTTGATTGAGTCTGCATTTTCGTGTTCAGGTCGTTCTTCTCTTCGTTTCCCTTTCTATTTGTGTCCCTCTCTCTGTCTTTCTCTCTCGCTCGCTTTTTCTCTCTCAATTCCTTTTCGCCGCGTTGTTCGTTGCTCTCGCTCCTGTGTCTCCCTGCCAGTTTGGACAGGTGGTCGCTTGCTCGCTCACTCACTCACCCATCCATGCTCTCTCTCTCTCTCTGTACTCGTTGTACTCTGCGCTCTCTGCTGTATCTCTTTTGCTTGCTCTCTCGCCTGCTCAGATTTTTGCCTCTGCCGCTGCTGCTGCGCAGCTTGAACTTCTTTTGCCGTCGGCAGCGTAGCCTTTCGCTTCGTTTCATACCATTTTGTCCCACAGAGTGAAACAAATGAACACACACACACACATGCATATGCATGCATGTACATGTGCATGTCTGTATGACAGTTAACACTGTTATACTTGTTCGCATATTATTCTTTTGTCAACTTCCTGTGGCTTTGCCGTCGTCTTTTGTGGTCCCCCAATAATAATTAGCCCCACTTGTCAAAGTTTTCTACCTCGCTAAGTACACACACACACACATGCACACATAGACAACTTGCAGACGGGCCTGTAGAATGTGCAGCTAAAAGAAAATACAATATTTGCATATGGGCCTCCGCATCGGGGCTTGGCTCTTGTCTAATCATTGTGTCAACACACAGTCCCGTCTCCTCTGTGGCTCCTTACCCCTGTACACATGTACATACGTGTACGTGTGTGTACTTAGGTGTAGGTGTTGTTGCTGTTGCCGCCTTTAAGAATTTCAACTTCTTCTGGGAATTCGTATATAAACCATCGCATTTCATTGGAACACACGAGTCGCACATTCATCAATGAAACTATTTATCAGTAATCACAATAAATGCGGTCAAGAAACTGTCAATCCTGCTGAGGTCATAGCCAGAGTTGCCACAGCGTCGAGCCGAAGTAATTCAAGCAAGTTAGGATACAATGGGGGCTTAAAAACAGTTGAAAGACACTAGTAATATACAAGGCATGACAAAAACTCTACTGCCAAGCTCGATTACAAGTTTTTCTTTCGCCCCCCTTTCTATGATTTCTCACTTTGTCCCCTCTGATATTGACTAACTTGAACCGACTTTGCATAGATCAGATGCGCTCTCCATTAGGCCCCATTAAATGTCGCGACAAATTAGCCAAGCCAAGTCAGCTTTGGCTCTGGCTCTGGTGCGAGTAATGTAACATAACAAAGGAGGTGGGGAACATAACAACAACAACAACTATAACAACAAAAAGAAGGAGAGGAGGAGGCGAAGTCGACGCTCAACTTTCCCATTCACATTGACATTTAAAGGCATTTGTTAAGTATTACAACAACAGGAACTATAGCAACAAGTTATTACTTGAAACATTTGTAGCATTTAATAATTTACGCCCTTCTATTAAGCCACGCCCCAACAGCTAGCGCCTCCTTTTAGAGTGCACTGAACTGACGGCTGAAAACTTATCGATAACAGAATGTTTAACTGCATAATGAAACATGTGTAGACAACGTTCTCAATAGTTTTTTTCTGAAGTTCTGTTGGAGCAGAGAAGAGGAGCTTGAGCAACGAAAACTTATCGATAACAGCATGTTAACTATTTAATAGAATATGTATGAACAGGATTTTCGATAGAGCAGTCGATAGTTGTTTGTAAGGTTCTGTGGGAGTAGAGAAGAGAAAGAAGCAAGAGCAATGAAATCTTATCGATAGTAAACAAATGTTCAATTATTTGATAAATGTGTAGATTGTATTGTCAATATATGTTCTAATAGTGCAGGCGATAGTTGTTGCGATAGTTCTGTGGGAGGTGCACTTTAATTGCAGCTCCCACTGTGTCTGTGGAGCCTGGATTTAAGCGTAACGGTTCTTCTGTAGCAGCAACCACCGAAGCAGCACGAAACGAAAAGCGACAGCTGCCAGCCCGAGGCAGAGGCAGTGGCAGTGGCAGTGCCAGAGACGATGACAGAGGTAGGGGCAGAGGCAGAGGCAGCGCCGACTCACCAGGGACACTCGCACTCGCAGGCGCAACTGCAGCAACCCCTAAGCATATTGCACAGGCGCGTCCTTTTTACTGTTTGCTCGCAGATCAAATTACGGATAAAGATAGAGAGAGAGAGAGAGCGCAAGAGAGTGAGAGCGACATATACACATATGTACGTGTGTGTGTGTATGTGCTCGTATCTACCTCTCTACCTAGGCGAGTTCGCAGGCAGTCGAAACAAGTTCTCGACGATACTTTTGTATCGCGTTGTATTTTCGTTTTTCCTTTTTGGTTTTCAATGTCGCGCATGCTCTCGCTCCTTCTCTCCCTCTTTCTCTCTGTGCCTGCACTTTTAGCCAGCTCTCTATGCCCTGCTGCAAAAGTATTTCCTGTCTGTGTGTGTGTGTGTGTGTGCTCTATGCTTATCCTGCGCATACTGACGCACACACCCTAAAAATGTTCATTTCTTGACATTGCCCTTTGGAAATTATTATAAGTCACGCACAAAACAGGCCGTTAGATCTCCTTAATTATCCACAGGAATGGCGGCATGCATGTAGCAGAGGAGAGGAAAGAACTCCTGCCATAAATAGTGATAGCTAAACATGCTTTCCCTAAAGAGGATTGACAACTGTGAGCCGAGAAGATCAGAAATGCCATAATCTTGTAGTTTATCTTCAAATACACAAGATATGGAAGTTGCCTCGTGGAATACTGATTAATTTACCAGCTACACACACATATTCCATATTCCTTATATATCTGCTCATCTTTTTAAACCTTACAAATTGAAAGTTTATTTTGTTGAGAATCTGTCTGTTCCCACATATCGAGTGCATAAAAACCTGTACTGTACTCGAGCAAAAGGTGTCGCCAAGCTCGATTCACACAATTAGTCTTGACACAGGCTTGTAATGAAGTGGTGTCTTCCGGCGATAACCGATAAACAGGAGCGCAATGTCAACTCTTGTGCGAAAGTTGCTTCCCACTTGAAGGCTGTCGCCAGTTGTGGCTCCTCTCCATCCACTGTGCTCGGGGTCGGGCCCTGTCGGGGCACTTATCGCCCATTTGCTGTCACATTTATTAATTAATCGATGCCGCCTTACTGTTTTTTTTTTTTTTTTTTTGGTAACTTTCTCAGCACTTAAGCGATGCAGGTAACTTAAAACTTAATTAAAAATTTCGTTCACTTGCTAATTTTCTGATGCGTTAAATCTGAAACAAATACCGAGAGTCGATCAAAAAGTACAACAACAAAAGAGGAAAGAGAGAAACAAAAGAGAAAAAAGTGAAAAATAAGGGGTAAAAAAGGGAATGCAGCAGTTGGTCTGGGCCGTAATACATAAACCCGTTTAAAGACCCGCTTGCATATTGATTATAATACTCTGTTACTTGATACCACCTTAAGATGATGATGATGATGATGTTGCTGCTGCTGCTGTTGAGGTTGCAGAGCAGTTCCGTTTAGCAGACCTGATCCTGTTTTTCAAACACACACACACAGACACTGACAGTGGCACACCTTGGCCAAAAAGAGAGTGAGAAAGAGAGACTGCAAAAGTTTTTTTTTGGGTTTTTGAGATTTTTGAAACAGGCAGGTAGAATTTCGCTGTAGCTCCGGAAATCAAAGACTGCGTAAAGTAACGTTGCTGTTGCTGCTGCTGTTGATGTTGTTGATGTTGCTGCTGTTGTTGTTGTTGTTGTTTGTCACTACTTTCCCATAGTCATCTGTAGTCTCGATTGGACATATTGGACATTGCATAAACATGACTCTCTGTCATTGTTCCCATCATCAACAACAACATAAGCAGCAGCAGCATCGGCATCAGCCCAGCATCAACAGTCAGCATCAACTCAGCATCAGCATCAGCATCAAAGTTGCCATTGCCATAGGAAGAGCTTGGCCTGGACAACTTTCCAAGGCGGCTGCTGCTGCTGCTGGTGCTGGTGCTGGGAAAATGCCGCAAATGGTTAGACAAAACTGTTTGAAATCAGTTGGTAACTTGTGGTTGGGGATGCATGTTGGCAAGCTCAATTTGGCTTAAACTAATTATGAAAGCAGCCAGCAGTCCACTGTTAACAGTGTCCCTCCATCCGTCAGTTTGTCTAGTCCTCCAGTTAAGCTGATTTTGTTTTTGGTTTGCTTTGCTTTGGTTAAGTGTAATTAAATCTCGAAAAAACGATCAACGATTAGGCCAAAGAAGTTGCAGTCTGTTTATTGACTTTTAATGATGGCCAGGCGAATTAGTGCGATGCCTTGCCCCCCTCCCTACTGTCCACTGTATCTCTCTCTCTTCCACTACCACTACCCATTGTGTCCAGCCACAATACACACTAGACTTCCCCTTAACCCATGTACAACTTGGCCAACGACTTTGTCTCTACGTCTTCGTCTTGTGCTTCTCTGGCCTGGCTCGGGCTCGGGCTCGGGCTCTGCTGCTGCCTGTTTAATGAGTTTTCTTTATGGCCAGGGCGCAGCACACACACATACACACACACATACATACACACTCACACACACAGCGGCAGCTATGTATGCTGCTTGATACGCACTGACCGAACAAGTTTTTAGAGTTTTTTTTCTGTTGTTGTTCCTCGTTCCTCGTCTTCGGGTTATTTTTTCTTCTTCTTCTTCTTCTTTTTTCTTCTTCTGTTTTCTGCTTTGTGTGTCTTATTCTTATAACCACTTCATGGCCTGGGCCCGGCTTGGGCTTGGGTCCAAAAAGGCTGACAACCTCGATGCGATGGACGACATAAGCCAGCGAGAACAAATGAACGGGGCAAACAGCTCTTCGGTCTCCGTTCTCTGGTCTCTGTTCTTCGGTCTTCGGGTCTACGTAGTACAACAATTTTTATAGATATTACCCAAAGTGTCTTGCCTTGTCTTGTCTGCTGTGTGTGTGTGTGAGTGTGTTGTGTTTGCTGTGTCTCTTGGCCAGGGCCAGGCCAGGCCAGACCCGAGCTGTGGAGCCCGACTCAGAGCCCAATTGCACGCGATGTTGGAGCGAGAACGAGAGCGTTGCCTATATGGTATGTACATGTTGGCAGTTGCTATCTCGCTCTAACGCAAAACTCGCTTCTGCCTGCTGCCAACTCATTCAGATGGACATAGAAATTCTTTCTAAGCTCAAAGTTACAACAAAATGTGGCAAGCTCTTTGCGTATTTGTGTGTGTGTGTGTGTGTGTGTGTGTGTGCAATGAGAAATGACAATCATCATTATGTACACTCGAGCGAGGCGACGGCAATCAAACGACTCGTCTTCGTCTTCATCTTCTTCTTCGGTTCAGTTTGGTTCCTCCTCCTCGTTCTTGAAACCGAAATCGAAGCATTGCGTCTGCTGGAATCCCACATCTGCTGTAAGTAGATCAGCCCAAGATCAACTGCTCAATGCTTGAGTGCAGGGCGAGGGAGAGGGAGAGGGAGAATAAGGAATGTCTGATAGATAGAGACAGTCAGACAAAGTCGACAGTTGATCTTTCTAATTACGCATGTCTGTTTGTTTTTTTTGCAAAATATGATATCTAAACAGAAGATCAAATGGATTATGGTGTTCCATATGCATATTTCTTGAGACACAGATCATAAGCAACACATACATACATGGAAAAGTTGTAGATCGCTTCAGAATGTATACGCTAATGAGAGTCTCTTGATCTCTTTATCGATCACATGAGCTACCCATGAGCAGTGTCTGTATGAGCAGGTAGACATGTATGTATTTAATAGATCCAGTATTCATTAATAACGATCGCTTGTAAGCTAATTAATGCACACGGCCTAATGATCGTTGAAAGCTCCTACGGCGAGAAACACAGTGAGGGATAAAGGCAGAGAGAGCGAGAGAGAAGGAGAGAGATTGGTATGTGCTCATTTGAGTATCTCTTCGAATCGATTTGAAAAACCATTCAAATGTTGCCCCGTTGCATTCAAACGAGTGAGTTCTTCAAATCTTCTATCTACATATGCACTTGGGTGTGTTTATCTGTGTGTGTATTTGCATTTTGAATGCCAGTTAACATTCAACCGTAAAGAGTCGCCACAGTTAGTTGCCCTTAGATCACTTAGCACTCTCTCTCTCTCTCTCCCTCTCTATCACTGCCTTTCTCTGCAAACAGGTGGCGCCGCTGCCGCATTGCCAACTTTGACTTTGAATCTTGTCGCATCAATTAGCAATGCAACATGAGGCATGCAGCATACAAAGACCTAAATAAGCCTGATTCCTTCCTTAGCTAAACTAAACATTCACACGCTGTCGAATGTTTTAGAGTAGCTTTCTTATTGTTGTTGTTGTCCGCCGGAAGTGTTAAACGCTTCACTTTATTTAAAGTACACACAGCGACAATAAGAGAAAGAGAGAGGGAGGGAGCGGGAGAGGGAGAGCGATAGAGAGGCATAATATCACTCATATGCCACATTATTATTATGGTTTGGAAACTTCATGCAACGCGTATAAAGCAACCCTTTCTACCACACAGCCAGCTGGTTGTGTATGTGTATCCGTGTGTGTCTGTGTGTATGTATGTGTGCGTCTCGCCATCGCTTTGGCGCGCATTTGACGCTCATCATGAGGGTGTCTTCTTTACGCATTGCCTCGTATTCCTGTCGGTTCTCTTCTGTCGTTTCTTTTCCCACGTTCCGGCAGGCATCGCTTTCTCTCCCTCTCTCTCTCTCTCTGTTGTCTGCTCTCTCGCTCTATCCACAGTCAGGGTAACTCTGCTCTGCTTGGGGGTTGGGGGTGTTCATGCCTCTCTCGATCGCAAAGTGTCGCATGTGTTTTCAAGTGTTTTCACTTCAATTACCAAACCCAAATGACAAAAGCCTCAAACTGTTTCCAACCAACTGCTGCAGCTGGCCTTTATCATTTATCCTCCTCCCCCTCCTCCTGCTTTTGCTGTTGTTGTTGCGCTTATCATGCACTCAATTACGTAGCATGCCGTGAGGGTAGGTCACACACACTCACACACAGCACATGTGCCGAATGATTTGTGATCGAAATGAGATGCACAAAAATGCCCTGAAATAGAGAGTAAGAGTATCTGCCCCTTAACTAACTTCTCAGAGAAGAGAACTGGGTATTAAAAGGTATATATATATTCATTTGTATTTATGTAGCATGGACCACAAGTCATGCTCGGGAAATGTCCAGAATACAGCTGAAACATTTATCTGGTACTTTATCATATCGTCGTGCCTCTTTGTAAAGAGAACCCACAAAGAATATAACCACAAAACCGCAACATCCTCCCCAAATGGGCTGAGCCACCCAAAATAAAGAAAACAAACACAGACAAATAAAAAAGAAAATAAATAAAAACAAGAAAAACTCCAAGAAGAAAACCCAAAGAGAATCCAAGGCAAGCCAAGCCAATCCAATTGTTGATCCAATTACCGAGAGTATTCCGAATACTGCCTGGCAACTCTGACAGATAGAGACACATGAAGGGACGCCGATTACCGCCAAGTACTCTTTGCCTTTGCCTTTGCATTCTCTACAGTCTTCAAAGTCTTCGGTCTACGGATAATCGAGTATCGTGTATCGTCTTGGACGCGTATACCGCGTTGACTGTGGCCTATTAATCTATCAGAGCTGAAGACTTAGGCCCAGACGTACCCAGTGAGACCGCAAAAATTCCATGGATGCACTTCTACAACGATTCTAACCTAAAAAGAAAACAAAAATAATAATAAAAAAGAAAGAAGAAACGAACAAAACTCAGTCAAATCGAAAACCAAACCGAACCAAGCCGAACCGAGCCGAGTTTTATTCGAATTCGTATTCGTAGTCGTATTCGTGTTAGCTTCTTGTTCGGTTCCCACACTCGTTTTTCGTTTTTCGTTTTACGACTTTCTGCGGTGCGCTTCGTCTGGAGAAGAAGAAGAAGAGACCCAGTCGGGGAGCCACTTGGAGCTACTTTTTCATTAACACTTTACAATCTTTCCGCATTTTGTTGCTTCGCTGCTGACGCTTGTGTTATTACAACGTTCACGTTGCCTCTGAACGCCTCTGCAAGCGATGCTGCTCCGTCTTCTTCTTCTTTTGCTGCTTCGTGTTCGTCTTCTTCTACTTCTCCTCCTCCTCCTCTGCCGTTTTCTATTTGCCATTACACACACATTATTTATGGGGCGACTATTTATTTTTATTTAGCTTTTCATTGTTGTGGCTGCCACCTCCACGCGTTGGTGCCACCGCCACCGACACCGCCCCCGCAGCAATTTGTCTGGCACTTGTGGACGCCACACAGTGCCGCACAGCGGCTCAGCCTGTGAACATTTAAAGAGTCCGAGACTCGATGCGATTGTCGTCTCGTCTCGCCAGTTATCACAATCCACAAGGCAGAGAGACACACACATAATGAGGCTGAGACACTAAGATAAACACCCTGTCACACTGACAAACACAGAGAGAGAGAGAGAAGGAGAGAGAGGGGGGAACTGCAACATTTGCGACGCAATTCGCCAGCCAAAGTTCTATCAATAATGCAGCATTATCAATCAACACTCAAGCAACTCTGTAGACTCTGTAGAGGGCTCGACTCGATAGTAGCGGTATTCCCTTGGAAAATATAATTCAAATGAATAGTTAAAAAACATGATATGAAAATTCAAATTAAATTTATTCACAATTCCCCAAAGTATTTCCCTAAGGGGAAAACGATGCTGAAAAAAAAAAAACGATAACATATCGTTCTATAGAACCGCAAATATGTTGCAAATTATGATGAAATGCTGCTGCTGCTGCTTCTATTTAACTAGCTCATGATAATAATAATAATGCTTGCCTGACATGTCGAAACATGCACAAAATTTTACAATAGAAAGCCTGAGAACGTAAAGCGTATCGAAGTTTCGGTTGTGGAACATACAATGACGTCTGTATTTTTTTTTTTGCTTGCTTGCCCGATAAGCTCGAGGGCTTTATACATATAGTACAAACAAGCATGTGCATGTCTCACTGAGGATGTGGAGGATTTCAAGAAAGACTGATCGAGGTTAAAGTCGCTGTAATTTCGAGTGATAACGGAATTAAAGAGAGAACGAATAATCGATAAATCACTGAATCACTGAATCGATATACAAAGCAATGTTCAATGAATACTCGATCGATTGAATGAGAATATTGTCAACTAAGCAACTACTTCAGTTTCCCAAGTTTTTCAGCTTTATCGGGGGATTTTTGATTTGTTCGGTTTCAGCTTTATTTTTCTTTTTTGTTTGTAACTTAATTGTTATTTTATGATATTGCTGAATGGTAGCGAACAACTCTGCAGTTTTTTTTTTCTCTTTTATAGTTTTTATAATATTTCATTTCTTTATAAATAAATACACACACAGACACACATACAAACACACAGAGACAGAGACATGTGTACAACATTTGTATATAAAACTTTATTTATATTGTGCGCCGTTGTGCGGTGGAGAAAAGCGTGAGAAATTTTTGGCCGTGGATTGTTTTTAGTTTCTTGTTGTTGTTGTTGTTGTTGCTTTTGCTATTTTACTTGTCGTTGCTGTCGACTGCTGTTGTATCTGTGTTTTGGTTTTTGCCTTTGTTTTAGTTTCAGTTTCGTTGTCGCTTTTGTTGTTGCTCTTTCTTGTTTGCTTATTATGCTGATAGCGTTTTTGGGTGGCTTTGTTTGTTGTGTTTGCGTGTGTGCCAGTGTAAGTGTGTGTGTGTGTGTTTAAGGCGAAAAATTTAAATTCGATAAGCGCCATTTATAACGGCCAGTGACATTTGTCTGCCCCAAAGCGCCCACTTCCCCTGCCCTCCTCCCCCCTCTGGCATACACCACACCCCTTGCGACGGTTGGTAAAACAGAGATTTATCGCAGAGCTAACAATAAATCTTAAGTGCAGTAAAAACTCAACTCAATTGCGATAATAAAAGGCGATCTTAGCTACTTGATATACTGCCAAAATGTATCTATAAAGAGTCTTCCCCATTTCCATTTCCAACACTGGCAATCACCGTTGCAATTACTCACACATTATGCACAGTTGAAGCGCAATTGAAGCGCAGTTTAGACGCGCTTCAGGCAACTCGACTAATTAACAGCTCGTTTGTCTAAACACACGTCAAATCTAGCAGGAGGAGTTAGAGGAGGAGGAGGAGGAGTTTGGTACCACAGTGCGGGTGCGCGATCTTCAGGCGTTACACTTGCCTGCATCGCCAAGCGGCCGCATAAACGATGCCTCCTTCTTCCCTTGCCGCTGTGGCAAAAGAGTTGGCCACAAATTTGAACATGTTTTGGTTGTTTTTCCGATTTGTTTGGCGCTTTTCATTGTGCGGCAAATCACACGCAATAAAAAACAAAGCAGCTAAGCATGTTCACGCTCTGTCGATGAAGCGTTGAATCGTTGAACCGAATGCGCTAAGCAACCAAAAATTGGCCACGCCCATTAAACTAATTACAAGGCGGGTGCAGAGGTGCAAAATAGCTAGAGAAAGAGCGCTAAATCAGCACAAGCTTGACAGCGTTAAGTTGACAAAGTAAATAATGAATTTGTTAATGCACACGACTGTAAGATACCCTGTAAAAAGGGGAAGTTATTGCAACAGACGAAAAGAAGAGAGAAGCCTCAATGAGAATAGAGCAAAATCTCAATTCAATTAAAGCTTAGCCTAATAAGCTACCTCTCTCTCCCCCACCCCCTCTCTCTCTGTCTCTCTCTTCCGCCTTAACTGCGTTAATCTACTAAATGTTGTCTTAAATTCGAGTAAACAAATTAATATTGCTTAATCGCGCCAGATTGTTCTATAATGGCGGCACAAAGACGGTTCTTTTTGCTCTCTGCCGCACCTCAACAATGCGAAATGCGAATAAATGTTTTTAGTGGTCTCTCTTTGCTGCTGCTGCTGTTGTTGTTGTTATTGTTATTGTTGTTGGAGTAGTTGTTGCTTTTTGCGCTGCACTAATTGAGGTCAATTAGTTTACACACACACACAGAGATAGATACAATACAGTGCAAGGCAACACACGCAGCTGGCGACAAAATGTTGCAGGCAATCAAGAAATTGTTTAGCAACATTTGTTGCTCGCATGAATTTCGCAACAGTTTTGCATACGTTGCTACAACTTATCGCCACATATACATACTATATGTATATACATACAATATGCATGTGTGCACGTGTGTGCGTGTGTGTGTGAGTTGCAGGAAAAGATTTATGCCAAGTTTATTTTATGCCTCGCCTGGCCATCGATCATTTACCGACTGAATTTATGACAATTCTGCATTGCATACGCACACAGTAGGCGCCCATTCAAAAAGGGTTACTATATATCTACATATATTGTATATGTATAGTGTGAGTAGTCTCTATCTCTGTCTCTGTGTGTGTGTGAGACTTTGTAGCTTCTTCCTCGGCTTGAAATTGCGACGTTTGCCACGACGAAGACAAAGCTATTTATTTATTGTACTGAGAGGGGGCAATCAAAAGTTATTGTCGTCGTCTGCCTGTTGCCTCAGCTGCCTGCTGGCTGCTCACTCCTCCCCCCTCTTCTTTGCGTCTCAACACTGTCCCGGACAGTCCTCCCGCTGACGCGCAGGAAATCGCCACACGCCCAATTAGCAAACATTGGGGGAGCACTTTGGCGCGCGGCACGTTTGTTTAATTTGTGTGCCATTTTTACAATGAAAAAATAAGCATATTCCCCTCCCTGTTCTCTGCTGTATGTTTATTGTTATTTCTTCTCTCTCTCTCTCTCTCTCTCAATTTTGATGGCAGCACAAATTGCACAAGTTTAGTTTTTTATTTTCTTTTCATTTCTTTTTGTTGTTGGTCAGTTCAAGTGCAGTGAACTTTATTTATTGCTGTGGTCTCAGTTGTTGTTGTTTTCCTGCTTCTTCTTCGCCTTCTGCTTCTTCTTGCTCTTCTTATTCAGCTATTTCTTTGATATTCCGTAGCGCACTCAACGCCCCTTCAGCGTCAGCACTTCTACTGCGGCGCCTCTGTGTCACCACAACTTGCTCACCTCTTCCTACCTCCCTCACTGCCCCCTTTTATTGTTATTCTTCCGCTTTCATTTGTGCAATAATTGGCATGTTAAGTACACCAGCACAGTAGGCAAAAACTATCTGAAAATGCAGTCAAAAAATTGATTAAGAATGATTAAGAATTAAGAATTTGATCTTTAGAATATTTGAGCAAAGTTTCACTTTGTATAGTATTTGTATAGTTGCATATATTATTACCACATAATCTTAATATAATCTATACGTATTTAAACCTCATGCCATGTACTTTATCTAACGTTTCTCCCCCCTTTCTGCTTACAGAAACGAGCACCTCCCTGATCGTCTCGTGCACCACATTGGGCTGCAAAAACGGCGGCACTTGCATCACACAGACCAATGGCAAATCATACTGCGCGTAAGTAGATCCCACTATAATCCTATATCCAGAAATATATATCTTTGTGTGTGAAGTTGCATGAGAGAAACCAGTTTTAGTGGAGCGGAAGGAAGAGCTCATTAATTACAATGTTTGGTGGCAGAAGGAACTGAGGGAAGTCACTGTCAATTTATGCAAATCGATGCGGAGTCGACATTGTCGCTAGCTAATGGAGAGCCACTTCCCTGCGCCCTCCCCTCCCCCCACCAATAATATTTGCCATCAACTTGAATTGATTCACTCAATTATTAGCATAAGTTTTGGCATAGTATGTCAATCAACGTTCAAACAGACGAAGGAGAATGAGAGAAGAGAGAAAAGAAATTACGCCTCATGATCAATATGCATTGACACTTGTCCCTGAACCGAAGCAGAATCATATTTAGCTTGAAATATGTCTAGACAATTGACAAATGGAAGGGGGACAACACAGAACACAAGAGAACAGAAGGCCAGAGAACAGCATGAAGCAGAAGAAATACCCAAAAAGGATGCGAAATTCGTTTTCCTTGAAACAGCAGACAGACAAAGAGACAGAGAGAGAGAACACAGCAGTGAATCTTTGCCAATCTTGGCGAATCTTAGTGAATCTTTGCCTAACTCGCCTTGTACGCAGCTTCGTGCCTTCAGCGGGATTTTCCGATTAGTTTTCCAAATTTTTCTTTATCTTTTATGCATTTTTCGGGTTGTGTTTTTGCAGTTTTTCTTTGTATTTACTCACTGCATAAATCAAATGCGACTGCGAATGCGTCTGAAACAAATGGCACGTACGCAGCACATAACTCTGACTGAGTTATGATATGGATGCGAGGAGCGTACTTTACTTTACTTTTGACAGAGTCTGTCAAAATTTTACGAGTCGAGTCTCTGCCCCGCACACGAACGTGGCATAATTAAATCGCGGGGCGTGCATTGTCGGCTGGAAAGCGGGCCAAGATCGTTAGAGGAAGATCGTCGTTTGCATGGCCCTTCACTCTCCCTCTCTCGTACTCTCTCTCTCTCTCTCGCACTCTCTTTTCTTCTCTTTCTGTGGCACTTTAATCGTTGATCAGTGCGATCTATAGCACGATCGAGTACGCTTGCGTTCGGTGCATAAATAACTCATGTGATTTTGATTTTGATGAACACTCTTAGCTGCGACAATATCTCGGACTGAGAATCAGTTTATAGTATTTTCTGGAATTGTAACTTGATTAGTATTTTAGTATTTTCGGGAATTCAAACTTGATTATTCCCTCTTCATTCTTAGCCTACTTAGGGCCAGTGATCGTGAGTGATCTACAGATCACTGCTGTCCGCTGCAGCTACCAATCAACGGTAGCCAGTTGATGCACACTCACATGCACTCTACACACACCACACACACATACAAATGGAGTGCTTGGCCAGCTAGTCTCACTGTCTTTAGCAGGCAATTACATAAAAGCGCTTAAGCTTTTAGCCTAAAAATGCGATCGCTGCTGTCGCTGCTGCTGCTGCTGCTGTTGGTTTTACGACATTTTCTCTGGGCTAACTGCGATCGCTGCTGCTGATGATCAAGCCATGTGGCTGTACGTTTGCCTGCCCCGCTCAAGTCGAGTCGCTTCATGGCTGCCCCTGCCTGTCTCTGATCGCATCATCAACGGCACGATCGGGCCATAGAGGCTGCTGCTCCACTGCAGTCTTTACATATGTAAAGAGATCTCTCTCTCTTTCTCTGTCTCTCTTTCTCCTTCTCTCTTTCTGTCCCAATGTGCGATAACATCGCTTGAACTTTGTCAGCCACACAGAGTCTTCCGACTCAGTCAGCAAAGTCGAGCCTAGACGGAGCGCGTATGTTTCTCGAGCGATCCACAACATTTTGTCTTGATTTCGAATTGGTGCAGCTCAGTTGAGCTAAGTTGATCTCAGCAGCTCAATGATTATTTTGCAAATTTGAAAATTTCACGAGCTTTTGCCTTTTGCTTTTTGCTTTAGCCTGGAACTGTGTGTTTATTTCGCCGTTTACCTATCAATACGATCCAATCGAAGCAGTTCAATCTCTCTGCTCTTTGCCGAGCAGTCTCCGTCTCAGTCTTCGTCTCTGTCTCTGTCTCGGTCTGCAGTGGTTTCAATGCTCTTGCGCTGTCCCGGTCTCAGTTTGTTGTTTGTTTAATTGACTTGATTGCCTGAGTTTGATGGCCTGTGCAGGACACGACGCGACGCGACGCGGCGACGTTGGCCGTTTATGTCAGAGACGTCGATTCGTCGTCGTCGTTGGATCTGATCTGCTTTGATTGGCTTCTGCCCCTCTGTGCTCCTGCCTCCTGCCTCCTCCTGCTGCCATGTCAAATGTCATGTTTCGAGTCCATTTTCGGTTGCATGCATCGCCCACCACAGCTGCCTCTCGCAATTATGCATTTAAAAGGGTTCAGAACAATCAACTTGTGCCGTTGTAGGGGATCAATAAAAGTCGCTATCGCCGTCGCCGTCGCCGCTGCTAACGGTTTTGGCTTGGTAAAAGCTTTGAGCTTGCCATAAATTGTTGTTTCTCATTTATTATTTGTTTTATTGTTACAAAATGAAAGACGAAAAAAAATACGAAAACGTTTTTTATTTTTACTTGCGGTTTATGACATGTTAATGAGCAGCTGAAGCTATGGCACAGTGGGGGAATGGGGAGGGGGGGAAAGCAGCAACAAAAATTGACATGACCAACCAATGCTGCCGCTGCTATTGCTGCGGCACATTGGTAATATCGCTTTGAAGTGCGAGGCAAGCGCGATCAACAATCTCCAAATTCCCAAAAAAAAAGAAAGACAACAACAACAACAACAACAACGGGGTGGGTAGGGGAAAAAAGCATAACAAAACTAAACGCGAAACTGCGTGATGATGAGTTGAGTTGATATTGATGTTCATGTTGCCAATGATGAGTCATCCGAGTGGAGATCGTTGTTAGATAGCTTGATCGCTCGATCGGCAATTTGCTGTATAAATATTTGGCATGAAATTTGTGTGTTGTGGCACAACTTATATAAGTATAGGTTCCGTATAGTTTACAGCATTGAGGATCGAAGAACAAGAAGCAGCAAAACATATTTGTGTTGTACTTCTTTTGGTTTTCGAACCTGCTGTAAGTTCTTCTGCACTAGATTTACTTTCTATTTGCCTTTCTCTGTGACAGATCCTTTGTAGGATTCAGTGACAGTTCACAGCAAAGTCACTGTATTTGCTGACCCGAATCACAGTCGAGAGACGCAGAGAATTTTGTATGCTTTACTTTGTTTTTTTTTGTTTTTGTTGTTATTCATTATTGTTGTTGTTGTTCTTGTGCTTTGTTGTTGTTAAGCCCTTGGCAAGTTCGTTGCCTAAGTCTTTTGTTTGTTGCGCATTGTTTCTCACATACAGACATGTGTGCACGTGTGTGTGTGTGTGTGTGTGTGCTGCTTAATGCCCATGTTGTATATTTCCATTTAATTTCATTTCCCCACACAACAACGACGCAGCAACTGAGGAAGAAGAAGCAGAACAACAACAACAAGACAACTTTGGTTTTTATTTCCACTCTCGGCTCACACGCTTTGCACTTGAAATGTTCTTTTTGGCTTTCCTTCTGCGCCTTTTGTGTTCTTCAATTCTTTCAGCTCTCTTACCTGTTGTGCCCATTGGGCTCTGGCGCTCTTCGCTGCTTACCTGCTGCGGCTGCGGCTGCAAACAACACAAAAAAAAAGAAAAAAGTGAAAAATTTCAAGCTCTCCGTGCAATTACTTTAATTAACTCATCATTAAGCACGACAGCAGCAGCAGCAGCACTAGGGTGCTTGCCCAGTCCATCTATGTGTGTGCGTGTGTGTGTGTCTAATACACAAAGGAAATGACAATGAAAATGCACAGCGTCAAAGAAAATGCCGCGCTAATCTCCTAAGCTTCGTCGTCGTCGTCGTCGTCTTGGTTTTTATGGCTCCCAGTTACAGTTAGCACACGTTGACGATGGCAGACAGCGTCCAATGCTGCTGATGACACATTTTAGTCAGAGCGCGTCAGCTGGCGGCCATTTTGTGGCGCACATCCTTCGATTCATATCAGCAGGGCCGCAGCAGCCTCGGCAGATCTGCAATCCCCCAGTCTCCAATCCCCAATCCTCAGTCGCCCTGCTGCCTGTTCCCAAGTTACCCCAGTCAAACTTGTTTGCAACCTGCTTTGATTGCTTTTCAGTGTTGTTGTTGTTGTTGTTGTTGTTGCAACAACTCCCCTTCGGATATATATGCCAGTTAGCTACCCAACCTCAATCTCTCTTCTCTCTGCTGCTCCTCCAGCTGAGCTGAACTGAGCTTCGCTGCGCGTTGCCCATTGCCAACTGGGGATCGGTTGCTGCCGCCGCCTGAGCATAGCGAATGTTTATTGTGCATTCCGCTTGCATTTTACATTCTTGCCTTATACAGCAGCAATGGCCATAAATTGTTGCTGCACACACACACACACACGCATTGCGAACCCTTTTGCTTTTGCTCTTCATTTTGCGCGCCCTTTTTTGCGGCCAAGGCGTTGGCGTACAAAATTCCTCAGCCAAGTAACCTCTCTCTCTGTCTCTGTCTCGCCCGTCTCTCTGTGGCTGTCTCCCTCTCTCTCTTTGAAGTCTGTCTTTCGTTTTTAAAGTCGCCTGATTTCATTTCATTTTATTCCATTTCGTTGAGTCGCTCGTCAAAAAATGAAACGTTTTTTATTGAAACTCAATTAAGTTGCGCATTCTCACGACTCATGCAGCGAGGACGAGCGCTGTCGCTGTCGCTGTCGGCGTCGACATCAGAGTCCACATCAATGTTGTTGTTGCAACTGCCACACCAAAATTTTAATTATTACCCAAAGTCAGTTTCTGTCTCGGGCGTTGCATCGTTGCATTACATAAATCTAGCATTGTTTTGGGCCATGTCATAACTCTCTGCCCTCAGCACCGCCCCCGCCCCCGCCCGCTGTCATGTATGATGACAGCTGCCACATTTCCCATGCCATGTTGCAGGCATTCGTCGTCGTCGTCGTCGTGTGGTTTATTGCACCTCTCGCTGCAGCATTTTAATGAGTCGACACAATTTGATTCTTCCAATTAGACAAACGAACAAACCTCACATTGATTTGCATGATGTGCCACATAATGTGGCATCTACTGATTATTGCAATGCAAATTTGTGTATCTAATTATACATAGCAAGAGCTCCCAGCTAATCTGAGCCAAGAAAACGATTGAGTTGTTCTAATTAACCTGCGCCACAGACGGACACAGCTGACAATGTTGCACAACTTATCAGCGAGCGATCAATACGATCGGCTCGTCTGCTTTGCTGCCTATTTAGCTGTAAGGCAGAGACACCCTAGAGTGAATTATGCATTTAAGGGGTACCCTTTACCTGCCACAGAAATGCAGATAAAAGAGACGAGAGACAACAAACAAGAAACAAGATGGAAACGCACAACTGAAAATGTGGCATGGCATGTAACTCATACGTTAGATAGATGAAGACAGAGAGGGACCACTATTTGGATGGATGGATAGATGGATGGATGGATGGACAACTAAAAGCGGAAAGAAATTTGGTGTAAAATTTGTTGTTGAGCCGTGGGGTCACGCATTTGTCGGTGTCGGGCCGAAAAAACGGGTCTCAGATCGAAGCCGAAGTTGAGGCTGAGCTCAGCTGCTAAGCAAATACGATGAGTACATAAAAACATAAATGCCTGCGGTGAAATGCAGTTAGAGATAGCAGATATATAGAGAGAGAGAGCGAGATAGAAGGGGAGGCAGAAAGGGAGCGAGAGAGAGAGAGAGGAGACAGGTAAGAGAGAACGGGAACGTCGCCTTGGGCTGACTGACAGGGCAGGGAGGGACACATTGACTCGAAATGGCACATTGACATAGTACGACAACAACAACAACAGCAGCAGCAGCAATAGCAACAACAAAGTCGTCGACAACTCTGTTTTCCGTGCAGCATGTTGCACCTGCCTCAGGTTAGCTACGCCTTGTCCGCCTTGGCCCGCTGTCTGCCTGGCATTGTTGGCTTTTCACGTGAAAAACATGCACAGCAACAACAGCAACAACAACTGCAACCATGCCACGTTTGTAATGTGAGAAGTGTGCGCTGTTTACCGAAAAAAAGAAGAAATACTTAACTAGAAGACAGAAATAAGCGAACAAGGGCGATAAGTAAGAAAGCAACTTAGAACGAAGCGAGCAAAATTGCATAGATGATTTAAACTTAAGGGTGTAACTATGAAGTACCTATGCTAGATTTTATTTTATCTTATGCATAACTCATTGATGATGTAAACTAATCAAGCATTGAGGTTAAGTAGAAGAAAAGCTACAGACACGATATTGAAGCATGTACCTATGAAGTACCTATGCTATGTAGTATAATATACATATATGATAAAATATATAGTACCTATGCTATGAAGTACCAATGCTGTGCAGTACCTACGCTATGAATTACAATACTTATGCTATGCAGTACCTATGCTACATTGTATCTTATCTTTTCCCAATTTGTAGTTTGGCTTATGATCTGTGATAACCCGATTTCGTATGAAAAAGCGCAAAGATCGTCACAATTTAAGATTAACTTATTTGTAAATATGAGTTTGGGTTATCATCGTCGATGCAAAGATCAGTGATCCGGATTCAGAGTTGGGGTTGACATATGAGTAGTAGAGATCTCTGTTCTCTGATCTGTGATCTCGGGATCTCTGATCTATGCATGTGTGATGATAACCTCAACTCATCTTTGCTTAATTAGCAGGACTGCTGTGATGAATGCGATTGCCTTGTTCACTATATATATGCATATATAATGGGTCTAATCAAAGATCAAGAGTTCGATTGATGCAACAAAGCACGCACTTGTCATGCGACAACAGACTTGTGCAACAGCAGTAGCAGGAGCCAAAGAGAGAGAGAGAGAGGGAGAGAGAGTATGGTGAAGAAAGAGAGGAAGAGTCTGTGGCAAAGGCAGTGGCAACGCGAGGAGGAGATGCCTATCGCGCTGTGGCAACATCATTTTAAGCGCTTTGCCAAATAAAAGAAAATTATGCTTTAATTGGGCGCTTTTGTCAACCGATCCTCTGCAGCATAGCAAGAGCAAAGCAAACCCAAACCCAAACCCGAACCAAACCGAACCGAGCAGCGAACCTTTAATTGCCAGCAACCTCCTCCAGAGTGGCAGAGTGGAGACCGAGCGCAAGAAGGCGCTTTAGACATTGACAGCGATTTTAACTGGGCGATAAGCATTTTTCGGCACACAGAGCCCCCCCTTTTACCTGCAGCTCTGTGTCTCTCCAGACTCTCCACACACACAGACATAGACACAGATACACTCATACAGACACAGACATTGTTGTCGTCCGTCGATCTTGATATGTGTTGAGTGAACAGAAAGCGTCGCCAGCTGCAGACCAGACCAGACCAGGCCCGACCCGACCCGACTTGGTCGTGTGAAATGCATTGCTCTGCAGAAATTAGATACCCATAGAGCATTACATACGAACAGTACGATCGAACTCGGGAGCTAACTAGGCGTTGTATGCAGCCATAGACCAAGCAGTAGAAGCCATAGACCAAGACCACGAGATCAGACGAGCAGCTGGAGCAACCTGGCCAGCGATGACTGATCATCGATGGAAGACATTAAATCATCAGTCGTTTGCAGATACCGCCAAGCTGCCACCGACTGCCAATGCGCATTTGATAGCCCCAAGCTGCCACTGCCACTGCTGCTGTTGCTGCTGCGGTTACGCTCGTGAGAAGCTTCAAGTGAAGCCAAGTCGATGAAGCCGATGAAGTTGAGGCTTTATAGAGTTATGATTATGAACATTTCTTTCTGCTCGACCGCAAATTGAAATCGCCAGCGATAGCGACAGTTGGACAGAGAAACAGGAGGAGAGAGAGAGAGAGAGACAGAGACAGACAGGGAGACTGGAAGACAGGGGCAGCACAGCACAGCACTGACGACTTTGCCATGGCAAATAGATTTTTCTCACACAAGGTGACCCCAGCTAATTTTTTATTTGTTTCCAGGCGTGTGTGCATGCTGAGGAAAAGCGCAAAAGGTAGCTCGATAGATGGGAAGATGGAGAGATGGGGATATATCGTTGAAGTTCGTCATAAAGATCGTGAGATGAGCATTTGAAATGTGAACGTGATACGAAGCTTATCAGGCCATAAACTCACCATAGTATATACCACAATGCTCACCACACTCAATAGAAGCTCACCACATACACACACACAGACACAGTCATACTCGCGTGTGATCGTCGTGACTCACGCGGCCATCGCTAGACGAGAAAACACACCCTGTCCAAGCGACGCTGGGATACTTTGCTTTATTTGCCAATGCGAGTCACGTTTTCAATTTTTTCCTTTGTTTTGTTTTGTGTGTTCAGATATGTATTTTTCTCTCTCTCTCTCTCTCTCTCTCTCTGCTTCTTCTCCTCCTTTAATACATTTTTGCCTTTTTCTCGTTGCGTTTCATTTGAAAAACACAACACGAAACAAGTTACCAAGCGCACAAAACCGACGGCAAAACTCTTTTGCTTAGCTCGCTCCAACTCGACTCGACTCGGCTTGGCTCGGCTCGACTCGACTTGGCTTAGATTGGCTCGTGTATAATTTATATTACATTAATCTCGGAGGGCGGCAAGGGGCAGCCTGGTGTGGTGGAATAGCGAGCCTGACACCTCATTTGAATGAGAGTCCATTGGCTGCTTATCAGCTGCATCGCCGCTGGCCACTTTGGTACTCCCCTCCCCCCTTGCCACAGATGCAACGCGTAACACTCCCCCCGTTCCTCATTTAGTTGCTACAGCTGCTGCAGGCAAACATTGATTTTTTACTACCTCAACTGCAAAAGCGGCAGTGGCAGCGGCAGCGGCAGCTTGTTACTAACTGTTTTGCCTACCGCCATTTAATTTTCCCAATAGCTTCGATAACGATCAACAATCGACACTGCAGCACACACACACAGACACACACACGTTGCTTGCGGGCTCGAAAAAGTGAGGTTAGGCAGGGCATTTAGTGAGGTTATGTGTGATACAAATTAATGCTAAATCTAAAGCATTTTCACACACTTGTAACGGTAAGTGGCAAAGCCAAAGAAAAGCCGTTCCGATCCGGTCTCATCTCACTCTCTCTCGTTCTCTCCCTCTCTCGTTCTCTCTCTCTCTCTGTCTCTGTCTCCCTCACCTAGCCAGTGGCCAAAGAAGCTGCGCAGCTTAATGATTATTCATTGCCTTCTTCTTCATCATCATCATCATGTTTGCTGCTGCAGCAACTGCTGCTGTTGCAATGCGTGTAATTTTCTCATTGCTGGCTTTGACTTTGGCTTCGATGAAAATTTAATATGCAATCAAGATCGCGCACAAATTACCGTACATAAAAATTGTTTTCTCAAGGGAAAACAACAATGTGCAAGTTGTCGTTCGACTTTAGCTTCAAGTCGGCAGTCATCAACGGCAACAGCAACAGCAACCACAGCAACATCAGCCAACACCATTCGACAGCGTCAACAACAACTACAACGACAACAACAACACCAACAAGCAACATCGTCATTGGCAACGGAGCAACGTCATCGGCAATCGAAATGCGCGTCGTTGCATTCGATGACTGCAATTACTTTGCTAATTTGTTGTTGTCAATGTTGTTGTTCTTGTTGTAGTTGATGCTGTGCAACAGGCGTGCATAGTTATTGCCTTTTAATGAGAAAGAACACATAAGTTGAGTGTGTTTGTGCAGCTAGAGATGCTTGCTAATGTATTGAATTATCGATTGATCAAACATATCGACATTTTGGATCACTGTGTGAGTGATTAATGTAATCGCCTTTTTGGGCACCTCACACACCTCTTTAGCAGTCGCAGGAAAGTCTCAACGACTCTTTCAGGTGTTAATGCCACGATCTATGCCACGATCTATGCGATCGATCTGTGAAAGTCACTTTTGGTAGCCCCCATTTATTCGTACGTAACGGAAATGAGGCAAGTTTGTCAGTTTGTCAGGCTGCCTTTAACACTTTTGCCGCTTTATCGATAGACACAAATCTGCCGCCGAGTTGGGATCGAGCGGCGGCGACGACGAGCTCATAAAACAGATAGCAAGTGTGTGCATTCGATATCTGCAAATCGCACACACATACACACACACACACGCATAGAGACATGCAGAGATAGACATACATGCACATAGATATCTGGCATCTACATATCTCTCTCAATTTCGTATCTCTCTTTTTCATTTGCAGTTGCGATACACGCTATGTTGGCGACTACTGTGAACATCGGAATCCCTGCCTGACGGGCCACGGACGCTGCCAGAATGGCGGCACCTGTCAGGTGGCCTTTCGGAACGGTCGCCCCGGTATCTCATGCCTGTGCCCGCTTGGGTTTGAGGAGTCGCTTTGCGAGATTGCTGTGGCCAATGCCTGCGATCAGGCGCGTTGCTACAACGGCGGCACTTGTCAGCTGAAAACGTTGCAGGATTACAGCTGCATTTGTGCCAATGGTTATACGGGTAAGTTGCAAACACACACACACACAGACAGACACACAAACAATAAACTCGATCGTCCACTAATCAATTTTACCAATCGATTCTCCTTCATCATCCACAGGCGATCACTGCCAGACACAGAATCTGTGCGCCAGTTCACCATGCCGCAACGGGGGCACCTGCTCCGCTCTAGCGGGAAGCAGCAGCTTCAGTTGCAACTGCCCGCCCGGCTTCACCGGTCACACCTGTTCCGAGGATGTCGAAGAGTGTCAATCGAATCCCTGCCAATATGGCGGCACCTGTGTCAACACGCATGGCTCCTATCAGTAAGTAGACACCGATACCGATACCGAAACCGTATTCTATCCAGAGTAGCATATCAAATATCAGTGAAAGAAGACAAGAAGATGTTATGGATGATATCAAGAATCTCTGAACTCAGATCTAACTAGATCAGTTGTGAATGGAAAGTAATCCCATTCGAAGTTAGTCCCACTGGTGATCTAAGCGCCTTCGCGCTTCTAAGGCGGATGCAAGCGAAACCCGATTTGAAACTGCATTAATCGCATGCAATAAATCGATTAATCGACTCATTTGTTCGTTCAGCACTTTTGGGCCAGTGTCATGCGAGAGAATTTGGTTCATAATTCAGCGCATGACAAGTGCAAATTTGGTTGCTTGTTCGACAAAAGATTAGACACGTCTTCGTCGTCTTCCCTCCCCTTCGATCTGTTCCAAACAGAAAACAAATCGTTGGATTTGCATATTTATCGAAGAAAATATAAAAAAAAAAACAGTTTTGCGGCTGTGCGCCAAATTAATGACAATTTAAAACTAATAATTTATAAAATCGAATTCGGGGTCTGACTTTGTTGTGGCTTCCAATGGGCATCACATTAGCATATTAAATCGCTTAAAATGCTTTATGGATTTTCGCCAATGCTGATCAACAAATTGCCAATTGGCCAAGCGATGCGGCAACGTTTCCACTCTAATTAAAATATACAATGAAAGCTATTCATATAAATCACACAACTGATCATTCAAAATAGACTCGATCGATCGGGGTGAGCCTCTGCCCCGTTGTGGCCCAAAACTAAATGAAATTTCCGGCGCTTTGTTTCTTGTGCCTGAACTGGTTCGCTTTGCTGCTGTTGCTGCTGCTGCTGATGTAAATTAAATTATTTTGTTTGGCATCATTTGCATTTTTAATTTGAAACACACAAATTATCACAGAGCCCCTCATAGATCGGCAAGGGGACTCAGAAGGGTACCAGGGGAGAGACTCTTTTGTTAAGCTTAAACGGCAACTTCTAACAAAATTGATTTAACCAGCGAGTGCGATTTGAACATATGTTTTACCTTGTTACGTTGCGCTCTCCTCTTGTCTCTCAATCGATCGATAATTAGTTAGCATAAACATATCGATATTATGTCGCATCACTAATTGACAATTTGTCGAGTGCAGTTGACAATCGGGGAATATATCAATGTACATACAATATGTAGTTGGGTGATTTGGAATTCCTTACCTACACAATGGGGAACACGTTCGATATTAATGGCTGCCACTGTTCACATTCGCATTTCGATAGATTCGCATTAATTTCCCATTCGATATGTGATTTGATTGTGTTTATGCGTAAATAAAACGTTATGAAAACGTTTTTGGCAAATAAAATCGTTAATTTAGTAGACAGCTATGCGATACGAAAGCTTAGTCATGGCTAAGCCATGATGAATACATATGAATGAATACTTGAATGAATGGAGAAGGGGAGGGGGATATCTGAATGCATAAACATGTGTGCATAGATAATGTTCTATGACAATGATAAAGCGTTGTAAACAGATGAATATGTGAATGAATACATTGAATGAATAGCCCTTTTCATTTGATTCGTTATCGCGAATGGGAATTTAAAGCTGAAATCGATACTCACAAGTAAAAGTGTTTTTCAAATAATTGTGAGTGTATTCATGAATACCAAATGAGTGCAACTAAATAATTATTTATTTTGCTAATAAGTTAAGAGAACTATAAAGTGAGTGTGTGAGTGTATTCATGGATATGATTCACTTATTCAAACTCACAAATTCCAAGTTGTACCAAGTGAATACGCCAAGAACAACCAATTCAGTGTGTGAGTGTTTTCATGAATATGATTCACTTCACTCGCAAATTCAGTAGTAAACTTCTTCGAATGTGGCCGCGCACACTCAGACTGGACACATAACGAGTATCACTCACGCGATGAGTGCACTCACTACCAACTTAATGATCCAACGAGCCCAACGATCTGCGGTGGGTCGACGGCAGATGAGTAGCCAACCTCCCACCCTCCTCGCACCCTCCTCCTTCGCTCCGATCGACGCCTCTGGGCATTGGCCCGCTGAGTTTCACATGTCAATCAAAAATCAATTTTGAATTTTTCTCTGTTCGTTAGTTTTGCCCCAAAGCGAAGGTGAAGCAATTTTCAAAATGTAATTTGGGGCCCAGAGAGAGAGAGAGAGAGAGAGAGATTCCCCGACTGAAGGTAGCCGCTTCTTGTTGCTTTCTTTCGTTTGGCTTTGGTTTTGGTTCATTGCCCAGTTTAGGCTACAAGGGGGGAGCAGAGGGTAGTCGTGGGAGAGGGGGAGGTCCCTAAAGAGCATTGCGGCATTGTGAGGCCTGTTGCCTATTTAAGCGTTTTGTGCCATTTAATTGTTTAATTTAATTAAATACGTTTAATGCTCTTAATTAGTCTCTATGAAGGCGGCAGGGGAGTACAGCAACAGTGGCGTTGGGGGGATGGGGGGAGGGAGGAAGAGGTACGAGGTAAATACCAGCTGCCTTTTATGGCTCCCAGCTGCGGCACAGTGGGGCCAGCAAACCAGTTGCCCAGATACTTTTTGTTCAGTTCTCGAGAAATATACTTAGGTTTTCCGACAAATTAAGTTTTAAAAGATATCATAAAAATAAAACCAAAACAATTAGAAGAATTATGCCCAAACAGAAATCAAAGAGAGCCACGAAACTTCATAAAAAATCGGAGAAGAAATAGTAATAAAGAACAGCAACAATAACAACACCAACAGCAACAACAACTCACTACCAACTACCAACATTGTGGTACCACACAAGAGTTGCCTGTTTTTATTGTGGCGGCGGCCCTCTGTGTAGCCCCAGCCCCAGCCCCAAAGAACCGGTTGCCCCTGCCACAAACTCTGCGACTGAGAGACAAAGAGCAGTGCACTAGAGAGAGAGAACTAGAAGAAGGGTGAGGAAGAGAGAGAGAGAGGAGGCGGTAGTCGATAGAGAGTTAGACTTCAGGCTAGCGCTGAGCTAGACCAGCTGCTCTTGCTGCTGCTGCTGCTGGATGAGGCGCACGCCAGGTCCATCCATCAGCAGACACATTTCGCTCAAACGGAAGTTGCACGTTGCACGACGCTGCACGTTGCAATTAACTGACGGAGGTCGCACTGACTGGTGTGAGATGTTGCTGCTGCTACCAGCTCGAAATTACCGTTTTGCCATCACTGCAACAATTCCACTACAACTACTTCTACTACTATTGCAATTCTCCCATCTTTGCAGATGCATGTGCCCCGCCGGCTACACGGGCAAGGACTGCGACACCAAGTACAAGCCCTGCTCGCCCTCGCCCTGCCAGAACGGTGGCATTTGTCGCGCCAGCGGACTCACCTATGACTGCAAGTGTCCACGTGGTAAGTGCTTGTTGATTGTATCCCTAACTAGATCAATCTAAACTTAACTATCTAGTATCTGTTAATGTGTATATCGATAGGTTAAGTAGGTTGTTAATCTGTCTGTAGATCGACTGCTGTAGACTCCCTTATAAGATATTTGCTTAACTACGCCATAAATATAGCATAATCCCTTAGTTAGTTAGTCATATTTCACATAATGTTTATCTTTTTATGCATGTATAATAATGGCTAACGTTAGCAATAGGTTAAGTTCATCTGACCTTCTATTTCGCTGTAATAATCGATAACTTTAGATTACTAGAAATGGACTAGGCTAGACATTGTGAGAGCTCTTATGTAAGTTATTGTTAGATAAGCCTTAAATATCTTCGAACTCGATAGTTAGTTTGTCTTTTTTCAAGACTTTTGTAATTTTTAAAATTATGTTTATCAATTAGTTTTTCTATTAGAGCCGATATCGAAAGGTTACGTTGTTCTGTCGATAACTTTAGACTAGAGATGATAAAGAATGACAGGCATGAACACCCTGTGAGTTCTCATAGGGCATTTTGTTAGAGGATTCCTTAGGTTGCCGGGTCTAAGTAATGTTTCGCATATAAAACCGGCAAACTCGATATTTATCGCTGCCAAGTGTCAACGCTTTAAGTGAATGTCAAATGTCGCTGCTCTTGCTGCCCTCGCCCCTCACTCGATCCCTGCCCCTCCCTCGTACTACGGTTCATTCAATTGTCGCCCATTCAATTTGAGCATGTAAATTGCCAACTTTTACATACATATTTATGACTGAGTGTGTGTGCGTATGTGTGTGTTGCAATTTAATTCGCTCAATTGAAGCGGAGACTTGCATTGCATTGCAGTAGTCGCAATGGGGCAGCGACACAGGGTTAGCATGCAACGTGGGGTACAGTTTGGAAGGCGCTGGAGGAGCTGCTCTCTGGCCTGTTGCAGCTGGATTTTAATTGCGCCCAATCAAAAATTCTAATGAGCTGATCGTGTGAAAGTGTGACCAAAGGCGATGCAATAATGGAAATGGACACGGTCTGCTCTCTCTCTCTCTCTCTCTATCTCTCTCTGCAAGGCAAGGGGAAGGGGAAGTAAGGAAAGAAACAAATAGACAGACAGACAGACAAGAGAGGGAACAAAATGGAAGGGAATTCGCAAACAGAAAATCGCAAGCAATAATGCAATGGAAATGTTATAACGCCTTTTGTGCCAGTGTTGGGCAACACAGAGCAAATTACAACAGCAGCAACAACAACAACAACAATAAACGAGTCTTAGCAACACAAGACAACACGACACGAAGCGCCCTGTGGACATCACGATGAGAGCGCGGGAGATGCCAATGGGAATTTTGTTCGAAGGAGGGGCGGAGCTGCACTCATTATGCAAAACGGGCGGCACAAACCGCAGTCGCCGTCGCAGTCGCCATGGCGCAGTTGCAGTTGCTGCAACAATCGCCGTTACCATTGCTGCTGCCCCGCCATATAACAAAAGGCTGCTTGCAACTTGTTTCCCAGCCCAGCTCGCACAGAGCTACCTACCACAGCCCCTGCCTCTCCATCTCCCCCTTCCTTTCTGCTCTCACATCTCTCCTCTCTTCACCACTTCAGCAACTTCAATCAGGACAAGTCGATTCAGTCAAAGGCATCAACATCGAGCGCTGGCTTAATTTGCTCTGCTGGCCAAGCAAATTACAAATAAATCAGCCACGGCCTGCACAGTCCACATAGAGTCCACACCGTCCACACTGTCCACAGAGTCCACAGAGTTGTTCGCAGTCACGGGTCTGGTCATGATGTATGTACGATCGACGATGCTGCACGCTGGGATGCTTAAGCGCAGTTACGCCCTAAGGAGGTCATGCACAATTCACAAAAAGCCAAAAAGATAAACAACAAAGAACGGGGCAAAACGGGTGTACGGGTGTGTGTGCAGTAAACCGAAGTGCAAATACTCTAACTGAAATACTATTGCTACTGTAATTGTAATTAGGTCAGCAAAGGATTAGAGAGAGTGAGAGATGCTCGATTAGTGCTGCTGGGATAAGGTACCTTAAACTAAGCGAAAGGATAGAAAGGGTAGAGAGTGAGGCAGCGAAGGCGAGAGCGAACCGAGTTGGGATGCGTTTTCTTTTGGGGTAAAAGTTGCAGCTGATGATTGATGAATAATGCCAGGTAAAGTGAGGAAGGTGGAGACGGGCGACGGCAGAAGGAAGAGGAGGAGGAGGAGGAGTGAGGCAAAGCGAAGCTAGCAAACGAGTTTGCCTTCGCGTGGGCAGCAGTAACTGCAGCTTGGGTCGCCACTTGGCTCGTGGCGAGTCATGACTCAGAAGAACCTCTACACACAGACAGACACACACACACACATACAGCACACACAAATTACTCGATAACAGTTATTGCAGTTATCGATAATATGAAATTCAACTCAAATTGCATTCAAATTGCATTTCGTGTTTCATTTCCAGTTGTGCCCGAGCATTAATTGCAGCTCAGCTCTTCTTCTTCTACTTTTTCTTCTTCTTTCTCTTCTTCTCTGCTGCTGCTGCTTCTTGTGTTCATTTTGTCGCAGGTCGTCGATTGACCCGACGGACCAACAACTCATGCAAATTGTTGCAACCCAATTGTCTTAAATGGGCACACACACCAAGAAAGAGAATGAGAGGCAGAAAGAGAGGAGAGAGGACAGAGAAAGCGAATGGGAAAATTGCATAGGGTGGCTGCATCATTTTAGCAGGCAGTGTCTTCTCCTCCTTCTTCTTCTTTAGCAGGGTTTGAGAGTCACTGGAGCAGCCGCCAGGGAGTTCAAAGTGCCACTAAGTGACTGGGTAACGCCGCCTCCGACTGTTGCATCCTCTCTCTCCCTCTCTCTCTGTCCTTACGCGAAACATGTGTGCAACAGATCAACAGATGCCGTAGTTGTATCTGTTGTTGTTGTTGTTGCTGCTGCCGGCCCTGCCTTGGTTTATTTTCAAAAGTATGCATTGAAAATGCCACTCTCCAATCTGCAGTCTCCACTCAGGGCAGGCAACAAGTTGCAGTCGCCAGTCCCCCAAGCAGGCACACACACACACGCACACATAATCATAATAATAATGAAAAAATGCCCACAGACAAAAAACCAAAACCAATTGTGCGCAGCAGCAACAACAACAAAATCGATCAGCGGCAGCAACAACAATAACAATAACTGGGCTGGGACAAGCGAGTTGTGTATGAATGTACATATGTGTGTGTGTGTGTTGGGCCCTTCTATTAAGACCAAAACGAAGCAAAACCCGACCAAGCAAGAAAAGCCATTAAAATAAGCTGTGGGCGAGCAGCGACGTCGTCGTCGTTGTCGTCGTTGCTGAGCCGCAAGAGAGCGCGCTACCATTGCAATCAATAGACAGTGGGCGAGAGAGAGAGAAAGAGAGAGATATGTAGACAGAGATAGGGAGAGAGAGGAGAAAGGGGGGACGACATAAAGTGCGATTTAATTCCTCGAATGAGGCACAAAGTAAAGCGCAATGAACAAAGTCGAAGTCCGAAAGCCCAGCAACAACAAGAACAGCAACAGCAACAACAACATAAACGTAGAAAACTCGATCGAGCCGAGCCACAGCCGAGCTCCAGCCGAACCCACAGTGCTGCCGAACGATGAAGCCGCAGCATAAGCAACGTTTTTTTATTGTTGTTGCTGTGGTTCCTCTCTTTGTGTACATTTGTTTGTGCTGTTGTGTTGTTGCTGCATGTGGAGGGGGGTGGGGAAGCAAGCGCGCTCGTGGACGACGCTCGTTGCGCTCGTTTGCTTGGCGCGCTATTCAGATAGCTGCCTGGCCAGATATGAGACCGTGGGAAAGAACAACCAAAGACGTGTTGTACACACACACACACACACAAACACCAACACTGAGAGCGAGAGAGAGAGAGGCACAGCACACCACACACACACAGACTGCGCATGCGAGCGTCTGTTATACTTCGTCTTCTTCTTCTTAGCATTTTGTTTGCTCATTCGCTTCGCATGCGCAGCAGCGACGCGACGACGAAGACTGTGCATACATACATACATACATATGTACGTACAAACACGTGTATGAGTATGCGCGCGTGTGTGTGTGTGTACATTGCGGCAGGCGCAGCCTTTTGAGAGAGCAAAAGAGCGCCGGCTGTTCTTAGTTTACCTGTGCGCTCTCGTTTGCTTACGCTCTGTCCGTCTCTCTCTCCATCTCTCTCTCTCTATCCGTCTCTCTTCATCTCTGACTCCATCTGGCGGCTAAAACATGTGCAACACAGCTGCAAGCGCCGCCGCCTAAGCAATACACGAATATTTTTATTTGCTGGTGTGTGTGTGTTTGTCTTCTCTTCACACACATACACATACATATGCATAGACATATTTTAAGCGCTGTCTGCGCTTTGTGCTCCTTCTTCGCATTGCATGGCAACCACTTTTTGTACATGCCCAGGCCAGTTGTTGTTGTTATTGTTGTTGTTGCTGTAAACGCGTTCGTTTATTGAAGCATTTTATGATGCTGTGTTGTTGTCCATAAATCTGTTTATGCACTTCATTGAGCACACACACACACACAGGCACTGATGCACATGTACACATGCTCGCACAGTGTGACCGTTTTACATGATGTACTGGTATTTTTGGTACTTTAAAATGCAAATGATCAACGTTGAGAAACGTAATAAAATCTTCAACTAATTTTATTGCACTTCATACAGATGAAATGTTTGGATGAAAACTTGAAAAGAAATTTGTAACGGGTGTGTCAGCTCTGCAAGAAACATTTTATGAACTCATGTTTTCAAATTAACATTTTAACAGCTCTATTAACTAACTTCAACTTTGTTTTACTGTCATCGAATTGCAAGATTAAAGCTGTTATTAACCAATCTAGTTAAAAGACTGATACAATCGGCTTATATGTTATATTTGGAATACTAAAAAACAGAATTAGTATTTTTATTTATAATTATTTTGTGCTAAAATATCAATAATATCTTGACTTTGCTAAGCTGATTCCATTCTGGTTTTTCAATTCTCCATTTGGAATACTCATAAACAGAAATAGGTTTCTAATCCTGCTTGTTAGCTGTTTTTTTACCGGAGTCTCCATACAATCAGCTTTTGTTTTATTGCAATTCTATACAATTCAGATGATTTTATACCCTTGCAGAGAGTATATTAATTTTAGTTGTAGAGCTATCGCGAGGAAACTTGGCACACGGGCTTCTTATTGCTGAACGCTGTAAATAAGTCGAAACGAGCCAGGTCAGCCCGTTATATCGTATAGCTGTCATACAAACAATCATCCGATTTTAGTTATTTGTCAAGATATTGCAATCAAATTTACTAAATTGAACTTTTTCTGTATATTTAATATGCATATAAAATTTCATCAAAATCAGAGCACTACAACATATAGCTGGCATAGTAACAATCGGCTGTAATGAAGGTTTTTGTATTGCGACCAGTTTTGATTTTAAAAATAACTTAACTGAGAGATATAATATTGAATGTACACAATACCATTAAATGTTGCATTATTATATGTAACAAGTATTGGAACAATCGGAAGAGATAAGAAACTGCAAGGGTGTAAAACTTTCGGCATGTCGAAGGTTGCCTTTCTTCCTCGTTTGGCAAACTGATTGTAAACATTAAGCGAACTTTGGTTTTATATAGAAGTAGTTGATGTTATTACAAATATCTTGACTAATTTCACTTTTATCTCTTTTGCCTCTACAGGTTTCGAGGGCAAGAACTGCGAGGAGAACATTGATGATTGTGCTGGAAATCTGTGCCAAAATGGTGGCACCTGCGTGGATGGGATCAACGAGTATCGCTGCAATTGTCCGCCAAATTTCTCGGGTCGCTACTGTGACGTGGATGTCGATGAATGTGCAATGCGTCCCTCGGTCTGCCAGAACGGAGCGACCTGTACGAACACTCACGGCAGTTACAGTTGCATCTGTGTGAACGGTTGGGCGGGAAGCGACTGTAGCGAGAATATCGATGACTGTGTGCAGGCTGCCTGTTTTTACGGAGCCACCTGTATCGATGGTGTCGGCAGCTTCTATTGCCGCTGCACCGCGGGCAAGACGGGACTGCTGTGTCATCTGGACGATGCGTGCACCTCGAATCCCTGCCATGCGGATGCCATCTGTGACACCAGTCCCATCAATGGATCCTACGCGTGCTCATGTGCCACTGGCTACAAGGGAGTCGATTGTTCCGAGGACATCGACGAATGTGATCAGGGGTCGCCATGTGAACACAACGGAATCTGTGTGAATACCCCAGGATCGTTTATGTGCAACTGCTCGCAAGGATTCACGGGGCCACGCTGCGAGACGAACATCAATGAGTGCGAATCACATCCGTGCCAGAACGAGGGCAGCTGCCTGGACGATCCGGGCACCTTCCGTTGCGTCTGCATGCCCGGCTTCACGGGCACTCAGTGTGAGATCGATATCGATGAGTGCCAATCGAATCCATGCCTGAACGACGGCACCTGCCACGACAAGATCAACGGCTTCAAATGCAGCTGTGCCTTGGGATTCACGGGAGCACGTTGCCAGATCAACATCGACGATTGCCAGTCGCAGCCGTGCCGCAACAATGGCATCTGCCACGACTCCATTGCGGGCTACAGCTGCGAGTGCCCGCCCGGCTACACTGGTGCCAGCTGCGAGATCAACATCAATGACTGCGATTCGAGTCCGTGCCATCGGGGCAAGTGCATCGACGGCGACAACAGCTTCAAGTGCCTGTGTGATCCTGGCTTCACCGACTATCTGTGCCAGAAGCAGATCAACGAGTGCGAGTCGAATCCCTGCCAGTTCAACGGACACTGCGTCGATCGTGTGGGCAGCTACATCTGCCACTGCCTGCCCGGCACCAGTGGCAAGAACTGTGAGATCAATGTGAATGAGTGCCACAGCAATCCGTGCAACAACGGGGCGAGTTGCATCGACGGCATCAACTCGTACTCGTGCAACTGCGTGCCTGGATTCACGGGACAGCACTGTGAGCTGAACATCAACGAGTGTGCGAGTAATCCCTGTGCCAACAACGGCGTCTGCATGGATCTGATCAACGGGTTCAAGTGCGAGTGCCCGCGAGGATTCTACGATGCACGCTGCCTCAGCGATGTGGACGAGTGTGCGTCGAGTCCGTGTGTCAACGACGGCAGCTGCGAGGATGGCATCAATGATTACATCTGCCACTGTCCACCCGGCTATAATGGCAAACGTTGCGAGATCGACATTGATGAGTGCGCCAGCAATCCCTGCCAGCATGGAGGCAGTTGCTTTGACAAACTGAATGCCTTCAGTTGCCAATGCATGCCCGGCTACACGGGCCACAAGTGCGAGACGAACATCGACGACTGCCTGAGCAATCCCTGTGCCAATGGGGGAACCTGCATTGACAAGGTCAACGGATACAAGTGCGTCTGCAAGGTGCCCTTCACGGGCCTCAACTGCGAGAGCCAATTGGATCCGTGTGCCAGCAATCGATGTCGCAACGAGGCCAAGTGCACGCCAAGTCCGAATTTCTTGGACTTCGCATGCACCTGCAAACTGGGCTACACGGGACGCTACTGTGACGAGGATATCGATGAATGTGCCTTCAGTTCGCCGTGTCGCAATGGCGCCAGTTGCCTCAATGTGCCCGGCTCGTATCGTTGCCTGTGCACGAAGGGATACGAGGGCAGGGATTGTGCCATCAATACGGATGACTGCGCCTCGTTCCCTTGCCAGAATGGTGGCACCTGTCTGGACGGAATAGGCGACTACTCGTGCCTCTGTGTCGATGGCTTCGATGGCAAACACTGCGAGACGGACATCAACGAGTGCCTGAGCATGCCCTGCCAGAATGGAGCCACGTGTCGCCAGTATGTGAACAGTTACACCTGCACCTGCCCACTGGGATTCAGTGGCATCAATTGCCAGACAAACGATGAGGATTGCACGGAGAGCTCGTGCCTGAATGGAGGCAGTTGTGTGGACGGCATCAATGGCTACAATTGCAGTTGCCTGCCTGGCTACAGTGGGGCAAATTGTCAATACAAGCTGAACAAATGTGATTCGGCGCCTTGCCTCAATGGCGGCACTTGCCACGAGCAGCGGGACGAGTACACCTGCCACTGCCCCAGCGGATTTACGGGCAAACAATGCTCCGACTATGTGGACTGGTGTGCCCAATCGCCATGTGAGAACGGAGCCAGTTGTAGCCAACTGAAGCATCAATTCAATTGCAAATGCGCTGCGGGCTGGACGGGAAAGTTGTGCGATGTGCAGACAATCAGTTGCCAGGATGCAGCACAGCGCAAGGGACTGACGGTGAAGCAGCTGTGCAACAACGGCACCTGCAAGAATCATCTCAACAGTCACGTCTGCTACTGCAGCCAGGGCTATGCGGGCAGCTATTGCCAGCAGGACATTGACGAGTGCGCCTCGCAGCCTTGCCAGAACGGAGGCACCTGCCGCGATCTGGTGGGCGCCTATGAGTGCCAGTGTCGTCAGGGCTTCCAGGGACAGAACTGTGAACTGAACATCGACGATTGTGCACCGAATCCTTGCCAGAATGGCGGCACATGCCACGATCTTGTGCAGGGTTTCAGCTGCAGCTGCCCGCCCGGCACACTGGGCATCATTTGCGAACTGAATCACGATGATTGTGTGCCTGGGGCATGCCACAACAATGGCAGCTGCATTGATCGTGTCGGCGGCTTCGAGTGCTCGTGCCCACCTGGTTTTGTGGGTGCACGCTGTGAGGGAGACATCAACGAGTGCCTCAGCAATCCCTGCTCCAATGCAGGCACCTTGGACTGCGTGCAGTTGGTGAACAATTACCACTGCAATTGCCGGCCTGGACACATGGGACGCCACTGCGAGCACAAGGTGAACTTCTGTGCACAGTCGCCGTGCCAGAATGGCGGCGTCTGCAGCACCAAGCAGAGTGGACACCACTGTGTCTGTGCGGAGGGCTACTACGGCAAGAACTGCGAGTACAGTGGACAGGACTGCGACTCGAATCCCTGCCAGGCGGGCATGTGCATTGTGGACGATGCCGGCGGCTATCGCTGTGAATGCGCCAGTGGCACATCGGGACGACATTGCGAGGTGGACACCATGGATGAGTGCCAACCCAATCCTTGCCTGCAAGGTGCCGCCTGTGAGAATCTGCTCGGGGACTATGAGTGCCTTTGCCCAAGCAAATGGACGGGCAAACGCTGCGAGATCTATGATCCCAGCTATGTGGGCTCCAGTGTGGCCAATGGCAATGCAAATGGCGTCGGCGGTGGAGGCAGCATTGCTGGTGGCAAGTACGATGCGGACTTGGAGCAGCAGCGCAAGATGTGCGAGACACGCGGCTGCCCGGAGAAGCAGGGCAACGGGGTGTGCAACCAGGAGTGCAACACCTACGCCTGCAACTTTGATGGCAACGATTGCTCGCTGGGCATCAATCCGTGGGCCAACTGCACGGCCCCTCAGTGCTGGCGCGTCTTCATGGACGGCGAGTGCAATGAGGAGTGCAATACGGCGGCCTGCCTCTACGATGGACGCGACTGTGAGCAGAAGCTGAAGCGCTGTGCGCCCATTTACGATGCCTACTGCCAGAAGCACTACGGCGATGGCTACTGTGACTATGGCTGCAA